>SKCR01036803.1:0-204895 GCA_019454045.1 Zanthoxylum bungeanum | reverse complement strand
TCAACATCAGTTGGTGGCATACCCGGAAGAAGGAGGAGACTGCATTGAATAGGCATGGTTTGGACGTGGGGCTGGACCGAGACACCACCACTGTTGGACCTTGGTTCGCCGGACGCTGCTGCCATGGCCCAGTGGGGTAGGGGCAGGGTGGAAAGGCCCACTGTGGTGGCGGCCAGGCTGACCAGGAGGGTAGTAGCCGTGTGGGCTGGCTGTTGGGCAACTGCAGACTGGTGGTGACTGGTCTGACTATCGCCACGGCCAGCTCTGTCACGGTGGTGGTGATTTCCTCGACCACGATTCTTGTTATTCCTGCCACGATTGTTACGATTATCACGATTATGAGAGTTACGAGCATGATAATTGTTGTTACCTTCATGAGTGTGTGTTGGTGGCTGTGAGGACGAATCATTGTGGACAAGAAGGGCTGTGGAGCCCGAATCACGAGCCCGTTCTTTTGCAGTTGTTTCCTCGAGTTTTATCTCGAACATACCTCAGAGAAAGGAGGTAAGACAATCCTTCTGTTGGATGGTAGTGACAAAATTTGCACGTGGGGAGGTCCGTGTTCTCCACGTCCCGTCCGTTACCAGATTGCCGACAATCTCACAAAAGGGCTTCCGCGCGTACTTTTTAATGATTTCCGGGACGTCTAAGCGTACGGCCCCTCCCGCTTTGACTGCGGGGTTGTGATAGACTATGTTTATATCAGTATATACCTTATATAGCAATGTATAATTAGCTCTTCATTAGTTTCCTTATATTGTATATTAGCTTAATTATTTCCTTACATTGTATAATTAGCTTAATTAGTTTCCTTATATTTAGCTAATCTTTTGTATATATTGACTAATGATCAAATCAATACAAACATGGAAAGTTATTATCTTTCAAGTCCAAAAACGACTGCCTTAATTAGTGTTGGCTTTGTATTTTTGTTTGTTGTTTTTTAAAATTAGTCATCTTTTTTTTTTTTTTTTTCTAATTTCTGGTGTCTTGGCCATGTAATGTAAGACATTCAAAGCTTTAGATTTTGTTGTAATTTCCAGGAAGATATATTGTAGTGCTTTAATGATAGTACTTAGTTTATAAATTTTTTTTTAGTTTAATTATATTAATGGCAATCAAATTCACTCTCAATTCATGGGAACAAGATTCTTTATTATTATTATTATTATTATTATTATTATTATTATTATTATTATTATTATTATTATTATTTGGAATCGTTTGAAACTCTATCGCCAAATCACCTTTTTCAGACTTAAGCAGAGCAGGTAAACCTACGACTGTCGCAGACTCTTATAAGAAACTCACTCCTGAAATTCGAACACAGGATTTCAATGTGAGATATTGAGTCATACACCAAAAATCACGCCCTTTAAGATGATTCTTTTATTTTTACTAAAGAAATTTTACCAATCGTACTAACTCCCACCCACTACTTAATTTATTTTATATGCTCATGTCTGTATGTTTTGTGAGTGATTGAATTATAATTGATAAAGTGATTAACTGTCTCGTCTGTGTGCTTTAGAGTTTTAGAGACATGAAAGGAGATTAAAGCATAGTTTTCCGGGAAAGCAAAAAAAAAAAAAAAAAATCTCTTTCGATTTTGTGTCACTGCATGGGAGATGGGACTATCCATTTCTCTTTGGTGGCAAAAATGTATTTTACTGAATAATTACCATTAAAAATTTGGCAGAATTTGTGGTGTAGTTCATCTAAAATCCATTTCGAGAATATGTTCCAAAGAGAGGTATCCTCCCAAAATTTGGGGAAAAAATGAGTTGATAATGTTTGTCATTACCAAATTCAGTCGCACATAAAAAAAAAAAATACCAAACCTGCATTAGGATTTGATTGGTTTTTAACGGGTTCCTAAATTCCAAACACTTATGAATAAAAAATACATTCGAGTGAATTTAAAATTTTAAATATATAAAACTATAAAATTCATATCATTAGGGCTTAAAAACTACATGTGAAAAATTAAAGTTACACATTAAAATAACACACTTAATGCATAAGCCCATATCAATTACTTATACAATGAATGTTTGAGAGAGAGAATATCCACTGCACTGATTCTTCTCAAGCTCTTTTGATTCCTTGAATGACTCTTTCTCCTAAGTATTATGATTATTGTATTTGCATGTTCTTTCTTTTTGTTATTATATTTATGATTATGAGTAGTGCAAATTAATATAACAATGTCAATCAGGTTTGTCCACTTACCAAAGCTATCCACAACGGGTTTTGATTTGTAATACCATATCCACCCATCACCTGATAAAAGACATATCAAATCCTACCCACATCGGGTGGGTACCGGCGGATTTACGGGTTTATGGGTTAAATTGCCATATGATGCCACCGGCAGGCAAAACACCCTTCTTTTTCAGTATTTTTAATAATATGAGTATGTTTGGAAAATCCTCTCCAGCCGGGGGTCTAAACATGTCATATTGACGCGAAATGACTCACTTCCTTTAAGAGTCCTAATTATTAACCTTCGACAAAGAACTTTGGGTCATGGGATGTATCGATACTTCTTTACTCAAAGAGCGGAAACAATACCAATCATTAATTATGAAATTACATAGTAGATTCAATCACTCTACTCTATGTATGTAATATTAGGGTAACTTAAGGCTGCCTAGGATTGGTAACAGGACGGGAGGGGATTTGTTTATCAAAGTGTATATAATTGGATCAAAATATCTCCTGATCCTGTCCTATTATTTTTTCGGGACAAAAAAATCGTCTCATCTTGTCATGTATTCCATTAAATCATTTCATGTCCCATTAAAACCCGTCCACATCCCTTCTAAATTCCGTTTCAATTTGCATCCTGTCTTCGCTCACTAAAAATTTCGAAATATTTTTTCTATCTCATCCCGTTTTCATATCAAACCAAAAGAATATATCCAAAATAGGATGGAAAAAATTACCAACCTTAGCATAAAATGCATAAAATTTTGAAAAAAGGAAGCATAAAATGCATATGCATATTTGTGCATTATGATTTTCATAAATTGATTTCAAGTTAAGAATGTTTTTGAAAGGAAATGTTTTCAGAAAACGTTTGATACAGATTCAAGATCTTTAAAGCATGAATTTTATATTTTTTGGGGCATGAGGTAAAAACTCACCCCAGTATGTAACTTGAGATTCAGTTGGAATTGACAGATACTATGTAATTGACGGATTCAGAGACATGTGCACATGTGGAGGACTGAGGGGACGCTCTCAGATCCTCGAGCAGGATTAGGGTTGACAGATCCCCGAAATCCTGGTTTGGTGGCTACACTGCCAGTTGAGCTGTTGTCATGGGTGTAGAGCTCTACGTTGCCAGTTGAGTTGTTGTCCTGGACGTAAGGCACCGCCAGTTTCAGAGATGCCCAGTTGAGTTATGGTCATGTGCATAGAGTACACCCAGTTGAGTTATGGTCATGGGTACAGAGAGACGTCTAGTTGAGTTATGGTCCTAGACGTATAGCAGTTTTCAGATTTCAGACTTTCAGTACACAGTTTTCAGATTTTCATTATAGAGTTTTCAGATCTTCAGTATGTAGTTTTCAAAAGTTAAATTTCAGTAATCAGTTTTCAGAAAACAGATTTTAGAAATAGTTTACATAAACCAGAGATTTTAAGCATGTTTTCAGAAAAAAGAGGTTTTATTTAGAGACTTTCAGATTTTCAGAAAAGAGTTTTCAGAAAGCAGTTTTTTCAGAAAAGGTTTTCAGAAAATATTTTCTAAAAAGTATGGCATAATTAAAGTTCATTGTAGCTTATAGGTTATGCATATAAATCATACTTTATGGTTAATGTACGAGATGCATATAGTTGACATTGGAGTATGATAGCATGATTATATTTATGTGATTATGATGGATGCCAGTGTGTACTATATGTTTACATAGAAGGAACATTTTGTAAGATACTAGCGTGTGATTATATGGTTTCATATACATGTTTATATGGTTAATGTTAATTTGCTGGATGTTTAATAGAAAGATTATTTTATAATCCGATTTGATGATATTTCAAAGAAATAAAATAAAGATAAGTATGGTAAGTAACCAATCTAGATTAGCAAAAAGTAAGTAGGTAAGAAACAAGATATCAGAATAGCGCAGCAGAAGCGTAATGGAATTTGATTTGATGATTGGGGATATAGAAACTTGACAAGTATATTATGAATGTATGAAGAGATTAATAGTAAACAAGATATGAAGCATGTAAGACCAGATTAAAAGAAATCTATCAGTAAGGTTACATATTTGATTAAAATGGTTAAGAGTATAGACTAGCTTAAGTTAATGAAGAAAAAAATTCAGAATTTATGTATGATTGTAGCTCAAGGAATGAGCATAGTTACTTGCTGAGTCTTATGACTCACAAACCAACAGTGTTTGAGTTTTGCAGGTTGGTGACCCGATCGGTCGACCACAGTTTTCAGTGCTTGGGGAGCCGGATAGCAGCGTTGCAGTCAGCCAGTCACCAGGTCTTGGGGGAAGAGAGTCAATTGTTTATGAGTCTAGTTGTAAAGGATTGTATATATAAGTTTAAGTCTTGTAAAGTTTTTGTTTATACGCATTTTCGGGCATGAAGCCTAGTTGTATTATTGTTTGAGTTTACTAATTTAGTGTATATTATTTGTGTCGGTCCCTATAGGTTGTATTAAGGTGCTGGACTTGATCCAGGTTTCATGACTTTTAGCAAAGGTCATGCTGAATTTTCGTCAGAGTCAGAGGCTTATGGAGGCAGGATTAGCCTGTCTCATGCCGGTAGCATCTTGGCTTAGGCGGGATGTTACAATAATTATCTTTCTTTTATTTCATTGAAATATCATCAAATCAGATTTATGAAATATTCTTCCTATAAGACTTCATTACACAATCTTCAATCATGCATACATGTGTAAATATAATTATATCATCATGCTTTATTATTCACAAATGATTCCTCTTATGTAAACATACAACTCATACATAAATCGTTCAAAAATACATATAAACATGATAATACTATCTTACATTAACGTCAGCTACATGCATCTCAAATGATTTCTAGAATGTATGATCTATATACTTATCTTATGAATTATACTCTACTCAATATGCCATGCTTTTATAAACTATTACCTTAAAACCTTTTCTGAAAAACTTACATATGAATGTATTAATGTTATCATGCATAATATCAACTATGTGTATTTTCAAATGATAACCAAAATGTATGATTTATATGCATGACTTGTAAACTATATTATACTTTAACATGCTATGTTTTTAAAAAATACTTTCTGAAAACTTTCTGAAAATTCTTTTCTGAAAACTCCTTTCTGAAAATTCTTTGTTGAAAGCTTTACTTGAAAACTGGTTTCTGCTTTAAAATTCTGAATCTCTTATAAATCTGCTGTTTCCGGAAACTTTCTTTTCTAAAAGCTATTTCTGAAAATTATATTTGAAAACTGAAAACTGTATATGAAAACTGAAATATGTATATGAAAACTGAAAACTTTCTATGAGTTTTGTGTCTCTGTATGAAAAACTGGACGTATGAGGACGTTACATATCGCCGTCCCCCAATGCATGCCACTACTGTCTCTGAAACTGGTGGTCTTGAGGCGTTACGTATCGCCGTCCCCCAAGCCACAAATTGGAGCTGGGGATACGGATCTATGCTACCACTCAAGCTCAAAAACCAGGATTTCGGGGCAACTGTCATCCCTAGTCCTGAACTAGGATCTGGAGGTGTTACGTATCGTCGTCCCCCCAGTCCTCTACATGTGTACATGTTTCTGAATCCGTCAATTCCAACTGTATCAAGTTACATACTTGGGTGAGTTTTTCCCTCATGTCCCGAAAAACATAAAACCATGTTCTGTATTTCAAAACTTGTAAACACTTTTTCTGAAGTAAATTTTATTTGAAAACATCTGAAACTTTTCTTAAAAACACTTGAATCTTAAAAAATATATTCTTAATTTTAACACCACTTCTAAAAATGATAACACATGTACATACATGCATATTTCATTCCAAGACTTTCATTTACCCTAACCATACTTTCTTATGTGCATATTATATATATATATATTAATATATATATATATATATAATATATATATATATATATATATATATATATATATATATATATATATGTCCATGCATACCTATAATTAATGACATGCGAATCCGATTTATTTATACTTTAATTGTCGCAACACTCATTTGCTTTATAACTATGCATATAGTTAGCCAGTTAGAGAGTCCAATGTGCCAGTCAAGGTTCAGGGTGATGATCAAGCCATTCTCCGCTGATCGTATGCTCGGATTTCCAGGGGTGTGATACATAAACATTTAAATCTCTACCCTCTTAGACTCTTATCGCTTTAGTATCATAATTTCCTTAGTCACTTTCTCAATATACAATCTTAGAAATTCATTCTTTGTGTTTCACTTAATTCTCAACAAAAAACATAACAAAAATTACATTTCTACTGATTACGCCAAAAATAACTTGCGGTTATCGCAGTATAGCTGATGTGTTGATTCCTCAGAGAGATGGTTACATGAACTAAATTTCTCAAACAAAACGAAAGTAATAACTAAAATAAAGAAAATGAATAAATTGATAATTAAAGTAAAGATAAATAAAATAATGAAAATATAATAAGAGAATCCAAAGAGATAATTAGCAAAGCGTCGAAAATCCCTCTTGCATCAAACTCATATATTTAGTTATTAATTCCCGTTATTACTCAGTTGAGGGTTTCACATCCCAAACCAACAACCGGAAAATATTCAATTCTACGCATGTTAAATTCTAAGGTAATTAATGATTATTTTATCTATGTTAACAACACACAAAAGTCATTGTTACGAGTTATCTAATATCGACAATATACCCTTAGGCAATACTGTAGCAGAAGACCAACACATGAAACAACTTTTACCACTCACAACTGAGTTCGCAAACCACACATAGAATAAGCATGACTGAATCTATATGGGATTTGAAAAAACACAATTTCTGAGCTAATAAATCGAAAGATAATAAAGAATAATAAACATTAATTATATTAAATGTTAAAAGGTTCTTTAAGAATCAAAAACTTAAACATAGAAATTCAAATACAAGAGTTCATCCTTAGCTTTGCTTAGGAGATTAGTTCTACATGCTGAAGGAAGAAACAATGTCGACGGATCTGAGAGACATCGTGTAATGCGCTCATTCTCTTCTCGGCACTGCTTCTTCTTCATTCTTTATTCTCGGCACTCCTTGCGTTTTTTACTTCACTCGGTATCTTCTATTTTTTTATTTCTTGCGTTGCCTCTCTATTCACGCACAACAGCCGGCTTTGGCTTTTATAACAAACAAATCTTGAATCCTAATATGATTCTATGGGCTCATGCAACTTGGTTCTCTCCAAAGTCAAAGATGTTTCTCTTTTAATTTTGTAAAGTCAACAATTCTGGTTCTCTCTACACTTTCTTTATTTTCACGCCACTTTCATGGCTTTTATTAGTAAGAGGGCCCATGTGTGCAAGCCTTTGTTGACTAGTCAACATTGAGTCTTCCTTTCTCCAAAATTCATTCTTTTCACGCCACTTCTTTGTAACATAACGGTCCATTTGCTATTTTATTCTTTGATTTGGTCAACTCTCTTCAATTATGGCTTCTCTTTCCTTTATTCAACTCCTACAATAACAACAAATAATTAAATAACAAATACTTTTTAAATTATAATAATGATAAAAATTATATAATAAAATATAAGATATATACTAATAAATACTTAACAATAAACTTGAATAAGTGATGTTTAAAGTACGTTTTCATGCACTTATCACCTACTATTAACTTCATCACTTAACGTTGTTTTGTTAATATGTGATAATTGAAAATAATTTAGTTAACTTAAATATATAATAACCAAGTTTATAATTTTAGTTAAAAATTTGTTCATTATATGATTAGTTCCTAAGTTAATTTAATAACTAATGACTAAATTACAGATTCCAAATTACAAGAATCATGTGTGTTAAATAATTTTTAGGTAATAATGGTACTTATACAACGTATAAATACTAAAAATAATACTATAATAATTTTTATTTTATTTTATTTTACTTTATTTGTATACTATGGGTGGTTGAATTTAACTATTTTAATTCTCTTTTGTCATGTGATATGAAAAAGTAACCATACACATAGATTTTTCCTTCTTTCATATTTTTTTTTGTCAAAGCATGTTCTTTTAAAATCATGCAAAAATCATATTTACAGTACAAAGATTACAATACGTTCTTAAAATTGTAGGATGATGTGTTATTTATCACTTTTAACATGCATAATTCAAACAAAATAATAAATAACAAAACCTGCAATCTACCTAACCAAATAAAAAAAAACACAAAAACTTAGAAGAACCTGAAAAACTTATTTTTGTTAAAGATGAAGATCTGAAACCAATTCGAGTAGTCTCCATCTTTAAGAGCTTATTAGCCTCACCTTGGTGCTCTTTACGAATCTCTTGGCTAATGTCCTCCAGAATACTTAGCCGTTGCTTATAAAAAAAATAGATGCTCATTTCTTCAAGAACACGAACTTGTAAATGTTGAAAACTCTCTAAACTATACATTTTTCTTTTAATGTCTAAGGACTAATGAAAAGAATGAATGGATGAAAATGAGAACCTAAGGACTTATTTTCAGACATGGAAGGTTGCCTTTGTAAAAACACGTTTAACATAAAAAAAATGTAATCCTTTAAGAGTTATACCTCTTCAAGAAATTCTTTCATATTAAAAGTTATGTCCAATCTTATTAAAGGATTATATCATTTTATTCTAAGGGACATATCCCTATAAATTATGTCTCTATATATGATTTAAAAAAATTAGAGAATTTCCTACAAAAAGGAAAGCAATGGTTTTGTCCTTTTAGGAAAATAATTGCTAAGAAGAGGAATAATAATTTCTTCAATATATTTGGCCTTGAAACCAAGCTTAAAACAACCTAAACACTAAACTATGTATATCAAACTAACCCTTGAGAGTTAAGGATAGTTTATGGCGTTGATAATTTCCTAAAACAAAATTTCAAGAGTTGAATTTTGTTGGAAATTTTTGTTACCAATATTGAGAAACATAGCCAATTCTTAGTTGCCAAGATTTGTTCAAGAGTAAAACTTATGGTGGTGGTAAGCTTGGAGCATGGTACTAAAGTTTGGTAGAGAAAGCTTGGAGATGGGTATCAATTATTGTTCCATGATAAGAGTTATTCATCTGAACTGCAAAGGTTTTAAAAATCGATTTCGTCCGCAATTACATTATCGTAACATAAATGCCAAATTCAAGATAAAAATAAATATCAGGATACGATCCTATATGTTTCTACAACACGCTTTTATTTACATTTTTTTAATTTTAATTTTAATTTTAAGTTTTTGTTTTTGTTTCTTTTATTTGATTTAGTATGATATATTTGGCATGCACGAATGCTACTAAAAATTTGAATTTTCTTAATTCGATTCTAATTTTCAAATTTTACAATTAATTTATTAGAAAAAAATTCCGAAATTATTAAATATGGCACTAAAGGGGGACATTCAATCATAAAAAAATGAGGACATGATTGAGTATCGACTCGAAAAAATTAAGCCAAAAATACCAAATACAAATAGATTACCTTTTTAAATTCCCCATAAAATACATATTTTCTCAAATCTTCTTACCTAATGTTACGAAATAATAGTATACAGACTAACTAGATACACGAATGACCTAGTTGCTTTCACTTTCATTGTTTACAAAGGATTTAGAAATAAAACAAAAACAATTGAATCAAAATAGAAAAAGAAAAGTGGTTATGTTCTACACTCTTTTTTCGTGGTGCTCCCTCACCACCCCACTAGCGCCTAATGTTTTTTAGAACATTGCAAAAAGTTCACAAGCTTCGTCACGTTTTCCATTCTGAAGGTACCCATTGATAATTGTTGTAAAGACAACATCATCAGGCTCTACACCTGCCTCCAACATTCTCAGGAACATATTTTCTGCTTCAAGTATTTTTTTCTTCTTGCACAAACAATCAATAATTGCATTATAAATTGCAACACCGGTTTTGGTCCTCTAACCTCCATATGGTCCAAAATGTCCAATGCGGAATTTAGATAGCCCGATTTACAGTGTTCCTCTACCACAAATATATAAATTCTCATACTTGCAACAATACCAGTATCTCGCATAAGTTCAATTATTGTTTTAACCTTCTTGTAATGACCCGCCTGGTAGAAGCAATTTATCAACATGTTACAAGTAAGAACGAAAGGTTTGTATCCAAAACTAACAAATTGAGACAAGCAAAGGAAAGTTTCTTCAATTTTTCCTCCCCTGCACAGGGCATTGATATAAATTCCAAATGCCATGTTAGCAAGATTTGGGTCACTTTTCACACAATTTTCCAAGCAGAAGCTCAATCTCTTTATTCAAATCCCCAGTATAATTCAGAGTAGCCGACTTTGAGAGAATCAAAGGATCAATACCACATTCAATCTTGGCAAATTCACGCAACAACATCAGAGCAAGCTCAAGCACCTTCCCCTTAGGGCAGCGCTTCAAGAGGATAAAAGATAATATATGGTTAGGAGCAATACCATTGGCCAGCATTTTTTTGTACAATTCATCCACGTCCACCAGCCTATTCTGCTTGTAAAGAGCATCAATCAAAACTGTGTAAGAGCAAACATTAGGAGCTAAATTGCTACTTGCCATGCTATTCAAAAGCATCAAAGCAGCATCTACTTCCTCTACCCTGCAATAATTACTGATCATAATATTATTAGTCACTACGTTTGGCTGCAATCCCCAGTTACTCATTTGTTTGTACAGCACCCATCCTTTATCAAACAAACCCATCACAAAAAACCCATGAATCAATGTGTTATAAGTACATGCATTTGGCTCACAACCTGTCTTGAGCATTCTGAGATAAAGTCGCATTGCCATTTTCATCTTCTTATGCCTGCAATACCCACTAATCAAAGAATTATACATCACCTTATCCATATAGAAACCTTGTGACTCCATTTCTCTAGCGCATGACTCAGCCTCCACAGTCCGTTCTCTCTTACAAAGAGCACAGAGCAAAGACTTGTACTGATGAAATGTAGGATCCAACCCTTTTCTCTTACGCTTTATATCAAAAACTTCCAAACTTCTTCATTTAAATACCCCTTATAACACAACCCTTCAACCAAAACATTATAAGACCAACCATTCAAATATACACCACCATTGCAAATTTTAATGAAATAATGAAAAGCCTCCAGAAACTTTTCTTCTGCAAATAAACCTCGGAGAATAGCAACACATGCAGGTTTACTAGGAACAAAATTCATTGAAATAAGCCTATCAAAATGTCTAATTGCATAATCTAAATTCCCTAGCTCACAAAAGAAAACTACGAGAGAATTCAAAATAGACAGGTCAGGATCAACACCTAAAGCAACAACATCATTCTGATCAAGCGAAAGAGGCGACTGGGATTGGCCAAATTTAATCAGTTTCCCCATAAGAACGCCATAGATACCCAAACCAAAGTTGATATCACCAT
This sequence comes from Zanthoxylum bungeanum, assembly GCA_019454045.1. Taxonomy (NCBI): domain Eukaryota; kingdom Viridiplantae; phylum Streptophyta; class Magnoliopsida; order Sapindales; family Rutaceae; genus Zanthoxylum; species Zanthoxylum bungeanum. The sequence goes on along the minus strand of SKCR01036803.1, from coordinate 193,268 downwards.
AGGAGCAAAGCAATTTTTGGTCACTTGAGGTCGATTGTGAGGCTGAGATTGCGTTTTCTGGCGGCTTTACTTCAAGTTTACAACTTCTTACTGCTCTTCTACTAGTATTAAACAAGAAGCGGCAAGATCCAGGCTTTCTGATTATCATGCTTTTGAAAATTGCAACACTACGAGGGCTTTCACTTAGCCAAAAAATATTCATTTTTGACACTGATCGAGATGAAAAGACGGATTTTTTTGTTTTAAAGAGGATGATTTTGAGCGATTACTTTTGCCTATTTTGCAGCGTTCAATCGTTGGAGGTGTGCGGTAAAGAAACTAAACCCTCAGTTGGGTATTTAAGTTGTTGTTTGGTTTGAAACCCTAGGACAGACGAACCGGATGTGTAGGAGACAAGGAGAGGGTTTCGCGGCTTGAACCGGGTTTATTTAGATAAAGATTATGGGTCTGAGCAACTCACCTAAGGTTCGCAACGGCAATGCTATGGGGCCATTAATTTGTTAATTTTGTTATCATTTTATTTATGTAATACAAATTAAAAGAAATTATCTTACTCCCGTCTAGTTATTTTTTTGAAAGAAAAAAGTTCGCTCGTTCTTTTGTGTATCTCGTTAAATTTCGTCTAATCCTATTAAAAAAAATCTTATCCAATTAAAATTTAGTCTAATTTAAAATTTCAAAATATTTTTTTGACTCAATTTATTTCCAAACCTAAATACAAAAATATGTCTCATATTTTATTCCAAACGAGATGTCATTAAGACAAGATAGATAGAGCAAACCATCTAACACTACACTCATCTCAATCCCATTGTCAAATCTATACAATCAAGTCTTCAACACAATTCAAATTACTAAACTGTCCTTATTAATATTAAATTTTGGGTTAAATTATAATAAACTAAAATTTGTCTCTAATAATGAGATTTCATTATAACTTTATCGACAAAGGAGAAAAAATATTTAGCAAAAAATAACACCAAAATGACTCACAAAAACTTTAACATTAAAGGTGTGAATATGTTACATGTTATAGTTTCAATCATATGTATCTTATAAATTAATAAAAAGTCCATTTTATTAAAAATATTCTAAGAATCAAATTTTACCTCCATTAAAACAGATTTTACCTCCAATGAATCAATGTTATGACTGCACCATTCAATATTATCCAAGTTTTTTGTTGTTGCTGGTAACAATTTTTCATTATTGAAAAGCTTTTCATTTTTTCTTTTATATATGTGTACTATAAAATATTTACATCCATCTATGAAAATAAATTACCCTCATACCATTTCAAAATTTAAAAGAGACATATTTTACTATGTTTGGTGAAACAATGATCTCATACAATACATGAAAACATGAAAAAATTCATATAGCCAACCCTATAAATAAGAATTTTGTTTGGTTTGGTTTGGGTACTTTCCTTTTTAGAATTTACTACAAATTAAGTTGTTCGATCGAAAGTCATTTAAGAGTAAGAACACCAATTCAATTGCATTCCATCCTCATTTGATAAGATAAATATAAATTATATTCTTACTTTGACAAAGACCTTATTAATTCTTTATGTTTGTCACATTATCGTCGGTTTGAGAGTGATATTTTGTTGGGGCATGGCCGAAATTTGGGAGAAAATAAAAATATTTTTTATTTTTAATATTATGAAAACATAAATTAAAAATTACCCCGATCTCCTTAGATTAAAGAGAAAATATTATTGGATTATATAGTAGTATATATAAGATATATAGATATAGATTGAGATACAAATAAAAATGGAGTTTCCCTATAGCACAGTACATAATTTTAAAAATTTAGGATAATTATTAATTAAATAATAATAGGGAGATGTCTAAAAATATAGTCTTTTTAAAATAAGACTTTCGAAACATATTTTATATAATAATCAATCGAGTAGTTTTGGTCATTTGATATTATAAACCACAAACTAAAACATTGTCCAATACGATGTAAACAAATGGATTATTCGAAAATCATTATCTCTTAAACGAGAAAATCTACAATATAACAGAGGTACCACATCATCCGTGCAATAATCTAATCATTCATTGCCATGTGTGTTAAAATATTAAAAAATAACTAAAAAGATGGATATTAAATCATATATATTGTTTACTAATTTGTTGGTGATATCACGTCACTCACGTCTCCGTTGCACCAAAGAATCACTCCTCTTAAACAGAGGTCAAGTAATAAATTCTACTAAATACATTGAGAGCAATCAAGCATCTTCGTTAGTTCCATTCACAAGTGACCTAAATCAAATCAAACCAAATAAAAGTCTTTTTTTTTTTTAGATATGAGTTAATTGTATAGATCTTTTAGTGTCGTTATACTTTATCCGAAATCATTATTTTATTAAATTCAATAAAATTTAAATAATATGAAAGTAATATGCAATAATTCTCAGAGGATAATTTAGTTAGCTTAACTCTTACAGTGGAAGCAAGAGGTCATATGTTCAAATCTTAGGGATAGTGAATTTGGAGTTTAGATGGGATATGGTGCAATTGATAAAAAGGAGACGTGGACCTTCATTAATTTAAAAAAATAAAAATAATGAGTAGTAAATTAAGTAAAGAAATAAAACAAATTTAATTATAGGTCAGTAATTTATCTACATCCATTCTACAACCTAAGTTTTATTAACGGTAATAATTAGGGTTACAAGGCATATTGAAATACAAAACCCTAAGAGTACCAATATTTTTAATAACCCAAAAGCTCTCCATAATTGTACCACGAGAGCTTTGTGTTATGGTTGGTGCTCTGAGCGCCAATTTCTTATATATTTCCATGTAAATACTTTTGTATATATTTTATTAATAAAATAAAATAGACAGTTTCTATAATATAAATTCTTTTATTATATGGTAAAGATGTAAATGACAAAGAGTGATTGGTTATGATATAATTACAAAAGCGTTGCAACTGACATTGAGCGGTATCATAACAATATCATTCTTTAACTGTTCCTGGTCAAGGTTTACAATTACTTGGTCAATAAATAAACCCGTTGAGACCGGTACGTTTCATATAGTGAAATGTTGGATTCTAATGGTTTCTCAATGAACCATGAGTCTTGGGAGACTCGTATAGACACATAGGTGTTTATATCGAATAAACACTGAACGAACTCGCCGAAGATTCTTAATAGATGGTACACCAACGTCAATAAGAATCTTCTTTGTTGAAGGGACTGTGTGTATCAAGATAGGATCCGTCAGTTCTGTGTACAGAGCATAGGTATCCATTTTGGGATTAGCGATCTGTTAAATCCATAGGCCCTTGGTACACTGTAGAAATCAATTCTAAGTGTTATTTAAGAGATTGCTTATAGAATCGTCGACATGATTATACCTAAAGAGATTTGCGTTTATATCTATATCTCTGGAATAATCTGGATACCTATGACGGAAGGATTATACGTATGTAGTGACCTCGACCTGTATGATTCAGAGATTTTATCTATGTTCGTCATAATTTATGGGTGGGTAGATTATGGACATGAAATTGGATTTCGTGACGGATATGCCAGAACCTAGAGAGTCTCACTAATGAGATATACTCGTTAGGCAATAGGGCAACTTTTATAAATAATACTGATTATTTATAAGTCGTTTAACGGTTAAATGAAGATACATACTTTTGGCCATTTATTAAATGTCAAATTGTGATATTTGACATTTATAATTTATATTTGTAGTTTGATTATTTAATGTAAATATGATACATATATTTTGAGATATTTGTATTTAATTATTTATTTATTCAATTGTTGAATAATTAAATTAATTAAATCTTTAAAATCTTTATTACTTATTTAGATAAGTTAAATGACTTATTTTAATTAGAAATTGTGGCCAATTTTGATTGGTTATATTTGGAATGATTTAATTTGATATATATGGATAAACATCAAATTGTTGGATGTTTTATAACCACATATATTTATTAAATTAATTTCCAATTAATTAAACAAAATAGAAAAATGTGATTAATATTTTTCCATCAAATTTCGGTAATTGTGGGAAATATATAAACCCATTTTTTGATTTTTGTTTCATAATTCTACAAACCCTAAAAATCAAATACAAAGAGAAGAAAAGAGAAAAGAAGGAAAAATGAAGAAAAACCTTTGAAATCAAGCATTTTTGTAAGTTTTTCTTACTTTTCCTTTAATGAAAAATGTTTCTAGCATACTAGGCTTTAATATAATTAGCTTAGTTTATTCTTTACTCTTTCATGAATTTGATTTGATGATTTGGGGTTTGAATGAAAGATGGAAGCATGTATAATTACTTAGATTGCTTAAATTAGCCAATTAAGCTTTCTTTTGCCATTTTAATGGCAAGTTGCCATTCGAGAGTCTATTAGCCACTCATGTTAGGCCTAGAATTTTCTTAAGGTATTTCATGTTGGTGAGACTCAATTGGTGTTGTAAGAATTGAATTGGATTAATTTGGTATTAATTGGTTAATTTATGAAATTATTAAAATTAGGGTTTTGAACCTTCACCAAATTTGGGGATTTTCATATATGTGATGAGTTTTGATATATGTATTTGATGTATATTAAATTTGGGAATTTTTGGATTTGATCTTGGCATGTGTTTAACAAAAAGGACCAAATTATAAATTCTTGAAAATTGAGGGACCATTCGGTAATTAGGGAAAATTTTATTTCTTTAATACTTGAAAATTGAATTTTCAAGTATTAGACATGAATAAATCATTTTGGAATTGATTTAGAGTCAATTAGAATTGTATTTGACAATTATGGACTAAAATGATTAAAATTCAAAGTTTTTGGGCAAACTGGTAAATTCTGAAAAATCTGATTTTTGGGTAAAGATTTCAGTTTTTGAGTATTGAGCAATTGAAATAAATTAGTTTATTTTAATTTCCCAAGAAAAATATTTGAAATCGGAAAATTTTGATTTTCCGCGGTCCGCTGCGTTTACCCGAATTACCGCCCAAAATCTCAACAAAAATGGTATCAGAGCAGGTCTGAACCTCGACATATGATATGAATACTCCTTTAAATTTATTGTTTAATCATGTTCTTATATGATACATGCTTGTATTTATTTAATTAGATTAAATTAAATACGTTTCATCTTTGCGCAAAATCCCTATTTTAATAAGGTTTTGTAAGTAGTATGTATTGGATACATATTTCTTGGTCCGTCTTGTCAATACGGTTTATAGATATATGTTATATGGCTGCATCCGAGATCATGCCAAAGCTGTGAGGGTGTAGTTGATAGAAATTTATCCATACCGGATGTATATATGATACTAGATAAATGCAAGTGAAAGCAGAAATCCTGAACGTGCCAAATGTGTCAGGACTACGCAAGTATCTTGAATTTTTCATTGACAAGTTTAACCTTGGTACGCCTCCTTATGAACATGCCAAAGCTGTCACAACGAGAAACGACCAGGACCGGAACCCAGGAGTCACTATTGAGTGATTGACGATGTGTGGTCTACTTAATGAATATACGTAGGTGAGATCGTGCCAAAGCTGTGAGTTGAAATATATTCATGGGATCCACCTTTCGCTATTAAATTTAATTTGATTAATTGTACGATTACATTCTATTTGGGGATTACAGTATTGCATGTTATAGTGGGAGGGTCATTTTTAGATTAAAAATCCATGATCTATTTATGCTTTGTTTGATTTATATTATTATGAAACTGTTATGTCTGCTAACCGTTTTTCGCTATCTATATGATAGATTTACGATGGCGGCACCTGCTCCTAATCCTTTTGCCCATATACTTGATACAAACAAGCTTTAGGGCGCCGAAAACTTCACAGATTGGGATATGGATCTGAGAATTATTCTTGGGTCCGAACAAATAGAATATGTGTTGGAAGGTCCGTTGCCACTGGCCATAACACATGATGCTACACCAGAGGAACATGAGACTCTCCAAAAATGGAGAGATGATGACAAATGTGTCAAATCATACATTCGCAGTTTCTTGGCACCGGAACTTAAGAGGAAATATTTTGGATTGCCCGATGCATATACTATGATGACGCGGTTACGAGAATCCTTTATGAACCAAGAATGTGTTGTTGGGTCTCTAAGATCAATCCCAAGATCATTCAAGCATAATAGAAGTGTGAATACGCAAAGAAGTTTGCGGAATAACTTACATTGCTTGGCTAGGTACGATGTGTAGACAACAAAAAATTGCTTCATTTGAAGTTGCTCCAAGCTCTCATTTGAATATATGTTGTGCTCCAAGCTTGGTGAATGAGATTCCAAACTCAAGGGATGTTTCCCTATCACCTTAGAATGACTCTTTATGTGTGCTAGCACTTGGAAAATTTTGCAACAAAACTTCCCCTTGTGTTCTTTGTAATTCTCGGCCAAGCCAAGAAGAAGAGAGAGAGTGTGATTTTGGCGTGAAAGAGATGAAGAAGAGTGATGTGTGAGATGAGTGGATGGGTTACCAAATATTTGATTTTCAAAAAATCAATAAAATAACATTTACCAAATCTAAGTTAGTAAATGTCACTCATTTCAATCACACTTGAGTGTTTTAGAAGTCATCACCTAATACCAAATTCCATCAACATAAAGTGATGAGAATGACATGTTATGTGACTTGATGTGGGTCCCACTTTGATTCAAAATCTGAGTGGGCCCGCAAACACGTTTCGGGCTCGGGTTCGTTAATTCCGAATTAACGAATTTCTGTTGCGAATTAATTAAATCAAATTTAAGTAAATAATTATGCCTAGCAAAATTACTATTAAAATCGCCTCGAATTAATTCTAAATTAATTCGTTCGCCCGAATTAAAATCCAATTTTAATTCCGTTATGAAATCTAATTTCATATAATATATCGATTATATTATTCGATCGATTAATTCCGAATTAATCGCTATCTCTCTTTTAATTGAATTTTATCCAAGATAAATTCTCGCCATAATTAATCCTATATTAATTTTCTCTCTCTTCTAATTAATCCCAGATTAATTATGTTTGAGTCATACATCATCAGTGAATCTTTGGGAAGTGACCTATGAGATCCCTGGATATGTTGGCAGTAAATCCGATTTTGGACTATCCGAATACGTGCGTATCCGATACCACGTTTTTATCGATTTACAAGACATGGTTGGCTTCTAGCAAAGTGCTGTGCCTCCCCAATTCTCCAGAAATATTCTTTAAGGAATATATTATATTTGTCACGCATAGTATACGTAGTATTGCATATTACGATCCAATATCGGATGTCACATGCTAGGCATGGGGCTGGAATAGTGTCTGCCCCGTACGAAGCATATATCGGATCACTAGCAACTAGTCTTTTTAATCGGATAATCATGACCTTGTCTTATTATCTCGATGGTTGCAACACATTAGAGTACCATTTTTGTATCTCTGCAGGATCATCATCTCCATATGACTGAAGTGATACTTCCTTCTTGACATCACACCCAATATACTACGATTCTCAATAAACCCAGAAGAGGCATACACAGAACTTGTTAAAGTCCCGGACGACCAAAATCAAAGCGTATTGATTGTCGTAAGTACTAGCGATGCAAGTCTCAGGTTAAGACCAAATACACCTACCCTGATTCGGATACCCATAGACACATATTCATACTACCAATGAGATTCCGAGGGGTCTATCTAGAGTAAAGCTGTTTCCGTACCATCGGTAAACATAACCTCCTATCACACTTGCATAAATATCCAATACTTAAATATGTGAGAACTATATTGTTACGCTTCCATAACACGCACAAGTGCAATACTAGTGTATTATGCATTATCGATGTCCAGTCTCGATAATACTACGACTGGGGATATTTAATGATGTACAAAAACCAAATATCTTTTACAAATAGTGAAGCTATGGGTCATAATTGTCCAACAATCTCCCACTTGGCCTATAGCCAGTCACTCAAGTATCTAACACCTGAACTATGTACATGTCGGTCAAACTTTTGCTGAGGAATAGCTTTCATCAGCGGATCTGCAATGTTGTCATCTGATGCGACCTTCTCGATCTTCACATCGCTACGATTTATGATCTCACGAATCAGATGGAAACGTCGAAGAACATGTTTGGATCGTTGATGAGACTACAGTTCCTTAGCCTACGATATAGCCCCGTTATTGTCACAATATAATGAAACGGGCTCAGCTGCTAACAGAACTACTCCTAATCCAATTAGAAATTTATGGATCCAAACTGCCACTTTTGCTGCTTCAGCTGCAGCAATATATTTCGCTTCTGTTGTTGAATCGGCAATAGTCTCTTGCTTGGAAGATTTCCAGCTTACTGCTCCGTTGTTCAAACAAAATATGTATCCTAATTGTGACTTACAGTCGTCTTTATCGGTTTGGAAACTTGCATCGGTAAACCCAATTACCTCAAGTTCTCTATCTCCATAGATTAAAAAAGCATCCTTAGTTCGTCTAAGATACTTAAGGATATTCTTAACCGCCATCCAGTGACCATCACCTGGATCGGCCTGATAGCGACTATACATGCTCAAAGCATACGAGATATCAGGTCGCGTACATATCATGGCATACATGATCGATCCGACTGCCGAGACGAATAGGATCCGACTTATGTTGTCTCTCTCATCTTGAGTTTTAGGACACATGTCCTTAGATAGAGTGACGCCATATGACACTGGTAACAGTCCCCTCTTAGACTGATCCATGTTGAATCTCTTCAACACTTTGTCAATATATGTGCTATGGGAGAGTCCAAACAGCTTTCTAGATCTATCCCGGTAGATCTTTATTCCTAGAATAAAGGCTGCTTCTCCTAGATACTTCGTGGAGAATGTTAATGAAAACCAAGCTTTCACCAATTGTAGCATGGGAATGTCATTGCCAATAAGTAATACATCATCAACGTAAAGGAAATGAATGTCAGTGGACTCCCACTAAGCTTCTTATATACACAAGGATCATCCTCGTTTTGAAAGAAATCATATTCTTTTATGATCTCATCAAAACGTTGGTTCCAAGAACGCGATGCTTGCTTCAACCCATTTATTTAACTTGCAAACCTTGTCTGCATGTTCTAGTACGACAAACCTTTCAGGCTATTACATATAAACATCCTCCAAAAGGTTTCCGTTAAGAAAAGCGGTTTTGACGTCCATCTGCCATATTTCATAATCGAAATATGCAGTAATAGCAAGCATTATCCGAATGGATTTAATCATGGCAATATGTGAAAAAGTTTCATCATAATCGACACCGATGTCATTGACGATACCCTTTCATTACAAGCCTAGATTTGTATGTTTTTATGTTGCCATCCATGTCGGTCTTCTTCTTGAAAACCCATTTGCAACCAATAGGCTTTACGACTTTTGGTGCATTAACCAGTGTCCAAACTTGGTTGGTGTAAATGGAATCCATTTCGGACTTCATGGCTTCTTGACATAAAACGGAGTCGATATCTTGTATCACTTCCTCATACGTAGCCGGCTCGTTATCCTCAATAAGATTAATATCCACATAAGGTGAGATCAGAAACCCATGCCTCTCAGGTTCTTTTCTGACTCTCTCCGATCTACGCGGTTCTTGTGTATTCAAAGATTATGGTATAGTCTCATCCTTGATGAACTGTTCATGTTCCGTTAAGGATTATGTGCTAGGAACAGTATCACTCCGATTTTCATCGAGTTCTACTTTCCTCACACTAACCACTGCTTTTAGGAATTCCCTCTCAAGGAAAACCACATGTAGAGCAACAAATACTTTGTTCTCTCTTGGGTTGTAGAAGTAATATCTTTTGGTTCCCTAGGATAACCTACAAATAGACACTTATCTAATTTGGGTTCTAGTTTAGTACCTTCCAAACGTTTAATGTATACCCAGCATCCCCAAATCTTCATGAATGAGAAACCCGATTTCTTTCCTGTCCATATCTCATACGGAGTCTGTTGAACAGACTTTGATGAAACCTTATTCAAAATATGTATTGCACTGTTCAATGCATATCCCCAAAAGGAAATAAGTAGCTCAGTGCGACTCATCATCGACCTTACCATGTCCAACAAAGTTCGGTTTCTCCTTTCGGACACATCGTTTAATTGAGGTTTTCCAGGAGGAGTCCACTGTGAAAGAATACCATACTCTTTCAAGTAATCGAGAAACTCATTGCTTAAGTATTCTCCACCACGGTCTGACCGTAATGTTTTAATACTTTTGCCGGTCTATTTTTCTACTTCGTGTCGAAATTCCTTGAATTTCTCAAAGGTTTCCGACTTGTGTCTCATAAGATACACATAAAATATCGAAAGTGACCTGCCGAGCTTCCCAAACAAATTCCGTCATGACCTGAAATATCCAAACTCATCTACCCACTCAAGAAAGTAAGACAGAACCAAGCCGAGTTTTCGGTCCAATGTGGTCGGCCTCGGCTCTGATGTTGTTGGTCTCTAAAGTCCGTGCCATGATGCTTCCTCTGGTCGGTCATACCCAATAAACCTTTACTCGAGCTCAAAGTCAGGTTAAAGAACAAAATATGCCCTTTTGAATCCTGGTCCTCCCGGATGAGGATAATTTCCTCATTTGCCCTTACCGACCTGTTCATAAACTTTAGTGGTAGAAATCCCCATCAATATCTGTCCTCTAGTTCTCGGTTCCAACGAGCATACGAGTTGGTGCCGGGAACTACAAAAATTAGAAGTGTGTTGATCGATCGTTAGATGGCTGACCTTTGGAATTTGTGCAGAAAATTGTCCTGGTGCTAACTCGGGTTATCATCAATATTTTCATTTGATTCATCCTCGAGCCGAAATCAGGCACTCGGTGGGACGTAATCCGACCTCGAGGTTGGAAAGATCAGTAGCCTAGGCGGAACGAGTCCAGCCCCGAGTTGGTGGAATGAAACAGACTCGGCGGAACAAATCCAACCCCGAGCTGGTGGAACAACACAGACTCGACAGAACGAATCCAACCCTGAGCTGGTGGTACATATGATACTTTAATAGATGGAAGATTTTCAACCTCTGAGGCTCTGTGGATCCTGGCACGGGCGTCCCCTTGCCAGAAATCAGCGTAAAAATAAAAATTGAAACAAAGCAAATTTAACAAAAATTGAGGTGACTTAGCACATACCCCATACAAATTCAAGAAGTAAAAATAATAACTCGGGTGCTCTGAGGCAGCGTCTTATCACACAATCTTGACTTTGGCCAACAAATTGTATGATAATTAACTAGGTAGATCTCGAAGATCAATTGGATCTCATCCAACTCCTAGATCCAGTAGGTGGACATCCAAGTCCCAAACATATATCTTATATATGCCTATACATCGAATGTATACCCTAACCTTTTTCCTCTGAATCAACTAGGCCTTGGCTTTGGCACAACAAACCTAGTGATCCCAGTCAAGCGCGGACCCATTGACATGGAAGCTTTGTAATCAATGTCAATGGACAAGAAGTAGTCTTGACTTTGGCCAACAAACCACAACTTGGACACGACCCCGATATGGAACAAAGCTTCGTGATTAAAACACATCTTCAACGGACAAGGGCTTGACTTTGGCCAACAACCCATGCCATCTAGGATCTTGAGCAAGAATCACTCAATGGAAGGAAAAGACGCATGATATTTGATGAGGGTTTTTCGTGTGCAAATTAGCTACCAATTTTAATTATCTTTGTTAAGGTCTCATCATCATACACCCTTAAACATGCATTCTAAACACATAATAAAGCGCATATGTAAAATAATAATGATATGCGGATGGATATTTTACATTGATCCTAGATCAAATCTCTCAATTTCTCTCTCCCGCTAGCACAAATATTTCTTCTACCCGTTACACTACACTTCTAAAGAAACCTCATTTACATTGAGGGGAATATGTGAGAACAGAATACAAAGAAATAGGAGATAAGGCTAGACACGCAGGTCCAATTAATAAATCAAATTTATTACAACAATTTCTAAAATTTTCCCACCCTTCTAATATCCATCTGATATACATTATTCAAACATCACAACCATGTATTCATACAAGCATGTTATCAATCAATCTAATCAAATTAATTAATCTTGATAATTAGTGATCATCCAATGTTCAAACAAAGATTTGATTTTGTTCGAGTCAAACTCGTATTGCGAACACGTACTCAAAGTACGATTTCTACGAATTAAATTAAATTACATAATTAAATCCAATTTAATACGCATTTAATTCTAATTCATTATTTAATTCCAAATTAAATATTACACTTTATAAAATAAACCTTTACGACTTAAATATCCAATATTAATCGTTACGGGTCTCAAAGCCCGATTAATATCCAATATTAATTTAATTAAAGTCCAATGGGCTTTTAATTAATTTCTTCAAGGCGTGGACTTTTGGTCAACTCGGGTCAAACCGAATAACCAAAGTCCAATCCGGGAGTTACCCCATAAGCCTATAAATTAATCTTGGCCCATTAGGCCCAATTAAACTTTAAAGGTCCATTATGTTGCATTTGGGCCTTTTGGAAGCGGTTTTGGGCCTAATTGGATCCAACCAATTTTGGCCTTAACCAACTTTGTACAACAAAGTCCAATAAACCCAATAACAACTTAAAGAGGCCCAAATCCAATTTTAAGCCCAATAATTTAATTCCAAAATTCCAAATTTCCCAATTAAATTACCTAAAGTGTATAACATTATTAATTACCCAAATCAAATTTTCCAAAACATCAAATTTGTCCAATTAATCATGCTTAACATCAATGAATCATGTCCAACATGATTTGATCAAAATCAAACCCAATTTCATGCTTCAAGTGTCTCGGCCAAAGAGGGAAATTATGCCCAAATCAAATTCAATCCAATTGAACCAAATTAAACATAAATTCAACATCCCCAAATGATTTGCAAGTCATCCAATGAACAAAAAATCAAAAATCCAAGACAATTTTAGGGATCATATTTACGGCCATCACAAGCAAATTGAGGAAAATTGTTCCAAACATTTTTTCATCAAATTGATCTAATCAATCATCAATTAAACAACATTCAAGCATTCTAAATCATCCAATTTCATTAAACATGCTCAAAATCAAGTTTACCCAAATTTGTCATGCCCAAAATTTGGGGAAAAATGGATCCAACCAAATTTCATGAAATTGATTATGCACAACATCAATTCAACCTCATTCAAGCATACTATACTAAACAATTTAATCATTTGATGCTCAAATTGAGTTTACCCAAATTAAAGTTTTGGCCAACAATAAGTAAATTGGGGAAAATCAATCCAATCAATTTTTCTTCAAATTGATTACATATAACTCTAAGTTATTCATATACAAACATTCTTAAACAAACAATTTGTCAAAATCATGCTTAAGTCAAAAAGCCCCAAATTTTGCTCAAGAACCCTAAATTCGTTTTATGCACAAATGGCTCAAGATACCATTGTTGAGTTTCAATCAAGTCCCAATGATCATAAATCATGCATAAAAACGAATAGAATACTTCAAGGAATAATGGCGGAAACATATACTCACAATGATTGGTTTGAGATGCAAAGAACACAAGTCTTTTTCTTCCTCCATCAAGCTCGGTTTTGGGCCTTCTTGAACTGCAGTGGACTGCACGGTGGGGCTCTTTTGGTGTTCCAAAAATCGGCCATGAAAGACTCCATTAAAGCTCCAAGCTTTGATATTCCAAGCTCACAAAATCACTTCCCTATCACCTTTGTATTCCTCCATGAGTGTGCTAGCACTTAGATCTTGCTACAAGATCAAAAGCTTCTCCATTTTGTGTGAAAAACCAGAAAAATATGGAAGAGAATCGGTCACCATGACCGTGAGAAGAGGAGATGGTTTTTGGCTCCAAAAGCTAAAAACCGTATATCTTACAAGAGAGAGAAAAATAATGCCTTTTGTATTACCTTTTCTTTTATTTTTTTTATTTACCAAGTAAAAAGAAAAATAAAAGGATATACAAAACTTTAATAAAAGTCAAAAAGCAAAAAGCAAATAATGCTTTTCATCTTTTCACACATCATTTCTACTTTTTCACATCAAGTCACTTTATTAAAGTGACAACTTGTCATGTCACATCACTCAAAGTGACAAGTGATTTGACAATTGATGCGACTAGTGATTTGACGCTTGATGTGACTTGCGTGCCGCGCTCGAATTCGAAATACGAATGCGCTCGCAATCACTCTCGGGCTCGGGTTCGTTAATTCCAAATTAACGAATTTTCCGTCGCGTCGTAATTAAATGATTACGCCTAGCGAAATCACTATTCACGTCGCTAACGAATTAATTCTAAATTAATTCGTTCGCCCGAATTAAAATCTAATTTTAATTCCGCGTCGAAATCCAATTTCTAATAATATATCAAATATATTATTTTATCGATTAATTCCAAATTAATCCTTCTCTCTCTTTAACGATATTTTATCCGAGATAAAATATCTCCGTAATTAATCCCAGATTAATTTTCTCTCTCATCGAATTAATCCCAGATTAATTAAAGTGCGAGTCATACGTCATCGGTGAATCTTCAGGAACCGACCCATGAGATCTCCGGATATGTTGGCAGTAAATACGGTCGTCGGATTATCCGAACACGTAAGTATCTCGTACTACGTTTATACCGATTTACAAGACAAGGTTGGCTTCTAGCAAAGCGCCATGCCTACCCAATTCTCCAGAAATATTCTTACAGGAATATATAGATCTGTATCAAGCGTAGTATACCGTAGTATTGTGTATGTCGGCCCAGTATCGGATAGTCACGTGCTAGGTCTGGGGCTGGATTTGTGTCTGCCCCGTACGAAGCACATGTCGGATGTCTGGTAACTAGTCTCTATAATCGGATATACATGACCTTGTCATAATATCCTGATGGCCGTGCAGCACTTAAGAGCACTAATACCGTATCCTGCGTGACATCATCTCCAATATGACTGAAGTGATACTTCCGTCTTGACATCACACCCAATACACTACGACTCTCTGATAAACCCAGAAGTGGTGTACGCAGAACCGGTTAAAGCCCTGTACCACCAAGACCAAAGTCTACCGATTATCGCAAGTATTAGCGATGTAAGTCTCAGGTTAAGATTATACACACCTACCCTGATTTCGACCTCCCATAGACACATAGTCATAATACCAATGGGATTCCGAGGGGTCTATCCAGAGCGAAGCTGTTTCCTGTACCATCGGTGAAACACAACCTCCTATCGCACTTGCATAAGTATCCAATACTTAAATATATGAGAACTATGTCGTTGTGCCCTCATAACGCGCACAAGTGCAATACTAGCCTATTCCGCATTATCGATGTCCTGTCTCGATAATACTCTGGCTAGGGATATTTAATGATTAATCCTTCGTGGACTGATACTGTCTCATATCATTCTCAATCCAGGAACTAATCATATGGACCTCTCTTCATTTATATATCTATGGTGATCTAATCACAAATGATGAGAGTGCAATTTCCTTGTCACATAGTTAATTTGTACAACAACACCGTGATCTGTACAAATAGTGACGCTATGGGTCATATTATCCAACAGAAAGACACCCCGTGTGTGCCATTCATTGGTGGTTCTCAGTGGGACTCACCAGTTGACTCGCAGGGGAGGAAACCTCCCTGGGTCCGGTTTACCCGAGACTTCTGTATTCAATAGGACCATTCGGCCATACCCAAGCCAGGTGGTGTGATGGTTCTCAACGGGACTCACCAGCCGACTCGCAGGGAAAACAAACCTCCTTGGGTCCGGTTTATCTGGAAGCATGCTGGTTATGGAGGTAATTAAGTCGTCCACATACCATACTCTCTGATAGTCTTCAACGGGATTCACCAACCGACCTGCAGGGGAGAAACGTCTCTGAGTCCAGTTTACCTGAGCTATTTTTCAAAAATACGATCCATGAGGTAGTAACGCTCTGACTTCAGGGGTTTGATAATGACACTCGGGATTGGCGTGCCACGAGGGGTTCACGTGTTTCCCATATGTGCTCCATCCATTGATGTGTTCTGGATCCTCAAAAGTGAAAGGAGTCAGGTCAGAACACTTCCCCCGAGGGTTTGATAATAACACCCAGGAGTGGCGTGCCATGGGCTTGGTGCCCTTCCCGACTACCGATCAACCCTTCGCATCAAGCACGTCCCAAGAATATTGAGCATGACTTTCGTATTCAATTAAACAACATGTAAAGTGGACGAGATTTTTAATTCAGAAAAAGAAAATCATGTTCATATTGATGGGAACTACTACGTTCTTACAACTCTTGGTGGGTCATTTCAAGAGAGGCTTTACAAGAATTTTCTGGTTCTGGCCAGCTCATCTAATCACTTTGTGGTTCAAAGAAAAAAAGGTCTATTGGAAGTAATTCCTCAACATTTTAGCATTCCAAGGCTTCTTGAGCCGGGCACCGTCCAACTGCTCCAAAAGATAGGAACCCGGTCTTACTATCTCCACCACTCGGTATGACCCTTCCCACTTGGCGCCCATTGAACCTTCCTTAGGTCTTCGGGTATTCAATGTGACCCTCCTTAAAATTAAATCTCGAAGGAGGAAAGATCGAACCTGAACCTTCTTATTGTAGAAATGGGACATTGTCTGCTGACAGACAGCCGATTTTATAGCTGACTTTTCCCATTTTTCTTCAATCAGGTTGAGGTGATTCCTGATGAGTTTTTCATTTTGTTCGGTCTTAAAATGCCTAACCCGGTGGGTGATCATCCTAATATCTACAGGAATAACTGCTTCACACCTGTAAGTTAAAGAAAAGACGTCTCACTGGTGGAGTCCTTGAAGGTTGTCCGATGTGCCCACAATACTTCCGGTAATTCTTCGACCCACAACCCCTTACAAGATTCGAGTCGGGCCTTCAAAATTGCCTTGATTGTTTTATTGGTAGCCTCAACCTACCCGTTAGACATGGGATGAGCAAGTGAAGCAAATCTCAAGGTGATCTGAAGGTCTTCAATGAGCTTCTTGAAGCTCTTGCTATCGAAATTCTTTCCGTTATCAGTGATGATGGCTCGGGGAATTCTGAACCGACAGATGATACATTTCTTTACAAAATCTGTTGCTCTCTTCTCCATGATTGCAGTCAGAGGTTCGAACTCTACCCACTTGGTGAAATAGTCAATGGCAATAATGGCGTATTTGGCTTGCCCCCGCCCTGCTGCCATCCATCCGATGATGTCCAGCCCTCACTGGGCGAACGGCCATGGGCTGACCAATGAAGTCAACTACTCTGCTGGCTTGTGATGAATATTTGTATTCTTCTGGCATCCTTCACATTTCCGAGCTACCTTCATCTCGACTTGGTGCATGGTCGGCCAGTAGAATCTCTGCCTCAATGTCTTATATGCAATAGACTGCCCCCCGGCGTGACTCCCACAAATACCCATCATGAATCTCTCTGAGCACATAATCAGATTATTTCGTCGTGAGGCATCTTAAAAGCGGCACAGTATACCCCCTCTGGTATAATACTCATTCAATTAGGCAAAACTTAGAGCTTCTATACCTTAGCTTTCTTACTTCCTTCCTATCTTCGGGGGTTTCCCTAGTGTCTAAGTACTTCTTGATCGGGTCCATCCACGAGGCCTCTTCTTCTAGTCCCACTTACATTACCTCAGGCTTCCCAACATTCATTTCCTACAGAAAAATCAAATGGATGGTCTTGGGCTTCTCCAATTTAATGGAGGATGCCATCCAAGCTAACGAGTCTGCTTGATGGTTACTTTCCCGACCAATTTGCTGGAATTACACACTACCATATTCCCGGCCATCTTTTTTTCTTTGGCCATATAGCCCACTATGTTAGGCTCTCTAGCAAGAAACTCACCCCTCAGCTGCTGGATGGCCAGCTGGGAGTCGCTCTTTATGATCACATCTCGAACACCCACTGCCGTACACAACCTCAATCCAGCCAAAATGGCCTTATACTCTGCTTCATTATTGGTGGCCTCGAAAGCAAATCTCAAGGCGTAGACCACTTATTCGCCATCACTACTCCGTAAGATGACCCCAGCCCCATAACCTTGTGAACTAACGGAACCATCCACCGACAACTTTCACTTGGTCTATGAAATTTCTAAGATCTGGGGTCCAGTAAACTCGGCCATAAAATCTGCTAGAGCCTATCCTTTTACCGCCACTCTCGGTAAATAAGATATATCGTGCTCACTCAATTCCACCGACCACTTTACTAACCGGCTCGAAACCTCTGGCTTATACAGGATCTGCCTCAAGGGGTGGTCGGTATGTACCCCGATAGGGTGTGCTTGAAAGTAAGGCCGCAGCTTCTTGACAGCCGTAACCAAGAACAGCGCCACCAATTCATGAGCCGGATATATTGTCTCTGTATCTAGCAGGGCTTTGCTAATGTAATACAACAGCCTTTGGATCTTATCTGCCTCATGTACTAGCACCGAGCTCACATCATATTTAAAAACAGCTAAATATAAGAACAAAGTCTCACCCGGGATCGGTTTGGCCAAAAGCGGAGGTTGGGCTAAGTACTGTTTGAGCTGCATGAAGGCTTCCTCGCATTCTTCCATCCAACTGACATCCTTCTTAACCTTATCGATCAACTTAAAAAATGGATGACATTTTTCTGTTGCACGGGATATGAACCGGATCAGTGCAACCACTCGACCCGTTAAGTTTTGCATCTCTTTGACTGTCCTGAGAGATTTTAAATCCAGAACTGCTTCGATCTTCTGCGGGTTAGCCTCTATCCCTCGCACACTGACCATGTAGCCCATGAACTTTCCCGATGCCACATCGATTGCACAATTTTCTGGGTTCAGCCTCATGCTATGCTTTCTTATCAGCTTAGAAGTTTCCGCGAGGTCGACCAAATGACCCACCGGCTCCATGGTCATCGATATCATGTCATCAACATATACTTGCATGGTTTTACCGATTAGAGGCTTAAAGACTTTGTTCACCAACCTCTGAAATGTAGCCCTTGCATTCTTCAAGCTGAAAGACATCACCTTTATAACAGTACAGCCCTCCGATCTGTGATGAAAGCTGTCTTCTCCTCATCTCTGGGATGCATTTTTACCTAGTTGTATCCCGAAAATACATCCATAAAGCTCAGTAGTCCATGGCATGCAGTCGAATCTACCAATTGATCTACTTTCGGGAGTGGGAAACTATCCTTCGAGCATGCCTTATTAAGGTCGGAGAAGTCCACACACATCCTCCACTTTCCACTAGATTTCTTCACTAGAACCATGATTTATACCCACTCCAGGTATTTCACTTCTCTGATGAAATCGGCCGTCAGCAATCCCTCCACAACGCTCCTGATTGACTATCTTTCTCTTTTTCTTGACCGGCTTGTGAGCTGAATCCACTGCGAAATGGTGGCAGATGAACTTAGGATCTATCTCGGGCATGTCACTATGCCCCCAAGCAAAAATATCTGCATATTGCTTTAAAAATTTTAGAAGGTCCTGCTTCAGGTTTTCCTTCAAACCCGCTCTTACCTTAATGACTTTCCCTGGGTTGAAGAGTTCTACTGACTCCAACTCTTTTGCCGCCCCCAAGCGGGCAAAATTCTCTGACCATACACCTGGGAACTCATCTGTCTCCTCCCCCTCCTCATTTCTTCTCTTCTTCCGACTATTCTTCGTAATACAAAAAGTCTCTTTTGAAACAGTGGCGAAGCAACTCCTGGCTATCTTCTGACTTCCACATACAATCCCGATCCCAGCTCGGGTGGGAAACTTCAGCTTCAAGTAATAACACGACATGTTAGCCTTTGTCTTCATCATGAAATGCCGACCAGGTAACTGACCGGTGCTTACACACGCGTATAATGCAAGCGCACGTATCGTTCAAGTAGTATAAAAAGTATCGATCCCACGAGGACTTAATACCTAATCTATTAATTTTATGAGGCCAAATGATTACTGGTATCTAATGGATTGATTTATTTTATTTGGATGTTGACTTAAAAATTAAATTTAAAATAAGTAAATAAAATTACGCGAAAGGAAATTTAAGAAATTCCAAATTTATAAAACTATATAGGGTTGTGAATTCTTCCAATATTATTTAAAGATGAAGTGGTTATCTTATAGTTGGGTAATATAGTGATTTATTAACCCGAAACACTAAATTATGTAAAAGCCTCTTCCGATGGTCAATTACAAATACCCGGCATAACCCAATTGAACCATATGTCTATGTCAACCAAATTATCTGGATTCATTAAGTTTAAGTTCCAATTATGGCTACCCCCGCCCGACAGGTATATTCCTATCCTGTAAGGAAATCTATTAAAGGGTTATCTATCCTCAAGGAAGATCGTGGGCTATTGAGTCTAAGGTCTTAAACCTAAAATCCATTTTTCCAAGTTCATTTTAAGTTTACCAATTCAATTTTATTAATGGCCAGTTAATTAAAAAGCATTAAGATTAAGACTCAATAAATAAATCTTTATATTACCCAAACTATAATCTAACCCCTTATAACCCGGTGATATTGGAATTCATCACAACCCCAGATAACTAACTTAGTTACGACACATAACTAGGGCTAGTAAAATCTTAAAAGTAAAAGACATAAAGTAAAATACGGAAAAGTAAATTACTGAAAGTAAATACTGAAAAATAAAATTACAATAAAATAAAATGCTAAGGTAAAATGAATGACTTTTACTACTACTATTTTAGATATCTCTCATAATATAATATATAAACTTGTGATAACATTACCAACCAGCCATATAGGCAGAACCTGATTAAGTCAAATTAAGTCCAACCATCCATAAAAGCGGAACCAAAATAAACCTGCCATATAGGCGGTAAGGAAATTTATTTACCAACCGACCAATCTGGCGGTATCCTTACTTAGTCAGGTTTAACCAGATTTAAATGAATTACCAACCGGCCAATATAGCGGTATCCTCATTAAGTTAGATTTTAAATAGTGAATATATTATAATTACGGGAGATTAATCTAAATAACAATAGCAAAAGAATTACCTTTCACCCTAGCAGGGGGAAGTTACCTCTTCATGGTTGAATAGTAAAACTGTAAAAGTAAAAAGAAATAAATTACTATTACTATTATAAAAAGTAAAATTACTGTTACTTTTACAGAGCGTAATTAAAGTTAATTATATAACTGAAATTTAAAAGAAACTAGATAGAAAACTCCCTATTTACATCAGAGAATTCAGAGAGAAATGTACATCTGAAACTGAAATCTCGAGCTCAATTTATAGACCTCGGTAGGCCTCCAGCGTCGCGACGCCAAAGCCTTTGGCATCGCGACGCCCGTGATTAACGGCGTGGCTTGCGGAGGTGATGACACGTGGTGATTCTGGAAAAGGTGATAAGGTGAGACATGGCGATGACGTGGTGATCACGTGGCGAAAGGGATTGTCGGCACCGTAGGATTGTGCCACGTGGCACGTTGTGATTAGTTGATGATGACATGGCACTTTAACTTGGTCAACTGTTGATGTGGATGATGACATGGCGGTGACATGGAGTGACACGTGGTGATGTCGATTGTCGGCACCGTAGGATGATGACACGTGGCATGGCTCACATTAGCAGATCGGCTGTGATGGTGACACATGTCACGGTGCACGTTAGCAAAGTCAAACTTCTTAGATTCTGAAACGTGGACCGGGCGCATGTTAGCATGACTTGGCGTATGTTAGGCGTCGTGACGCCGAAAATTGCCAAAATACCATTTTGTCCAATTTTCACTGTTTTGGCTCCAAATCACCTCCAGAATGTTCTGAAACTTTATTTATCTACAAAATAACACAAAACACATCAAAATATTCACAAAACTCAAGAAACTATACAAAATATTAGGTTAAATGAGTGGGAAATAGTGATAGATTTACCACTCATCACACCCCCAAACCTAACATTTTGCTAGTCCTCGAGGAAAACATAAAATAAAATAACATAGACAACTTTAAAATTTAACTAAGCCACTTTCGTAAGGATCACGGTTGCATTTAGCGTATGCAACAAGCCTTTAAACCCCTAAGTGTCCCTAGTGGACGAGTTGTAGTCTCGTGAGGGTTTACAGCAATTATACCCACAAATATTTTACAAAAGTAAAAAGGTAGTGAAACTAATGCACACAAAAGCAAAAAGACAAGAGAAAAGAGAATAAAGAAGTTAGTGACTATCAGATGAAACTTCTGTTGGATAATTATGACCCATAACGTCACTATTTGTACAGATCATTGTGTTGTTGTACAAATTAACTATGTGACAAAGGAGATTGCACTCTTATCATTTGTGATTAGATCACCTAGATGTATAAATGATGAGAGGTCCCTATGATTAGTGCCTGGATTGCGAATGATATGAGACAGTGTCAGTCCACGAAGGCAGAATCATTAAATATCCTTAGTCAAAGTATTATCGAGATTGGACATCGATAAATATGTAAAAGACTAGTATTACACTTGTGCGCGTTTGTGAGAGCACAACGTCATAGTTCTCATATATTTGGGTATAGGATACTCATGCAAGTGTAATAGGAGGTTGTGTTTCACCGATAGTACGGGAAACAGCTTCGCTTTGGATAGACCCCTTGGAATTCCATTGGTAGTATGACTATATGTCTATGGAAGTCTGAAATCAGGGTAGGTGTATTTGGTCATAACCTGAGACTTGCACCGCTAATGCATACGACAATCAATATACTTTGGTTAAGGTCGTCCAGGGCTTTAATCGGTTTACTGTGTACACCAATTCTGGGTATATCGAGAATCGTAGTGTGTTGGGTGTGATGTCAAGATGGAAGTGTCACTCCAGTCTTATGGAGATGATGGTCACATAGGATACGGTACTGGTTCTCTTAAATGTTGCAGCCATCGAGATAATATGACTTGGTCATAGTTATCCGATATAGAGACTAGTCACCAAACATCTGACATGTGCTTTGTACGAGGCAGACACATTTCCAGCCCCAGGCCTAGCACGTGATCATCAGATGCTGGACAGAAATACGCAATACTACGGTATACTACGCTTGATACAGATCCTTTATTCCTGTAAGGATGTTGCCGGAGAATTGGGTAGGCATGGCGCTTTGCTAGAGGCCAACCTTGTCTTGTAAATCGGTATAAACGTAGTATTTGGTACTTACGTGTTCGGATAGTCCGACGACCGATTTTACTGCCAATATATCCGAGGATCTCATGGGTCGCTTCCCAAAGATTCACCGATGACGTATAACTCGCACTCTAAATTAATTTAGGATTAATTAGAAGAGAGAGAAAATTAATTTAGGATTAATTACGGAGATATTTTATCTGGGATAAAATATCAGTTAAAGAGAGATAACGATTAATTTGGAATTAATCGAGAAATTTAATATATTTGATATATTAAACGAAATTAGATTTCGACGCGGAATTAAAATTAGATTTTAATTCGGGCGAGCGAATTAATTCGTTAGCGACGTGAATAGTGATTTCGCTAGGCGTAATCATTTAATTACGACGCAACGGAAAATTTGTTAATTTAGAATTAGCGAACCCGAGCCCGAGATGATTTGCGAGCGCATTCGCATTTCGAATTCGAGTGCGGCACATCAAATCAAACGTCAAATCGCTAGTCGCATCAAGCGTCAAATCACTTGTCACTTTGAGTGATGTGACTTGACAACTTGATGGATTGAGTGATGGAAGTTGTTGGTGCCATTTATGGCTTTAAATGATTTCCTTTTTGAAAGCCAAATTCAAGTGAAATGAATTTGAAATTCAAATTAGTGTATAAGATACACAAATTTCACAAACCAATCTCTCTCACTTCATCTCTTTCTCTCTTCACGCCCAAATAGGCTAAATTTTCTGTGTTTCTGGTTTGAAATGCCGAGAGACAAGGGGAGCAAGAGTGGGATTTTGTGGCAAAATCTCAAGTGCTAGCACACTTACGAGACATGTGAAGGTGATAGGGAAGCTCACCCATGAGCCGGGAACCGTTCGACGAAGCTTGGAGCTTGACGAAGGAACCAAATCGAAGCCAAAATAGTGAGCACACCAACTGCAGTTCACGCCTAACCAGTGAGCAGTTTTGGAGTTTCGTTGCTTGCCGCGTCGCTCAACCGATCAATGTAAGTATTCCGCAACTTCTTCGATGTGTATTCGCTATGTTTTCATGCTTATTATCGATCCTGGACCTTAATAGAAACCAACAATGGTATCAGAGTAAGGTTTGAGCATGAAAAAGTTTAGGGCTTAAAATTTGGGTAATTTGTATTTGAGCATGATTTGAATGAATTGGATGTTTGAGTATGCTTAATACATGTTTAATTGAATATTGATCGGATCAATTTCATGAAAATTGATTTGGAATGATTTTCCCCAAATATTTGGTGATGGCCGAATACTAGAGCCCTGATATGTCTTGGTAAATTTTGATTTTTGTTCATTGGATGAATTGGAATCATTCAGGAATGTGATTTATGTTGATTGCGGATTCAATTGGATTGGAATCGGAATTGGACTTAAAATTACCTCATTGGCCGAGACATGTTGAGCATGTAATTGGGTTTGATTTTAATCAAAATGTGTTGGACATGTGATGATGTAAATGAGCATGATTAATTGTGTATATTGATGTTTTAGAAATGTTAATTTGGGTAATTAATTATGTGATACACTTTGGTAATTAAATTGGGAAAATTGGATTTTTGGAATTTAATTATTTGGGCCTTAAAATTGTTATTGGGCTTGTTGGGCTTTGTTGTACAAAGTTGGGTTTAGGCAAAATTGGTTGGATCCAATTAGGGCCAAAACCGCTTCCATAAAGCCCAAATGCGACTTAATGAACCTTTAAAGTTTAAATGGGCCTAATGGGCCAAGATTGATTTTTGGGCTTATGGGGTAACTCCCGGATTGGACTTTGGTTTTCGGTTTGACCCGAGTTGACCAAAAGTCCACGCCTTAAGAAATTAATTAAAAGCCCATTGGACTTTAATTAAATTGACGTTGGACGTTAATCGGGCTTTGAGACCCGTTGCGATTAAATTTGGAATTTAAGTCGTAAAGGTTCGTAATTAAAGTGTGTTATTTAATTTGGAATTAAATAAACGAATTAGAATTGAATACATTTAAATTGGATTTATTTATGTAGTTTAATTTAATTCGGGAATTCGTATTTTGAGTACTTATTCGCAAAACGAGTTTGACTCGAACAAAATCAAATCGTTGTTTGAACATTGGATGATCACTAATTATCATTTTAATTAATTGGATTAGATTGATTGATAACATGCTTGTGTGAATACATGGTTACGATGCATGAATAATGTATATCAGATGGATATTAGATGGGTGGGGCAATTTTAGAAATTGTTATAATAAATTTGATTTATTAATTGGATATGCGTGTCCAGCCTTATTACCTCTCATTTCTTTGTATTCTCTTCTCACCTATTCCCCTCAATGTAAATGAGGTTTCTTTAGAAGTGTAGTGTAACGGGTAGAAGTAATACATGTGCTAGCGAGAGAGAGAAAGTGGGAGATTTGATCTAGGATCAATATGTAAAGTATCCATCCGCATATCATTATTATTTTTCATATGCGCTTTATTATGTGTTTAGAATGCATGTTTAAGGGTGTATGATGATGAGACCTTAACAAAGATAATAAATTGGTTGCCAATTTGCACGCGAAAAACGCTCGCTAAATATTAAGCGTCTTTCCTTCTATTGAGTGATTCTTACTCAAGATCTAAGACGGCATTGGTTTGTTAGCCAAAGTCAAGGCCTTTGTCTGTCGAGGATGTGTTTGAATCCCGAGGGCTTTGTTACATGTCAGTGTCTTGTCCAAGTTGTGGTTTGTTGGCCAAAGTCAAGACCACTTCTTGTCCATCGACATTGATTACGAAGCTTTCCATGGTCAATGGGTCGCGCTTGACTGGGATCACTAAGTTTGTTGTGCCAAAGCCAATGCTTAGTTGATTCAGAGGAAAAAAGGTTAGGTAATACATTGGATGTATTGGCATATATAAGATATATGTTTCGGACTTGGATGTCCCCCTACCGGATCGAGGAATTGGATTGGATCCAATTGATCTTAGAGATCTACCTAGTTAATTATCATACAATTTGTTGGCCAAAGTCAAGATTGTGTGATATTTAACGGGATCCTAGCCCACTAGGAAACACGGTTTCCCGAGTACTCGATATAGGGTTAGAGGCTCGCCGAAAAATAGTGGGAGGCAAGAATTGAATTTGCAATATTCGTTCAATTACTCGCCATACGCGCTCAAATCAAATATCATTCGTCAAACGTATTAAATGTTAGTTGGACTAATATTTAAAATGTTGTTTTAATAAATAGTTGGACTATATTCAAACAATTCATTTATATTAGATTATATAATTGGATTATAATAATCAATATATTTGATTTAATTAAAGTATAGTTGATTAAAATAGTTAGACTATAATAATCATTATATTTAATAGTACCGTAATCATTGATTAAATAGTTGGACTATTAAAATCAAGTGATAATTGAAAGATTGACATTTAAAACATAATCCTAAGGAAAATGTATTTAAATGGTTTAATTTTCAAATTGGGAATAAATTTCAGGATAGTCCTGATAATTAATAAGTTACTTTATTTGATAAAATAACCTATTAAGCCTAAGCCTGGAGTTAAGCAAACAGTAGAGCATAATCTTTGGAAGATTCATGTGATGACAACTTTAGTGCTTAATCCATTAAGCTTGTTGATGTAGAATCCTTAATTTCTGAATCAGAACTAAGGATTAGATCCTTAAAGCATGATGAAGAAATTGAAGGATCTTCATAAATCTATATTTAGATTTTAGAAGTACTAAATTGCAATAGTTAACTCTTGGGGAGTTAATGACTATTCTCAAGGAGATAAAGTCAAAAGTTTGCAATTAGGCAAGTAGCGCAAGGCGCACCTTACTTCGATATTCTAGAAACCCATGGCTTGGCCAAAGGCTTCTGGAATATGGAAATGGGCAAAGGCAAAATCATTATAATCTTCTATGAAGATAAATGACATATCCCAAAATGTCTGCCTAAATGTGGTAAACAGGATCGCGGAAGCGTGACTGCCATTTGGACAAAGCAGACATGAAGGAATTGAAGACGAGCAAGGCTCTGACTTCAAATATGTTTGTCAACATTATGTTCACTACTAGTATTGAAATTGGATTTTAAATACTTAGTGTGATACATAAATATATATTGATGTTCAGAATATGTTTTTGAACAGGATACTGACTTCAATCGAGATTAATCTGCGAATCGGAAACGGGACGAAAGTCACTGTTTTGACCGTAGACACCTAAGTTTAGAAACTACCTTCGGGTGTGTACCTAAATTGGGAGACTGTTATAATGTAAATAGTTTGACTAGATACATTATCTCTATATCAGTGTTTAACCCGTTGCGGGTGAACCTTTATATTAAAGAACACTAAAGTGTTTTATTATATAAAGATGATATTGAGATAAACACATTAGATGTGAATAACAGCATTTATATTTTGAATATAAATAAAATCTCAAATATATATATGACAAATAAATAGCTCAAACTGATTTGATCAGGAAGAAACTAATTTGTGGCATTATTGTCTAGGACACAATTAAACAAGAATCGTATATCCACACTTTTGAAGATTGGGTACTCGGACTAATTTGATTCCATTCAAATAAAGTCTACGAATCTAGTTTATTAGGCAAAGTTCCTAAAACACTATTTACTTGGTAAAAGTGTAAATGCCACCGATCTGATAGCCCTAGTTCATAGTGAAGCAAGTGGGCCCATATCTAGCTAGGCTAGATGTGGATATGAATATTTCATGACTTTTACGGATGTGGCATCGCGTTATAGTTATGTGTTTCTTTTGAAGAACACAAATCAGAAACTTTTAAAGTTTCGACACGAAATAGACAAATAGATCGGGTATAGTATTATACCATCACGGTGAGACCGTAACGGAAAATACTTAAGCAATAAGTTTCTAATATACTTGAAAGAGTAATGTATTCTTTCAAAAGAGGACTCCTCCCGGAACACGTCAGTTTGACGGTGTGTCCGAACTGATTAACCGAATTGTGTTAGACATGATAAAGGTTAATCATGAGTCGCTATGAGCTACTATTTCCTTCAAAGGATAAGCATAAATAGTGCAAGAACTTATTTTGAATAAGGTTCCATTAAAATCTGTTTGACAGATATCATATTAGATATGAATGGGAAAGAAACCGGGTTTCACATTCCTAATAATTTGGGTATGCTAGGCATATGTTTGGATGATACCAAACTAAAACCCAAATAGGATAAGTGCTAATTGTAAGTTATCCTAGGGATATCATAAGTATTGTACTTATACAACTCACGAGAGAACAATTAGATTGTTGCTCACCATGCGATTTTCCTAAGAGGAATACCGATATGCAGTGGTAAGTGGGAGGATAGTAAAACTCGATGAAAATCAGAGTATTACTATTCCAGGCACCTAATCCTAATGGAACACAAATAGTTCATCAATGATGAAACTATTACCATTAATCTTCGAATACACAAGAACTGCGTAAATCGGAGAGGGTCAGAAAATAACCTGGGTATGGGTTTCTGATCTCACCTCATAAAGATGTCTATCTTATTGAGGTATACCAACTGATTACGTATGAGGTAGTGATACAAGGTATCAACTCCCTGATTATGACAAAGTGTCATGACATCCGAATTGGATTCCATGTATATCAACAAGTTTGAATACTAGTTGATGTACCGCAAGACATTGTGCCTATTGGTACTGTATAAGTCTTCAAGGAAGACGGACATGGCTGGCAACATACCAACGTATAAAGCTAGGCTTTTAGCGGAAAGGTATCGCTATCAACATTATGTTGATTTCGATTCAACCTTTTACTTGTTGCCACGGTAAATCCATTTGGATAATGCTTGCTAATGCTGCATGTTTCATAGATGAAATATGTCAGCAGAACGGTAAAATCGCTTTCCTGAAAAGGAAATATTTTGGAGGATGTTTACAACATCCTGGCGATTTTATCGTACCAAAACTAGCAAACAAGGTTTTCGGGTTATTCGATCCATGTTTGGATTGAAGTAAGCATAGGTTCTTGGAATTATCATTTTGATGTAATCATAATGGTTTATGATTTAATTCAAAACGAAATGATTCTTGTGTATGTAAGGAGGTTAGTGGGAGCGCACTGACAGTGGATGTCTTATAAATAATGATAATATGTCATTTCTTTTAAATGATATTCCAATAAAATAATCGGCGAAAGCTTGGCTTTCGAGAAACTCTCCGAGAAACCGTACATTGAAAAATGTATGCGACCTGGTGTCTCATACGCTTTGAGCATATGATTCACAAATAGGCCAATCCTAGTGATAGTCACTGGATTGATGTTAAGAACATACTTAGTATCTTAGAGATCTAAGGATGTTGTCTTAATCCATGGAGAAGGAGAACTTGAAGTGACTGCGATCACTACTGCAAGTTTCCTAAACCGATAAAAGACGACTATAAGTCGCAAACGATACTATACAGTTTGAATAACGGTACAGTGAGCTGGAAATCTTCCAAGCAAGATACTATTACCGAATAAACAACAAATGCGAGTTATTGTAGCAGCTGAGGCAGCAATAGAAGCTTTCTGGGGTCGGTAAAATCTAATTAGATTAGATATAGTTCTTTTAGCAGCTAAGCTAGGCCTCAGCACATGCTAAAAAATTAATGGTCTCATCAACGATCCAGATATATACTTCGATATTCATCTGATTCGTTCGGATCAACATCATGGCGATGTGATGATCGAATAAATCGCATCAGACGATAATCATGAAAATCCGCTGACGAAACCTTTTCTCAGCAATTTGAGCAAACCGTACATAGTTCGGGTGTAAGACACTCGAGTGACTGGCTATAGGCCAAGTAGGCGATTGTTGGACAATTATGACCCATAGCGTCACTATTTGTACAGATCATTGTGTTGTTGTACAAATTAACTATGTGACAAAGGAGATTGCACTCTTATCATTTGTGATTAGATCACCTAGATGTATAAATGATGAGAGGTCCCTATGATTAGTGCCTGGATTGAGAATGATATGAGACAGTATCAGTCCATGAAGGCAGAATCATTAAATATCCCTAGTCAGAGTATTATCAAGATTGGACATCGATAAATACGTAAAAGACTAGTATTACACTTGTGTGCGTTTGTGAGAACACAACGGCATAGTACGAGAAACAGCTTCGCTCTGGATAGACCCCCTCAGAATTCCATTGGTAGTATGACTATGTGTCTATGGAAGTCTGAAATCAGGGTAGGTGTATTTGGTCTTAACCTGAGACTTGCACCGCTAATGCATACGACAATCAATATACTTTGGTTGAGGTCGTCCAGGGCTTTAATCGGTTTCTGTGTACGCCAATTCTGGGTATATCGAGAATCGTAGTGTGTTGGGTGTGATGTCAAGATGGAAGTGTCACTCCAGTCATATGGAGATGATGGTCACAAAGGATACGGTACTGGTTCTCTTAAGTGCTGCAACCATCAGATAATATGACTTGGTCATAGTTATCTGATATAGAGACTAGTCACCAGACATCCGACATGTGCTTCGTACGGGGCAGACACATTTCCAGCCCCAGGCCTAGCAAGTGATCATCCGATGCTGGACAGAAATATGCAATACTACGGTATACTACGCTTGATACAGATCCTTTATTCCTGTAAGGATGTTTCCGGAGAATTGGGTAGGCATGGTGCTTTGCTAGAGGCCAACTTTGTCTTGTAAATCGGTATAAACGTAGTACTTGGTACTTACGTGTTCGGAAAGTCTGACGACCGATTTTACTACCAATATATCCGGGGATCTCATGGGTCGCTTCCCAAAGATTCATCGATGACGTATAACTCGCACTCTAAATTAATTTGGGATTAATTAGAAGAGAGAGAAAATTAATCTAGGATTAATTACAGAGATATTTTATCTTGGATAAAATATCAGTTAAAGAAAGATAACGATTAATTTGGAATTAATCGAGAAATTTAATATATTTGATATATTAAACGAAATTAGACTTCGACGTGGAATTAAAATTAGATTTTAATTCGGGCGAGCAAATTAATTTAGAATTAATTCGTTAGCGACATGAATAGTGATTTCTCTAGACGTTATCATTTAATTACGATGCAACGGAAAATTTGTTAATTTAGAATTAGTGAACCCAAGCCCGAGATGATTTGCGAGCGCATTCGCATTTCGAATTCGAGTGCGGCACGTCAAATCAAGCGTCAAACCGCTAGTCGCATCAAGCGTCAAATCACTTGTCACTTTGAGTGATGTGACTTGACAACTTGATGGATTGAGTGATGGAAGTGGTTGGTGCCATTTATGGCTTTAAATGATTTGCTTTTTGAAAGCCAAATTCAAGTGAAATGAATTTGAAATTCAAATTAGTGTATAAGATACACAAATTTCACAAACCAAACCAATCTCTCTCACTTCATCTCTTTCTCTCTTCACGCCCAAATGGGCTAAATTTTATGTGTTTCTGGTTTGAAATGCCGAGAGACAAGGGGAGCAAGAGTTGGATTTTGTGGCAAAATCTCAAGTGCTAGCACACTTACGAGACATACGAAGGTGATAGGGAAGCTCACCCATGAGCCGGGAACCGTTCGATGAAGCTTGGAGCTTGACGAAGGAACCAAATCGAAGCCAAAACAGTGAGCACACCAACTGCAGTTCACGCCTAACCAGTGAGCAGTTTTGGAGTTTCCTTGCTTTCCGCGTCACTCAACCGATCGATGTAAGTATTCCGCAACTTCTTCGATGTGTATTCGCAATGTTTTCATGCTTATTATCGATCCTGGACCTTAATAGAAATCAACAACTTCTACTCCAAGTTACTAGTTGTTTTCTTTCTTTCTAAATTACCGAATAAGTAAATTCTCCGATTATATTTACCATTCTCCATATACACAGCCAACAAAATATTATTCAATCTCATTTTTGCCCACAACAGTCACAAGTGTAGTTGATAAGAGAGTAATATTTTTGTCCTAAAGTTTTATCAGAATTCACACCCTTTTTGTAGTAATGGAATAATTTTTCTGATTTTTCTGATTTTTTTCTTTCTTTTTGATTTTTTTTTTATTTATATACAACACCTTCCGTCTATGTAGCGAGCTTTGGCTCGGTGGCTCATAAACCAGTTGGCTTGAGGGCACCAGATGTTAAGACACCCCTACGGACTTAGTTACTCAGACTTCAGATATATAATAATTTTTGCAACATCCTTGATCCATGTAGCGAGCTTTGGGCCAGTGACTCCCAAACCAGTTGGCTTTAGGGCACTAGGTGTTAAAACACCCTTACAGGCTTAATAACTCGGATCTCAGATGTTTTTTTTAATCCATCACTTTTTGAGATGCTTCCTCCAATTAGACTAGAGCACTGAATATTACAAACTTTTCAATTACAGCTCATGTCCGTATGTTACTATGCATGTTGATAATACCTGCCAACTGAGCATATGAAGATCCATTTTAGTCAATTTTATGGAGAATTTACAAATTAAATAATTCAAAAGGAAATAAACAAAACTTATTTCGAAAATGGGTTGAAATACGTATCAGGAGTGGGAACTCCTTACTCAGCTATCTCTCGCCAATTTCATATTTTTAGTCAAAATAAAAACACAAAAACGCAAAATATTTTTGTAATTTTTGAAAATTTTTCAATTTTTTAGTATTTTTCGAAAATTTTGGACTAAAAATAACACAATAAAACAAGATACTATTAAGTATTCCCCTCCCCCAAACCTAAATGAGAGATTTTCCCCAATGTCTTAAACAGTAGAAGAAGAGTTTAGAAGATAATACCTGGTCAGCTGAAATTCTACAAGAAAATTAAAGGTTAAGATCCAGATTAATCCGACGCCTCTTACCACAATCATCCTGGGACCAATTTATCTTTGAAATGATATGGTCAATTTATGGTTCATAGGCTAAGATTTGGTCAATTAGATCCGGAGCAGTTCTGGTAGTAAAAAGGAGTTCTTTCATAGGTTTTGTCATGAACCCATTTCTCTGGGCATCATCAAGAAACACACAAATAAAATCATAAAATCCTTCAATGTTGTACAGTCCAAGCGGTTTCTGGGGTACGTTCAAGTTTACCCAAGATAATACTGTAAAACTTTCCTTCAATGTACCCAAGCCACCTGGCAAAGCAATAAAAGCATCAGCACTTTTAATCATTTCTACCAGTCGTTCAGACATACCTGGCACAATCAGCTCTTCTCCGTTTGATGGTCCAATAAGATTTGCCTCCGTCAAGGGTTTTGGGATGATTCCCAAAACGTGACTGCCTCCCTCCTGTACAGCTTTTGAAACGATCCCATAAGTCCAAGATTTCCTCCGCCATATACTAAGTACATATTTCTTGCAGCTAAGACTCGACCCAATTCCTGTGATGCCTCTACATATTGTGGCTTAACACCAACACTAGTACCGCAAAACACATAGATGTTTTCAACTCGTCTTCTTGAAGTGGCTTCCATGTTTTACTCTGGATGTCTTCAAAAGTGCAATGATGAGTTGAATTTATAATACCTGAAAAGGGTGAGTAAAATAATAGCACTAGTACCTGCCAAATGGCAATTATTAGTTAAACAGTAAAATAAATCATGTTAGTCAAAAAGGTCTGGATCGTGTCGGAGAAAATAAAAGAAAACAACAAAACAAATTATAATTATTAGGAAAAGACAAAGAGATATAATATGTACAAGAAAATTAGCGGCTTGATTGATGTCTATGCGTCAGGGACAAGCTTCCCATCCAATTTTCTTATAAATTGGCAAACAAGGTCTTTTTGAGTCAGATTCCCAAGACTTAACTGTTGTCTTTCTTTTTGGAATTGTGTATGTAATTTACGAATGGCTATATGAACATATCCACTGGGATGTGTCTCAAGAGTCGAAGATATATTATCTACAGACTCCTTACTATTGCCATCCCTAATGAATTTAATTTTGTCTTCGCGATTATCAGACACCATTCGTAAAGAACGACAACGAGTATTGCAATTCCAGCGTGCACATTTGTAACAAACACCCATTTGCTTAGCTCTACGTTTCTTTGCATAGGTGCTTCTTCGAAATCCAGGCAAATAAGAATTACAGGAATCAGAATACTCACCTGCTAATCGGACCCGTGCTTCGATTACCCAACAAATGTCATTAAGAATATTATGGATTATCAGTAGTCTCATCCGTTCCAAGTGAGCTTTGTAGACTTTCATCAGAGAGTTTTGAGGGAGAGAAGGAAATTGCTTGTGAAGATTTTCAAGAATTTCTTCTATCCTGAAATGTCTTAATCTGTAAAAACTAAACACACCAAATTAAATCACACCAAATCACAATATATACACAAATTGCATGGGTTGCCTCCCTGCTAGCGCTAAGTTTAACATCGTCAGCTAGACGTGACTGCTCGAACGTTATGCTGGATCTGAAAGTGTGACACTTTCTTTTTGTCGCTCAAATGATTCTCCCCAGTAGTGCTTGACACGCTGACTGTTAACCTTGAATGTGTTGTTGGTGCTAGGATCCAGTAATTCAACAGCTCCGTTTGGTAAAACCTGAGTGATCACAAATGGACCTGACCACCTTGATTTTAACTTTCCAGGGAATAGTTTCAGCCTCGTGTTGTACAACAACATCTGCTGCCTTGGTTCCAACTGTCTGTGCACTAATTTTTGATCATGCCATTTCTTGGTCTTTTCCTTGTACAATCTGGCATTCTCATAAGCCTGTAAGCGAAATTCTTCCAATTCATTGAGTTGGTGAAGTCTTTTCTCTCCTGCAGCTTCCGGATCAAGATTCAACTTCTTCAGTGCCCAGTACGCCTTGTGTTCAAGCTCAACTGGCAGATGACATGCTTTCCCAAACACCAATCGATATGGGGACATACCAATGGGTGTCTTGTAAGCTGTATGGTAGGCCCATAATGCGTCATTCAGTTTTGTAGACCAGTCCCTCCTTGTTGATCCAACGGTTCTCTCCAAGATTCTTTTGATTTCCCTGTTTTAAACTTCAACTTGTCCATTTGACTGTGGATGGTAGGATGTGGCAACCTTGTTAGTAACTCCGTATTTGGATAGGAGTGCATCAAAGTATATGTTGCAGAAATGTGAACCACCATCACTGATGATTGCATGAGGTGTTCCGAACCAAGTGAAAATGTTCTTTTTCAAGAATTTGATCACTACTTTTGAATCATTGGTTGGCAATGCAATTGCTTCAACCCATTTGGAAACATAGTCTATAGCAACCAAGATGTAAAGGTTTCCGAATGATGGAACAAAGGGTCCCATGAAATCAATACCCCAAACATCGAATATCTCCACTTCTAGAATATTTTGCAACGGTCCTTCATTTCTCATCGAAAATTCCCCGTTCTCTGGCACCTGTCACATTGAAGAGCAAAAAGATAAGCATCTTTAAATTGAGTGGGCTAGAACAAACCTGATTGTAGGACTTTGCTGCAGTTTTGTTACCGCTGAAGTGTCCGCCATATAGTGATGAATGACAGTGCTGTAAAACACCGTTGACATATTCCTGTGGAACACATCGTCTCAGTAATTGATCAGCACAACGTATGAACAGGTACGACTCATCCCAAACATAGTGCTTGACTTCTTTTGAAGAACTTCTTCTGTTGCTGAGTTATCCATTCCAACGGCCATTTTCATGATACAATGAAATTGACATAGTCAGCATACCAAGGGGCATCTTGCTGTTTCATGGCAAATAGCTGTTCATCTAGAAAAATTTATTTGATTATCAGTTCTTTGCCAGCTGTTTCTCCATTCTTGAGTCTCGATAAATGATTTGCCACCTGGTTTTCTGTCCTTTTCCTGTCTCTGATCTCCACGTTAAATTCTTGCAGAAGAAGTATCCAACGAATCAATCTGGGTTTGGCATCTTTCTTCATGATCAAGTATTTGATTGCTGAATGATCTGTGTAGACCACCACTTTAGGACCCAGCAGATAGGAGCAGATTTTGTCAAAAGCGTACACAACTGCAAACAACTCTTTTTCAGTGGTTGTGTATTTGAGTTGAGCTTCATTCAAAGTTCTTCTGAAGTAGTAAATGGTGTGGAAAATCTTCGATTTGCGCTGTCCCAAAACCGCACCTACAGTAAAATCACTAGCATCACACATCACTTCAAATGGAAGAGTCCAGTTTGGTGCTACAATGATGGGGGCAGAAATCAATTTTTATTTTAAGATCTCAAAAGCTTCATGGCATTCTTTGTTAGAGTTTCTATAGGTCCCAAGATCAAAACTCAAGCATGAATCATAAGTGAATACAACGACAGAGGTAGCGGAATACTCACATCGATCGGTTGAGTCGATTTGGAGACGAATGAAGCTCAAAATGCCCACTGTCAAGGGCGCCAAAACCAGCAGTTCACTGCCTCCAAAAACAGAATTTTGAGTGACGAAACGGAGCTCCAAGCCTCGTCCGACGGATTCCGGATCATGGTCGAACCTCCCTACCACCTTCGCAAGACTCGTAAGTGTGCTAGCACTTGAATTTTCACCATGAAAACCCACTCATGCTTCCCTAATATTCACGCCCAAATGAAGTTCAAAACCAGTGAGCAAAGCCACTGTTTTGGCGTGAGAGAGATGAGAGCGTGAGAGAGATAATTGTGTTTTTGACTTAATGAAAAATGTGTAAAACTTTTGATTATATATTTTCCAAAATAAATAATCAATTTCATTTAATTAAATCCAATTTATCAAATGAAATTTGGAGCCAAAACTTAAAGCTTTTCCATCCAAAATGCTTTACACTATTCTAGTCAAATCCATCACTATTCATATCACCTTTATTAAAGTGACATGTTGTCAAGTCACATCACTCAAAGTGACAAGTGATTTGACGCTTGATGCGACTGATTGATTTGACGCTTGATGCGACTTGCGACGCCGCACTCGAATTCGAAATACGAATGCGCTCGCAATCACACTCGGGCTCGGGTTCGTTAATTCCAAATTAACGATTTTTCCGTCGCGTCGTAATTAAATGATTATGCCTAGCGAAATCACTATTCACGTCGCCAACGAATTAATTCTAAATTAATTCGTTCGCTCGAATTAAAATCTAATTTTAATTCCGCGTCGAAATCTAATTTCGTTTAATATATCGAATAAATAATTAATCGATTAATTCCGAATT
Organism: Zanthoxylum bungeanum; assembly: GCA_019454045.1. Lineage (NCBI taxonomy): Eukaryota > Viridiplantae > Streptophyta > Magnoliopsida > Sapindales > Rutaceae > Zanthoxylum > Zanthoxylum bungeanum. Next base: position 155,937 of record SKCR01036803.1, on the reverse strand, counting down.
AATCGTTCTCTCTCTTTAGATGATATTTTATCCCAGATAAAATATCTCCGTAATTAATCCTAGATTAATTTTCTCTCTCTTCTATATAATCCCAGATTATTCAAGAGTGCGAGTTGTGCGTCATCGGTGGATTATCGGGAAGCGACCCATGAGATCCCCGGATATGTTGGCAGTCAAATCGGTCGTCGGACTATCCGAACACGTAAGTACCAAGTACTACGTTTTACCGATTTACTAGACAAGGTTAGCTTCTAGCAAAGCACCAAGTCTTCCAAATTCTCCGGACATATTCTTATAAGAATATTTAAGATCTATATCAAGCGTAGTATACCGTAGTATTGTGTATATCGGCCTAGTATCGGATAGTCACGTGCTAGGGCTGGGGCTGGATAAGTGTCTACCCTGTCCGAAGCACATATCCGATGTCTGGTAACATAGTCTCTATAATCGGATATTCATGACCTGGTCACAATATCCCGATTGGTTGCGCAACACTCAAGAGCACTAGTACCGTATCCTGTGTGACATCATCTCCACTATGACTGAAGTGATACTTCCGTCTTGACATCACACCCAATACACTACGACTCTCTGATAAACCCAGAAGTGGTGTATGCAGAACCGGTTAAAGCCCTGTACCACCAAGACCAAAGTCTATCGATTATCGTAAGTATTAGCGATGTAAGTCTCAGGTTAAGACCATACACACCTACCTTGATTTCGGCCTCCCATAGACACATAGTCATAATACTAATGGGATTCCGAGGGGTCTATCCAAAGCGAAGCTGTTTCCCGTACCATCGGTGAAACACAACCTCCTATCGCACTTGCATAAGTATCCAATACTTAAATATATGAGAACTATGCCGTTGTGCCCTCACAACGTGCACAAGCGCAATACTAGCCTATTCCGCATTATCGATGTCCTGTCTCGATAATACTCCGGTTAGGGATATTTAATGATTAATCCTTCGGGGACTGATATTGTCTCATATCATTCTCAGTCCAGGAACTAATCACAGGGACCTCTCTTCATTTATATATCTATGGTGATCTAATCACAAATGATGAGAGTGCAATTTCCTTGTCACATAGTTAATTTGCTACAACAACACAATGATCTGTGCAAATAGTGACGCTATAGGTCATTTTGTCTAACAATCTCCCACTTGGCACGTAGCGAGTCACTCAAGTGTCCCACACCCGAACTATGTACGGTTCGCTCAAATTGCTGAGAAAAGATTTTCGTCGGCGGATTTGCATGATTATCGTCTGACGTGATTTACACGATCATCACATCGCCATGATGTATGATCCGAACGAATCAGATGAATATCGAAGTATATATCTGGATCGTCGATGAGACCAATAATTCTTTAGCCTATGTTGACGCCTAGCTCAGCCGCTAATAGAACTATATCTAATCTAATTAGATTTATTATCGATCCAAATGGCTTCTATTGCTGCTTCAGCTGTAGCAATAACCCGCATTTGTTGTTTATTCGGCAACAGAATCTTGCTAGGAAGATTTCCAGCTCACTGTACCGTTATACTCTTGTATAGTACCTCTGTTACGACTTATAGTCGTTATCAGGGAAGCCCAGCTTTCACCGATTATTTTATGGGAATATCATTTTCAAGAAATGACATATTATCATTATCTTACATGACATTCATGTCAGTGCACTCCCACTAACCCTTTTATATACACAAGAATCATTTCGTTTTGAATTAAATCATACTCCATTATGATTACATCAAAATGACAATTCCTAGAACCTATGCTTGCTTCAATCCAAACATGGATCAAATAACCTGCAAACCTTGTTTGCTTGTTATGAACCGACAGGATGTTATAAACATCCTCCGAAAAGGTTTCCTTTTCAGGAAAGCGATTTTCCGTTAAGCTGTCATATTCCATAAATGAAATACACAGCTTTAGCAAGCATTATCCAAATGGATTTACAATGGCAACAGGTAAAAGGTTTCGTCGGAATCAACACAATGTTGATAACTCTACCTTTTCTTTACAAGCCTAGCTTAGTACGTTGGTATGTTGCCTTCCACGTATGTCTTCTTGAAGACTTTTACGGTACCAATAGGCACAATGCCTTGTGGTACAACAACTAGTATCCAAACATAGTTGTTATACATGGAATCCCTTTCGGACTCATGGCACTTTGCCATGAAAGGGAGTTGATACCTTGTATCATTTCCTCGTACGTAGTCGGTTGGTATTCCTCAATAAGATTTGCATCTTTAAGAGGTTACATCAGAAACCCATACCCTAGGTTGTTTTCTGATTCTCTCCGATCTACACGGTTCTTGTGTATTTGAAGATTAATGGTTTAGTTTCATCCTTGATGAACTATTTATGTTCCATTATGGACTTCGTGCCTTGAACAGTATTACCCTGATTTTCATCGAGTTTTACTGTCCTCCCACTTACCACTGCATATCGGTATTCCTCTCAGGAAAAACCGCATGGTGAGCAACAATCATATTGTTCGCATGTGAGATTTATAAGTACTATACTTATGGTTTCCCTTAGGATAACCTATATATGGCACTTATCCAATTTGGGTCCTTAGTTTGGTATCATCCAAACGTTATGCCCGGCATACCCAAATTATTAGGAATGAGAAACCCTGTTTCTTTCCTGTTCATATCCTATATGATATCTGTCAAACAGATTTAAATGGAACCTTATTCTAAATAAGTTATTGCACTGTTAAAACTTATCCGTTGAAGGAAATGGTAGCTCAGAGCGACTCATGATTAGCCTTATCATGTCTAACATGATTCGGTTAATCCGTTCGGACACACCATCACTTTGACGTGTTCCGGGAGGAGTCCTCATTTGAAAGAATACTATACTCTTTCAAGTATATAAGAAACTTATTGCTTAAGTATTTTCCATTACGGTCTTACCGTGGCGGAATAATACTATAGCCGATCTGTTTATTTACTTCGTGTCGAAACTTCAAAAGTTTACGTTCTGTGTTCTTCAAAAGAAACACATAACCACAACGTGATGCTACATCCGTCAAGGTCACGAAATATTCCTGTTCACATCTAGCCCAGCTAGATATGGGCCCACTAACTTCACCATGAATAGGGCTAACAGATCGGTGGCCCTTATACTATTACCAAGTAAATAGTATTTTAGGTACTTTACCTAATAAACTAGATTCACAGACCTTATTTGAATAGTCAAATCAGTCCTAGTACCCACTCTTCAAAAGTGTGGATATACGAGTCTTGTTCAATTGTGTCCCAGACAACAATGCTACAAATAAGTCTCTATTGATCAAATCAATTTGAGCTATTTATTTGTCATTTTTATATGTTTGAGATTTTATTATATTCAAAATATAAATTCCGTTATTTACATCTAATGTGTTTATCTCAGTATCATGTTTATATAATGAAACACTTAGTGTTCTAAAATATAAAGGTTCATCCACAATGGATTAAACACTGATATAGAGATAATGTTTCTAGTCAAACTAGTTACATTATAACAGTTCCTAATTTAAGTACATACCCAAAGGGTAGTTCCTAAACTTAGGTATCTACGGTCGAAACAGCGACTTTCGTCCCGTTTCCGATTCGCAGAGAAATCTCGGCTTGAAGTCAGTATCCAGCTCATAGCGGATTCTGAACATCAATACATATATTTTATGTACCACACTAAGTATTTAAAATCCAATTTCAATACTAGTAGTAAACATAACTTTGACAAATATTTTAAAGTCAGTGCCTCGCCCTTTCTTTAATTCCTTCGTGTCTGCCATATCCAAATGGTAGTCACTTTGGGATATGTCAATTATCTTTTCAATATTTCACAAACCTTTGGCCAAGCCTTGGGTTTCGGAATATTGAAACGATGTGCACCTTGTGCATCACGCCCAATTGCAAACTTTGACTTTTCTCCACTAGAATAGTCAATTAATTCTCTAAGAATTATAAATTGCAATTTTAATACTTTTAAATCTAAAATAGATTTATTAACAAGTATATTAAATTAAGCACTAAAGTCATCATCACATAAATCTTCCAAAGATTTATGCTCTACTATTTGCTTAATTTTGGGCTTAGATGTAATAAGTTATTTTATCCAATAAAGTAACCTATTATTTATTCCCAATTGAAAATTAAATCATTTAAAACATTTAATCCAAGGATTATATATTTTAAATATTCAATCTTTCAATTCTTTCTTGATTTTAATAGTCCAACTATTTAATCAATTTTAATAAGGTACTATTCATTATAATGATTACAATAATCCAATTATTTAATCAACTATAATTTTAATTCAATTATATTGATTACTATAATCCAATTATAAAATCAACTATAATTTGAATTAGTTTGTATACAGTCCAACTATATATATTAAAACAACATATAATATTAGTCCAACTAATACTTTTAATTAATATGACGAGTAAAATATAGATGAGCGCGTTTAGCGAGTATTCGAACGAATGTTGCAAATTCAATACTTGCCTCCCACTATTTTTCGTCGAGCCTCTAACCCTCTGTCGAGTACTCGGGAAACCGTGTTTCCTAGTGGGCTAGGATCCCGTTAAATATCACACAATCTTGACTTTGGCCAACAAATTGTATGATAATTAACTAGGTAGATCTCGAAGATCAATTGGATCCCATCCAACTCCTAGATCCAGTAGGTGAACATCCAAGTCCCAAACATATATCTTATATATGCCTATACATCGAATGTATACCCTAACCTTTTTCCTCTGAATCAACTAGGCCTTGGCTTTGGCACAACAAACCTAGTGATCCCAGTCAAGCGCGTACCCATTGATATGGAAGCTTCGTAATCAATGTCAATGGACAAGAAGTGGTCTTGACTTTGGCCAACAAACCACAACTTGGACACGACACCGATATGGAACAAAGCCTCGTGATTAAAACACATCTTCGACGGACAAGGGCTTGACTTTGGCCAAAAACCCCTGCCAATCTCGTATCTTGAGCAAGAATCACTCAATGGAAGGAAAATAAACGCTTGATATTTAACGAGGGTTTTTCGCGTGCAAATTGGCTACCAATTTATTATCTTTGTTAAGGTCTCATCATCATACACCCTTAAACATGCATTCTAAACACATAATAAAACGCATATGATAAAATAATAATGATATGCGAATGGATACTTTACACATTGATCCTAGATCAAATCTCTCATTTTCTCTCTCCCGCTAGCACAAATATTTCTTCTACCCGTTACACTACACTTCTAAAGAAACCTCATTTACATTGAGAGGAATAGGTGAGAAGAGAATACAAAGAATATGAGGTGATAAGGCTGGACACGCAGGTCCAATTAATAAATCAAATTTATTACAATGATTTCTAAAATTGCCCCACCCATCTAATATCCATCTGATATACATTATTCATGCATCACAACCATGTATTCACTCAAGCATGTTATCAATCAATCTAATCCAATTAATTAATCTTGATAATTAATGATCATCCAATGTTCAAACAACGATTTGATTTTGTTCGAGTCAAACTCGTTTTTGCGAATAAGTACTTAAAGTACGAATTCCCGAATTAAATTAAACTACATAATTAAATCCAATTCAATATGTATTTAACACTAATCCATTATTTAATTCCAAATTAAATATTACACTTTATTTTATTAATAAACCTTTACGACTTAAATTCCAAATTTAATCGTAACGCGTCTCAAAGACCAATTAATATCCAATATTAATTTAATTAAAGTCTAATGGGCTTTTAATTAATTTCTTAAGGCGTGGTCTTTTCGTCAACTCGAGTCAAAACGAATAACCAAAATCCAATCCGGGAGTTACCCCATAAGCCTATAAATTAATCTTGGCCCATTAGGCCCAATTAAACTTTAAAGGTCCATTAAGTCGCATTTGGGCTTTATGGATGCGGTTTTAGGCCCAATTGGATCCAACCAATTTTGCCTAAAACAAACTTTGTACAACAAAGGCCAATAAGCCCAATAACAACAATTCAAGCTCAATTTCCAAAATTAGCCCAATTAATTAAATTACACAAATCCAATTTCGCAATTTAATTACCTAAAGTGTATATCATGATTAATCACCCAAATAACATTTCTAAAACATCAATTCATACAATTAATCATGCTTATTATCATCATCATATGTCCAACACATTTTGATTAAAATCAAACCCATTACATGCTTTTTAAGTCTCGGCCAATGAGAGGATTTTATATCCGATTTGGTTTCAATCCAATTAATCCCACAATCAATATTAAATCAACATCATAATTGATTCTAACTCATCCAATGAATTAAAATCAAAATTCCAAGACTTTAGGGCTAAGTTACTATTCGGCCAACATAAGCATTTTGGGGAAATTTGTTCCAAACAATATTTAATCAAATTGATCCAACCAATCATCAATTAAAATACATTCAAGCATACTTTATCATCCAATTTCATAATTGCATGCTTAAATCAATTTTACCCAATTTCAAGCTTTATGACATACTTGGCAATTTGGGGATTTTTCGTCAGATTCGAATTCAATCCAATTGATTTCGCAATCGACATCAAATCATATTCCCGAATGATTTCCAACACATCCAATTGTCAAAAAATCAAAAATCCCAAGACATTAAATCATCATCAATTTTCGGCCAAGGTAGTAATTTGGGGAAAAAATGATCCAATCACAATTTGTTGAAATTGACCCAATCAATCTTCAATTCAAACACAATTAAGCATACAAATCCATCCAATTTAATTTATCATGCTCAAAATCAAGTTTGCCCAAATTTTAGCCCTAACTTTTTCATGCTTTTAACCTAAGCTCTTGATGCCATTGTTGGAGTTTCTATAGGTCCCAAGATCAAAACTCAAGCATGAATCATAAGTGAATACAACGACGGAGGTAGCGGAATACTCACATCGATCGGTTGAGTCGATTTGGAGACGAATGAAGCTCAAAATGCCCACTGTCAAGGGCGCCAAAACCAGCAGTTCACTGCCTCCAAAAACAGAATTTTGAGTGACGAAATGGAGCTCCAAGCCTCGTCCGATGGATCCCGGCTCATGGTCGAACCTCCCTACCACCTTCGCAAGACTCGTAAGTGTGCTAGAACTTGAATTTTCACCATGAAAACCCACTCATGCTTCCCTAATATTCACGCCCAAATGAAGTTCAAAACCAGTGAGCAAAGCCACTGTTTTGGCGTGAGAGAGATGAGAGAGTGAGAGAGAGAATTGTGTTTTTGACTTAATGAAAAATGTGTAAAACTTTTGATTATATATTTTCCAAAATAAATAATCAATTTCATTAATTAAATCCAATTTATCAAATGAAATTTGGAGCCAAAACTTAAAGCTTTTCCCTCCAAAATGCTTTACACTATTCTAGTCAAATCCATCACTATTCATATCACCTTTATTAAAGTGACATGTTGTCAAGTCACATCACTCAAAGTGACAAGTGATTTGACGCTTGATGCGACTGATTGATTTGACGCTTGATGCGACTTGCGACGCCGCACTCGAATTCGAAATACGAATACGCTCGCAATCACACTCGGGCTCGGGTTCGTTAATTCCAAATTAACGATTTTTCCGTCGCGTCGTAATTAAATGATTATGCCTAGCGAAATCACTATTCACGTCGCTAACGAATTAATTCTAAATTAATTCGTTCGCCCGAATTAAAATCTAATTTTAATTCCGCGTCGAAATCTAATTTCGTTTAATATATCGAATATATTAATTTAATCGATTAATTCCGAATTAATCGTTCTCTCTCTTTAGACGATATTTTATCCCAGATAAAATATCTCTGTAATTAATCATAGATTAATTTTCTCTCTCTTCTATATAATCCCAGATTATTCAAGAGTGCGAGTTGTGCGTCATCGGTGGATTATCGGGAAGCGACCCATGAGATCCCCGGATATGTTGGCAGTCAAATCGGTCATCGGACTATCCGAACACGTAAGTACCAAGTACTACGTTTTACCGATTTACTAGGCAAGGTTAGCTTCTAGCAAAGCACCAAGTCTTCCAAATTCTCCGGACATATTCTTATAAGAATATTTAAGATCTATATCAAGCGTAGTATACCATAGTATTATGTATATCGGCCCAGTATCGAATTGTCACGTGCTAGGGCTGGGGCTGGATAAGTGTCTACCCCGTCCGAAGCACATATCGGATGTCTGGTAACATAGTCTCTATAATCGGATATTCATGACCTGGTCACAATATCCCGATTGGTTGCGCAACACTCAAGAGCACTAGTACCGTATCCTGTGTGACATCATCTCCACTATGACTGAAGTGATACTTCCGTCTTGACATCACACCCAATACACTACGACTCTCTGATAAACCCAGAAGTGGTGTACGCAGAACCGGTTAAAGCCCTGTACCACCAAGACCAAAGTCTATCGATTATCGTAAGTATTAGCGATGTAAGTCTCAGGTTAAGACCATACACACCTACCTTGATTTCGGCCTCCCATAGACACATAGTCATAATACCAATGGGATTCCGATGGGTCTATCCGGAGCGAAGCTGTTTCCCGTACCATCGGTGAAACACAACCTCCTATCGCACTTGCATAAGTATCCAATACTTAAATATATGAGAACTATGCCGTTGTGCCCTCACAACGCGCACAAGCGCAATACTAGCCTATTCCGCATTATCGATGTCCTGTCTCGATAATACTCCGGCTAGGGATATTTAATGATTAATCCTTCGGGGACTGATATTGTCTCATATCATTCTCAGTCCAGGAACTAATCACAGGGACCTCTCTTCTTTTATATATCTATGGTGATCTAATCACAAATGATGAGAGTGCAATTTCCTTGTCACATAGTTAATTTGCTACAACAACACAATGATCTGTGCAAATAGTGACGCTATGGGTCATTTTGTCCAACATTCTTTGGTGAAGTTGAAAGGCACATCCTTCTCTAGAAGATTGCACAGAGGTTTAACAATGTTGGAAAAGTCTTTGATAAATCTCCTGTAAAAACCTGCATGTCAGAGAAAGCTCTGAATCCCTTTGACAGATGTCGGCGGAGGTAGTTTTTCAATTATTTCAATCTTTGTTTTGTCTACCTCGATTCCCTTTTGTGAGATCTGGTTTCCAAGAAAAATTCCTTCCTGTACCATGAAATGGCATTTCTCCCAATTGAATACCATGTTTGTATCTTCGCACCTTTGTAACACATGTTCCAAATTTTGCAAGCAGTGGTCAAAAGAATCTCCAAACACAGAAAAGTCATCCATAAAAACCTCCATACTCTGCTCCAACATGTCTAAAATGATGGCCATCATGCAACGCTGAAATGTAGCGGGGGCATTATATAATCCAAATGGCATTCTGTGAAAAGAAAAAGTACCATAAGGACATGTAAATGTAGTTTTCTCCTGATCTTCTGGGGCGATGGCAATCTGATTGTATCCTGAATATCCGTCCAGAAAGCAATAAAACTCATGTCCCGCCAGTCTGTCTAATATCTGGTCAATGAATGGTAGCGGAAAATGGTCATTTCTCGTGGCTTTGGTCAGATTCCTGTAGTCCATGCATACTCTTCATCCAGTAACCGTTCTTATTGGAATCAGCTCATTCTTTTCATTTGTGACAATAGTAATTCCTCATTTCTTCGGCACACACTGCATAGGACTTACCCAACTACTGTCTGAGATGGGGTAAATGATGCTAGCATCCAACCATTTGATGATTTATTTCTTCACGACCTCCTTTATAATTGGATTGAGTCTTCATTGATGCTCTACTGTAGGTTTTTATTCATCGTTCATCATAATCTTGTGCATATAAAATGATGGACTAATGCCTCGAATGTCTGTTGTAGTCCAGCCAATGGCCTTCTTGTGCTCTCATAATACTCTCAGCAATTTTTCTTCCTGCTCCAATGTTAGCGAAGAAGAAATAATAATAGGTAATTCAGAAGAGTTTCCAAGAAATGCATACCTGAGATGGCTCGAAAGTAACTTTAGTTCCAACTGCGGTGGTTCTTCAATTGAAGGCTTGATTCGATCTTTCTTTGGCAGTTCGAGGCTTTCCACTTGTGGTGTCGCTTTGAATCAGAATGGTTTATCAAGGTAGTTGATATATTCCAGGATTTCAGAATCTAGCTCGCTGTCAGTCATGTTGGTGATGCAAGCTTCAAGTGTATCCGTGGGATTTGGCTCAGTATCCTGAACGATACTATCAACAACATCAACTCTGAAGCATTCTTCTTCCTTTTCATCGCTCGAGAATTTCATGGCTTTGAAAAAATTGAAGGTAACTTCTTGGTCCTGCACTTTCATGGTCAGTTCTCCTTTTTGCACATCAATCACAGTTTTACTTGTAGCCAAGAATGGTCTCCCAAGAATGATAGGTACTTCTTTGTCTTCTTCCATGTCAAGGATAATGAAATCTGCTGGGAGAATGATTTTGTCAACTTTAATATGTTGGAAGTAATTTAGGCATTCAATAACTTTGACTAATATTTCATTTTGATATTTCATTTTATTTTATTTAAATAAATATACTATTCATATTTTCTGCAGATGCATGAACTTTAAATGCAATTTCATAATTCAAATCCTAACCAAATCATGTAAAACTTGTGTCTAAAATTAAGTTCAGGGTGTTAGCTTTCCAACGAGCTTTTAAACACCCAATTTTGAGTTCAAATGAGAGAGAACTATCAAAATAAAAAAGGCATCAAATAAATTTAATGTTCACGTTTTTTTACAGATGCGTGTGTTGGGGTTGGTGCTCAGAGCGCCAATTCTCGGTTGTATTTCTTTGAGAATACTACTGTAAAATGTTATTATTATGAATAATATATGTGCAGTTTCTATAATATAATGTGTCTTTTAATATGGTAAAGACGTAATGACCTTAGAATGACTAGTCATGATGCTGTTGCAAAAGCGTCGCAACTGACATTGAGTTGTATCATGACGTTGTCATTCTTAGATAGTTCCTGGTAAAGGTTTACACTACTTGGTCAGTAAAGTAAACCCGTTGAGACCAGTACATGTCGTATACTGGAATAAATGATTCGAGTGGCTTCTCAATGAACCATAAGTCTTGGAAACTAGTATAGGCATGTAGGTGTTTATAGCGGATAAAAACTGAATGACTCACGAAAGATTCTTAATGAATGGTACACCAACATCAATAAGAATCTTCTCGGGTTGAGTAGCATTTGTGATTCTTAGACTTGAGATCCCATTGTGGGTATATGAGACATCTTCTACACTTAGATGGTAGTCACGTCACCGATCTATTAAGATCAGACCTCCGCATATTCGTTGGGTGTAGATAGGGTGTCCTGTGTGTATCAAAATAGGATCCGTCCGTTTTGTGTACAGAGCAAAGGTAGTCCATATGATTAGCAATCAGATAATAACCATGGGCCCATGGTATATTTTAGAAGTCAGTTCTAAATGTTCTCTTTTTGAGATTGCTAATAGAGACGTCGACGAGATAATCCCTATAGAGATTTGACGTTTACATCTATATCTCTAGGATATATCTGGATACTTGTGACAGAGGATTTATACATTTTCCATGACCTTAAACTGTATGATTCAGTGAGTTTATCCATGATCATCATTGATTTACAGGTGGATAAATTATGGACACGAAATTGGATTTCGTGACGGATATGCCTGAATATAGAGTCTCACTAATGAAATATACTCGTAGAGCACTAGGGCAACATTTATAAATAATATTGATTATTTATAAAGTCTTTTAAAGGTTAAACGCAAAATACATGTGTAGGGACCCGATAGTCATTTCCTTAATTTTTTATGTATTTGAATTTAATGTTAGATTAATTCAAATACACATTAATTAATTGTCAAATTGAGATATTTGACTAATATCATAAATATATATATGTATATGTATTTGGTATTTATTGTAAATATAATACATATATTTAATATATTTGTATTTAAATAATTAATTAATTATTTAATTGTTAAATAATTAATCTAATTGAAATATAAATGTATTAAAGTTATGATATTTGTTGAGATGACATAAAGATGCTATACTTGACTTTAAGAAATTCATTAAAGAGTTAATGATTTCAGAAGCAAGTGGCCAAGTTAGCTTGAATGAAATAAAATGAAAATAATAATATTTTATCTTGTTATTAAATTCGGCCAAGCTAGAAAATAGCTAAAGTGTTGGATATTTTCATTAAGTAAAAAAAATCTCATCCAAAACTCCATTAAAAGAAAACAAAAGAAGCTTGAGAGGAAGAAGAAAAAAGACAAAGACAAAATCAAAGATAACTTAGATTTTAGTAAGTATTTCCAACTTGCCATTAGATAGAAAAATGTTCCTCTTGTTGTTTGCTTTATCTTGTGATGTTCTTATGTTTTTCTATTCTTTATTCTTTGTGTTTTTGGAGGATGGAAGTTTGAGGATAGGGTTGAGCATGTCTAAAGATCATAGAATGTTACTAATGAGTTAATAAGCATTCTATTGATGGTTTAAGAATCTAGTTGCCATTCTAGAGTTATTGACCCACTCTTAAATGATCTAGAATTGTTCTATAGTTATTTCATTGTGGTGAGGCTTGTTTGGTACTTTATAAACTTGATTGAAGTGTTGGATTTAATTAATTTGTCCAAACTTTGGGCTTTTCATTTATGTTGTGTATTTGGATGTATATATGATGCATGTAAAATACTCATATGGTTGACCCTCATCTGGTCGGACATGGTCTGGTCGGATCTCGTCTGGTCGGCCATGGTCTAGTCGGACTTCGTATGGTCGGCCCTAGTCTGGTCGGACCTGGTTTGGTGGGACATCATATGGTCATCTCTAGTCTGGTCGGACCTAGTCTGGTCAGATAATGACCCCATGTGGTCAGAATGACCTAATGTGGTCGGATAGTGACCTCATGTGGTCGGCCATGAATTCATGTGCTCAGACCATAGGCCTTTTCTTGGTCGGAGTATTACTTCATTTGATCGGATCATGCATGTGAGTAATGTTTTGGGTTTAGGTGAAATCTGAATAGATTATTCATATTAGATATTGATTAATTTATTCGGTATTTTGAAAATTTTTGAAATACGATTTCTGCCCGGACCTGCATTTCTGTTGTGTCCGACCCGAACAAAACCCCTTCAACGTAAACTTTAAATGTAATTTCACAATTCAAATCTTAACCAAATCATGCAAAACTTGGGCCTAAATTAAGTTCAGGGTGTTAGATTTCCAACGAGCTTTTACACACCCAATTTTGAGTTCAAATAAGAGATAACTAAACAAAACAAATACGGCGCGCTGATACCACTGTTGGGAAGCGGCCTCAAGTGCGCAGTGGAAAATTAAAATTAAGATGTCGTTATCCCTTTGCCCAAGGCCCATTTGTTTTGATTATTCTACAAGCCTAGGCATGTTACTATATATTCTAAGCATAAAAACTCATAAAACATGCAAAGAACATAAACCTAAACATGTTAAATATCATAAGAACTCTAATTAAAATAAAGAAAGAAAAAGACTTACTTGAACCGAAGACTCCTCCAGTCCTCCCTCCAATCTACAAGCTTTTCTCGAACTCAGCAAGCTCTTCCACGTTCCAAAGAGCCACCCAAGTGTGTGGGCTCCAAAGATGCACACACCAAAGCCAAAACTCAACAACAATACTACGCCTTGAGTGCACATGTATTTTGCCTTTGGTGCTAGCCTAGGCAAATACCTCAAAACCTTTAACTTGAGATTCATCTAGTCAATTAGACTTAAGGATCCTCAAAATCAGTGGCTTACTCTTAAACTTTAGAGTTGCTCACTTATATAAACCCAAGATATGAAATGTTTTGGTGTAAAAATTTTGTGAAGAATTCTTTGGGTTTATATAGTGCTCCAAAAACAACAAAATTAATTAAGAATCCGATGTGGGATAAAAGCTAATTTAATCTTAGCCATTGGATCTTAATTTAGTGGTTTAATGAGATTATAAAACCCTAATAAGAGTTTGGGCCGAATTGAAATTCAAAACAAATAACAAATAAAATAAAAATTACTATTCACATTACTATTCATATTACTATTCACGTTACTATTCACATTATTTTTCACATTTATATATTTTTTTTCCAATTCCCAAAGTGCCCCTATCATCATTCACCAATCCCTAAGCCACTATGGAACCTCATAATTGATATGTTCACTAATTAAACACATTGAACCATTTATGAACAATTCCTACAGCAATCATATATGCTTTTAAATTTGTACTGTGCAATGTTAACCATTGATTTTGACTTTGTTGTGTGTAACCTTTTGGGTTCCCCTTAATTTGGACATGAAATGAATCGTGAAAATTTAATCGAACATAAATTATCCTCCGATCAGATGGTCGTTCGATTTGAATGACCAAGGTTGACATCTAGCAACATGCCAAGGCCCCCAAATGAGAAGGAAAGATATACACCCATTCTGTATGCAATTTACATATGATATGGTCCCTCGCCTCACTGTATCCCCACCGTTTGACCTAGGGTACGGAAAGTTTCTACCCATACAGTCAAAAGTATAATGTTGATGGTGTCATTAATTGTGCTAACCCAAGAATCTCACAGGATTCTTCCGCTGCGGCTACAGTCTCATGCACTGATCACATACATCAACCCGCGAATTGGAATACTACTCTTATAAGCAAATATTATCCGAGAGAGTGGCGATTCTATGTTGCATCTTTACAAACTTCATGTGTTTCAACAAATGACCCAATCATACCCTTATGACAAGATCTTTTGAACCGGGGAAGGAGAATGTCAAAGTTATTTGATCCATACATAAGATTGTAAAGACCCTTTGAATGTGCTAGCAACTAGAAAATTTTGCAACAAAATTTTCTTCTTCTTCCTTTGATATTTTCGGCCAAATAAGAAAAATGGGAGAGAGTAAAATTGGTTCCAAAAACGTGAATAATGAGAGAGATAAAGTAAAGTGATTTTTGTTGACTTGTATTTCAATTTCAAAAATTAAAATAATGATATACCAAAGTTGGTATATAGTCAACCATCTTATCACTTTGTGTGTTGATCAAGTCTTCACTAACCCACCAAAACCAATCACCATAAAGTTAACTAAAGTGACAAGTGATGTGACTTGTGATGTGACATGTGGGCCCCACTTGATTCAAAATCCGAGTGGGCCCGCAACACATCTCGGGCTCGGGTTCACTAATTCCGAATTAACAATTTTTCCGTTGCGACGTAATTAAATCAAATTTAATTAAATAATTATGCCTAGCAAAATTACTATTCACGTCGCTCGCGAATTAATTCTAAATTAATTCGTTTGCCTGAATTAAAATCCAATTTTAATTCCGCGTCGAAATCTAATTTCGTTTAATATATCGAATATATTATTTTATCAATTAATTCCAAATTAATCGTTCTCTCTCTTCAAATAGTATTTTATCCTAGATAAAATCTCTTTGTAATTAATCCTAGATTAATTATGTTCGAATCAAACGTCATCGGTGAATCTTCGGGAAGCGACCCATGAGATCCCTGGATATGTTGGCAGTAAATCCGGTCGTCGGACTATCCGAACACGTACGTACCTCGTACTATGTTTTTACCGATTTACGAGACATTGTTGGCTTCTAGCAAAGCATCATGCCTACCCAATTCTCCAGAAATATTCTTAAAGGAATATATAATCTATGTCAGGCGTAGTATACATAGTATTACGTATTGCGATCCAGTATCTGATGTCATATGCAAGGCTTGGGGAAGGAATAGTGTCTGCCCCGTACGAAGCATATATCGAATCACAAACAACTAGTCTCATTAATCGTGTAATCATGACCTTGTCATATTATCCCGATGGTTGCAACACATTAGAGCACCGATTATGTACCTTTGTGTGATCATCATCTCCATATGACTGAAGTGATACTTCTATCTTGACATCACATCCAATACACTACGACTCTCAATAAACCCAGAAGAGGCATACATAGAACCTGTTAAAGTCCCGGACGACCAAAACCAAAGTGTATTGATAGTCGCAAGTACTAGCGATGTAAGTCTCAGGTTAAGACCAAATACACCTACCCTGATACGGATTCCCATAGACACATAGTCATACTACCAATGAGATTCCGATGGGTCTATCCAGAGCGAAGCTGTTTCCGTACCATCGGTAAACATAACCTCCTATCACACTTACATAAGTATCCAATACTTAAATATATGAGAACTATGTTGTTACGCTAGTCTATTCCGCATTATCGATGTCCAGTCTCGATAATACTACGACTAGAGATATTTAATGATTAAACCATTATGGATTGATACTGTCTCATATCTTATAATCCGGAACTAATCATATGGACTTTTATCATTTATATATTAAAGTAATCAAATTACAAAATGATAAAATACAATTTACATTGTCACATAGTTAATTTGTA
This sequence comes from Zanthoxylum bungeanum, assembly GCA_019454045.1. Classification (NCBI taxonomy): domain Eukaryota; kingdom Viridiplantae; phylum Streptophyta; class Magnoliopsida; order Sapindales; family Rutaceae; genus Zanthoxylum; species Zanthoxylum bungeanum. The sequence continues at coordinate 139,431 of SKCR01036803.1, read as the reverse complement.
CAAAAACCACAATGTCTTTTACAAATAGTGACACTATGGGTCATAATTGTCTAACAATCTCCCACTTGGCCTATAGCCAGTCACTCAAGCATCTAATGCCTGAACTATGTACATGTCACTCAAACTTTTACTGAGGAATAGCTTTCGTCAGCGGATCTGAAATGTTGTCCTCTGATGCGACCTTCTCGATCTTCACATCGCCACGATGTATGATCTCACGAATCAGATGGAAACGTCGAAGAACATGCTTGGATCATTGATGAGACCGCGGTTCCTTAGCCTGCGCTATAGCCCCATTATTGTCACAATACAATGGAACAGACTCAGATGCTAACGGAACTACTCCTAATCCAATTAGGAATTTACGGATCCAAACTGCCTCTTTTGCTACTTCAGCTGCTGCAATATACTCTGCTTCTGTTGTTGAATCGGCAACAGTCTCTTGCTTGGAAGATTTCCAGATTACTCCTCCGTTGTTCAAACAAAATACGTACCCGGATTGAGACTTACAGTCGTCTTTATCGGTTTGGAAACTTGCATCGGTATACCCAATTACCTCAAGTTCTCCATCTCCATAGATTAAGAAAGCATCCTTAGTTCGTCTAAGATACTTAAGGATATTCTTAACCGCCATCCAGTGACCTTCATCTGGATCGGCCTGATAGCGACTACACATGCTCAAAGCATAGGAGACATCTTGTCGCGTACATATCATGGCATACATGATCGATCCGACTGTCAAGGCGAACGATATTTGACTCATGTTGTCTCTCTCATATTGAGTTTTAGGACACATGTCCTTAGATAGAGTGACGCCATGTGACACTGGTAACAGTCCCCTCTTGGACTGATCCATGTTGAATCTCTTTAACACTTTGTCAATGTACGTGCTCTGGGAGAGTCCAAGCAGCTTTCTAGATCTATCCCGGTAGATCTTTATTCCTAGAATAAAGGCTGCTTCTCCCAGATCATTCATGGAGAATTTTAATGAAAGCCAAGCTTTCACCGACGTTAACATGAGAATGTCATTGCCAATAAGCAATACATCATCAACGTAAAGGACAATGAATGTCAGTGCACTCCCACTAACCTTCTTATATACACAAGGATCATCCTCGTTTTGAACGAAATCATATTCTTTTATGATCTCATCAAAATGTTGGTTCCAAGAACGCGATGCTTGCTTCAATCCATAAATGGATCGATTTAACTTACAAACATTATTTGCAAGTCTTGGTACGACAAAACCGTTAGGCTGTTGCATATAAACATCCTCCAAAAGGTTTCTGTTAAGGAAAGCAGTTTTGACGTCGATCTGTCATATCTCGTAATCGAAATATGCAGCAATAGCAAGCATTATCCTAATGGATTTAATCATGGCAATGGGTGAAAAATTTTCATCGTAATCGACACCATATCGTTGATTACCCTTTCGCAACAAGCCTAACTTTGTACATTTGTACATTGCCATCCATGTCAATCTTCTTCTTGAAGACCCATTTGCAAGCAATAAGCTTCACGCTTTCTCGTGCATCAACCAGTGTCCAAACTTGGTTGGTGTACATGGAATCCATTTCGAATTTCATGGCCTATTGCCATAAAGCGGAATTGATATCCTGAATCGCTTCCTCATACGTAGCCAGCTCATTATCCTCAATAAGATTAATATCCACATGAGGTGAGATCAGAAACCCATATCTCTCAGGTTATTTTCTGACTCTCTCCGACCTATGTGGTTCTTGTGTATTCAAAGATTGTGGTACAGTTTCATCCCCGATGAACTGTTCATGTTCTGTTAAGGATTCTGTGCCAGGAATAGTATCACTCTGATTTTCATCGAGTTCTACTTTCCTCCCACTTACCACTGCATTAAGGAATTCCTTCTTAAGGAAAACCGCATGTAGAGCAACAAATACTTTGTTCTCTTATGGGTGATAGAAGTAATATCCTTTGGTTTCCCTAGGATATCCAACAAATAGGCATTTATCCGATTTGGGTTCAAGTTTGGTACCTTCCAAACGTTTGACGTATGCCCAGCAACCCCAAATATTCAGGAATGAGAAACTCGGTTTCTTTCCTGTCCATATCTCATACGGAGTCTGTTGAACAGACTTTAATGGAACCTTATTCAAAATAAGTATTGCATTATTGAATGCATATCCCTAGAAGGAAATATGCAGCTCTGTGTGACTCATCATAGACCTTACCATGTCCAACAAAGTTCGATTTCTCCGTTCGGACACACCGTTTAATTATGGTGTTCCGGGAGGAGTCCACTGTGAAAGAATACCATATTCTTTCAAGTAATCAAGAAACTCATTGCTTAAGTATTCGCCACCACGGTATGACCGTAATGTCTTAATACTTTTGCCGGTCTGTTTTTCTACTTCGTGTCGAAACTCTTTGAATTTCTAAAAGGTTTCCGACTTGTGTCTCATACGATACACATAACCATAACGCGATGCATCATCAGTAAATGTTACGAAGTATTCATATCCACCTCCAGCCTGGCTAGATATGGGCCCACATACGTCACTATGAATGAGGGCTAACAGTTCGGTGGCACGTGCACCTTTACCGCTAAAAGGTGTTTTAGGCATTTTGCCCAATAAACAAGTTTCGCAGACGTCATATGAATTTGGATCAAATCCGTCCAAGTACCCACTCTTCGAAAGTGTGGATATGCGAGTCTTGTTAAAGTGTCCCAGACGACAATGCCACATGTAAGTTTCATATTTGTTACTTACTTTAAGCCTTTTGTTTGTTACATTATATGTTTGAGATTGATTTATATTCAAAATATAAAGACCATTATTTACATCAGCAGTGCAAATTTCCATATCATTTTTATACATAAAACACCCAGTGTTTCTAAATACAAAAGTATACCCACATTGGGCTAACATAGATACAGAAATAATATTCATAGTCAAACTAGGTACATAATAACAGTTTGTATGTTCAAGTACATGCCCCGAGGGTAGTTCCAAAATATAAGTGCCAACGGCCAAAACGGCAACTCGTGTCCCATTTCCAACGCGGAGGTCAATCTCTCCTAAGGTCAGTCTCCTGCTAATCTACAGATCATGCACATCAGTACATATATAAGTACCACAACCAGAATCAAAAATCCAATTTTTAAAACTAGTAGTAGACATGTTTATTTCTATAACAAACATACATGAAGCCGGTGCCTTGCTTGCTTTGATTTCCTTCATGTGTGCCTTGTACTCGCGACAATCACGCTTCCAGTGACCCCGCTTCCCACACTGCAGACATACATCTTGGGATTTGTCCTTACCCTTCCCAGAAGGTTTTTACGATTTGGCCTTGCCCTTCTTCTTCTTCTTGACACCTCCAGTTGCCTTGGGCCAAGCCCTTGGAGTCTGAGATGTTGAAGCGAAGTGCACCTCATGCTTCTTGCCCTTAAGGAGCTCTTTTTCTGCTTCGCGCAGGGTGGACATTAACTCTCTAAGAGTATGGTCTTGGTTCATCATATTATAGTTCATGATGAACCCACTCCAAGTGTCGGGGAGAGACTGTAATATCAAATCTATGGAAGTCTCAGCCTCGAAGACAATGCCCATCTGTCTCAGCTGCTCAAAGTCAGCAATCATCTGCGACACATGATGCTCGATAGATGTACCCTCTGACATACGAGCGTGAAAGAGCTTCTTCTGTAACTCATATCTTTGCGATCTAAGATTAGATTGATGAAGATCATGTAACTTCGCCATCATCTCATAGGGATCCAATCCCTTGTTTCGACGACGAAATTGTTGAGTCATAACAGCAAGCATAATAGATTGAGCAGTCGAGTTATCATCGCTATGAGTCTTCCAAAGCTCTAGCTCAACCAACTGATCAGATTTGGGCTTAGGCCCAAGAGGTCTCTCTATAGTGTAGAGTAACTTCTCGGATCCCAGGACAATCATGAGATTCATTTCCCAATCAGAAAAGTTTGCGCCATTAAAGACATTATCGCCCATGACGATGTCTCTGACACTGTTCTTTCCTGTCATCTTAACTGTGATAGTCAAACTATCCAATTAACGATGCATGGTACAATCTAACTGTTACAAGAAAAATAACAAAATATTAGTCCAACTAATAAAAAATAATTGACGAAATAATTTGAAAGCACGTAATGCTAAGTATTTGAACGAAATTACAAATTCAATACTAGCCTCCCACTATTTTTTCGGCGAGCCTCTAACCCTCTGTTGAGCACTTGGGAAACTAAGTTTCCTAGTGGGCTAGGATCCCGTTAAATAACACACAACCTTGACTTTGGCCAACAAGCTGTATGACATTTAATTAGGTAGATCTCTAAGATCAATTAGATCTCATCCAATTTCTAGATCCGGTAGGTGGACCTCCAAGTCCAATTTTCCTAACCTTTTCCTCTGAATCAACTAAGCCTTGGCTTTGGCACAATAAGCTTAATGATTCCAGTTAAACGAAACCCATTGACTTTGGAAAGCTTCGTAATCGATGTCGATGGACAAGAAGTGATCTTGACTTTGGCCAACAAATCAAAACTTGGACAAGAAATACGATATGGAACAAAGCCTTCATGATTCAAACACATCCGCGATGGACAAAGGTCTTGACTTTGGCCAACAAACCAGTGCCAATCTTGGATCTTGAGTAAGAATCACTCAATGGAAGGAAAACGCTTAATATTTGTTGAGGGTTTTCGCGTAAATTGGCAACCAATTTATTATCTTTGATTATGTCTCATCATACACCTTTAAGCATGCATTCTAAAAGCATAATAAGGCACGGTAAATAAATTAATAGTGATATGCGGATGGATATCTCACAAATTGTTCCTAGAACAAATCACTCTCTTTCCTCTCCCCGGCTAGCACTATTCTAACTTCTACCCAATTACATAATACAATTAAAGAAACCTCATTAACATTTAGGGGAATTAGATGAGAAGAGAATTACAAAGAATCGAGAGATAAGGCTGGACACGCAGGTCCAATTTAATAAATTCTAAATTTACAACAATTTCCAAAATTACCCTTTCCCTTCTAATATCCATCCGATATACATTATTCATTCAACACATCCATGTATTCACACAAAGCATGTTATTCAATCAATCTAATCCAATTAATTAATCTTTGAATAAAGTGATCATCCAATGTTCAAACACGATTTGATTTGAGCGAGTCCAACTCGTTTAAGAATAAGTACTTAAAGTAAGAATTCTTGAATTATATCGAACTGCAATTTAAATCTAATTTAATTTGTATTAAATACTAATTCTATATTTAATTCCAAATTAAATAACTACACTTTTAATGCGTCTTTACGACTTAGATTCCAAATCTAATCTAAATGGGTCTCAAAGCCTAATTAACATCCAATGTCATTTAATTAAAGCCCAATGAGCTTTCAATTAATTTCTTAAGGCATGGACTTTGGTCAATATAGGTCAAACCCAAATACCAAAGCCCAATTAAGGAATCACCCTATTTGCCAAGAAATCAATTTCAGCCCATTAGGCCCAATTAAACATAAAAGGCCCATTTGTCATATTTGGACTTAATGGAATGGTTTAGGCCCAATTTGGATCCAATCCAATTGACCTAAACCAACTTGGCCCAACCAAGCCCATTAGGCCCAAATACAATATTATAAGCCCAATTCCAAATTAAGCCCAATTTATTAAATTCTAATTTTCAAAAATTCACAATTTAATAAATCAAAGTGGTTAACCATGATTAACTATTTAAATTAATCATGAATGAAGCTCACAACATTTGTAGAGATTTTATATCCGATTCTGATTTCAATCCGATTAAATCTCAAATCAATATTTCCCAAGTCTTTAAACACATCCAATGGTTTTAAAAACAAAAAATACCATGACTTTATGGGAGCATATATATTCGGCCAAGCCTAACAAATTTGGGAAAATTAATCCAATTAATTTTTCTTCAAATTGATCATGCATAACTCCAAGTTATTAACATACAAGCATACTCAAACAAACAATTTGATCAAAACATGCTCAAATCAAAAATACCCAAATTTTAGTATATAAACCCTAATCAAATTTCATGCTTAAATAGGCTCTAATACCATTGTTGGATTTCTAAGATGTCTCAAGTTCAATTTAAGCAATGAAACATGTGAATACTCAAAGAAGAATTTTCGGAATAATACTCACTTTAATCGGATTTTGGAGGTGTTGATCACAAAACGTTTTGCCTTTGAGAAGTCTCCAAGCTTCCTATTTGACGTAGATGAACAAGCTCCAAGCTTTGAAAGGATTCAAAGCTCTAGGATTGGTTTCCCTATCACCTTATATGATCCTTTGAATGTGCTAGCAACTAGAAAATTTTGCAACAAAACTTTCTTCTTCTTCCTTTGATGTTTTCGGCCAAAGAAGAAAAATGGGAGAGAGTAAAATTGGTTCCAAAATCGTGAATAATGAGAGAGATAAAGTAAAGTGATTTTTGTTGACTTGTATTTCAATTTCAAAAATTAAAATAATGGTATACCAAAGTTGGTATATAGTCAATCATCTTATCACTTTGTGTGTTGAACAAGTCTTCACTAACCCACCAAAACCCATCACCATAAAGTTAACTAAAGTGACAAGTGATGTGACTTGTGATGTGACATGTGGGCCCCACTTGATTCAAAATCCGAGTGGGCCCGCATCACATCCCGGGCTCGGGTTCGCTAATTCTGAATTAACTATTTTTCCGTTGCGATGTAATTAAATCAAATTTAATTAAATAATTATGCCTAGCAAAATTACTATTCACATCGCTCGCGAATTAATTATAAATTAATTCGTTTTCCCGAATTAAAATCCAATTTTAATCCTGCGTCGAAATCTAATTTCGTTTAATATATCGAATAAATTATTTTATCGATTAATTCCAAATTAATCGTTTTCTCTCTTCAAATAGTATTTTATCATAGATAAAATCTCTCTGTAATTAATCCTAGATTAATTATGTTCGAATCAAACGTCATCGGTGAATCTTCGGGAAGTGACCCATGAGATCCCTGGATATGTTGGCAGTAAATCCGGTCGTCGGACTATCCGAACACGTACGTACCTCATACTACGTTTTTACCGATTTACGAGACATGGTTGGATTCTAGCAAAGCATCGTGCCTACCCAATTCTCCAGAAATATTCTTAAAGGAATATATAATCTATGTCAGGCGTAGTATACGTGGTATTGCGTATTGCGATCCAGTATCTGATGTCACATACAATGCTTGGGGCTGGAATAGTGTCTGCCTCGTACGAAGCATATATCGGATCACAAACAACTAGTCTCTTTAATTGGGTAATCATGACCTTGTCATATTATCCCGATGGTTGCAACACATTAGAGCATCAGTTCTATATCCCTGTGTGATCATTATCTCCATATGACTAAAGTGATACTCCCGTCTTGACATCACATCTAATACACTACGATTCTCAATAAACCCAGAAGAGGCATACACAGAACCTGTTAAAGTCCCGGACGACCAAAACCAAAGCGTATTGATAGTCACAAGTACTAGCGATGTAAGTCTTAGGTTAAGACCAAATACACCTACCCTGATACGGATTCCCATAGACATATAGTCATACTACCAATGGGATTCCGATGGGTCTAACCAGAGCGAAGCTATTTCCGTACCATCGGTAAACACAACCTCATATCACACTTACATAAGTATCCAATACTAAAATATATGAGAACTATGATGTTACGCTTCCATAACACGCACAAGTGCAATACTAGTCTATTCCGCATTATCGATGTCCAGTCTCGATAATACTACGACTAGGGGATATTTAATGATTAAACTGTTATGGATTGATATTATCTCTGTTAGGAATATACCCTATACCCAACTTGTGGATGGGCTATATGTACATGTATTTGTAATATTTTCATTAATTAATAAAATGGCAATCTTTATTATACGTGTCTTACATAACTTATATAAATCATCAACACTGTAATAAAGCCCTTGGAGTAATAAGACGATGACTTCCACGCCTTATGAGAATCATTACTCTTAAATGTTCCCAGTCATAGTTTTGTTAATAATCTGGGTGTTCACAAAGCGGAGAGACTAGCATGATGATATGATCCGCCCTTAAGTGGGGTAGCCGATCTCATAGGCTACTAGCGGAGATCCGTCCGCTTGGTGTATCAAATGGATGCATGAGTTGCTCGTGTCCATCGAACTGGCAGCCGAAAGTTTTCATATGGAGTGTTTATCCCATGTGTCTATGAGAACTTTCATGTATCGATTATATGACTAGTCCTTAGACTTGAGGTCTTTACAATCTTATTTGTGGATCAAATAACTTTTTCATTCTCCTTCCCCGGTTCAAAAGATCCGATCATAAGGGTATGATTGGGTCATTTGTTGAAACACATGAAGCTTGTAAGGATACAACAGAGAATCGCCACTCTCTCGGATAATATATTATTATAAAGTAGTATTCCAGTTCGCGGGTTGATATGTGTAATCATTGCTTGAGACTGTGGTCACAACGGAAGAATCATGTGAGATTCTTGGGTTAGCACGATTCATGACACTATCAACATCATACATTTGACCATATGGGTAGACACTTTCCGTACCCTAGGTCAATAGGTGAGGCGATGGACCGTATCATATGTAAATCGCATATAGAATGGGTATATATATCTTTCCTTCTCATTTGGGGGCTTTGGCATGTTGCTAGATGTCAACCTTGGTCATTGAAATCGAACGACCATCTGATCGGAGGATAATTTATGTTCGATTAGATTATCATGATTCATTTCATGTCCAACTTGAGGGGAACCCAAAAGGTCACACACAACAAAGTCGAAATCAACTGTTAATAGTGCACAGTACATATTTAACAGCATATATGATTGCTATAGGAATTGTTCATAAATGGTTCAATGTATTTAATTATTAAACAGATCATTTATGAGGTTCCATAGTGGCTTCAGGATTGGTGAATAACGATAGGGAGCACTTTGGGAATTGGAATAAATAAATAAAAAAAATTAAAAAATGTTATTATTCATGTGAATCATAAGTTTTTTAAATATTTTTTTGTTATTTGTTTTTAATTCCAATTCGGCCCAAACTCTTATTAGGGTTTTATAATCTCATTAAACCACTAAATTAATATCCAATGGCTAAGATTAAATTAGCTTTTATCCTACATTGGATTCTTAATTAACTTTGTTGTCTTTGGAGCACTATATAAACCCAAAGAATTCTTCACAAATTTTTGCACCAAACCTTTCATATCTTGGGTTTATATAAGTGAGTAACTCTAAAGTTTAAAGAGTAAGCCACTGATTTTGAGGATCCTTAAGTATAATTGACTAGAGGAACCTCGAGTTAAAAGTTTTGAGGTATTTGCCTAGGCTAGCACCAAGGGCAAAATACATGTGCACTCAAGGCGTAGTCTTGCCGTTGAGTTTTGGCTTTGGTGTGTGCATCTTTGGAGGCCACACATTTGGGTGGCTATTTGGAACGTGGAAGAGCTTGCTGAGTTCGAGAAAAGCTTGTATATTGGAGGGAGGACTGGAGGAGTCTACAGTTCAAGTAAGTCATTTTTTCTTTCTTTATTTTAATTAGAGTTCTTATGATAGTTAGCATGTTTAGGTTTATGTTCTTTGCATGTTTTATGAGTTTTATGCTTAGAATATATAGTAACATGCCTAGGCTTGTAGAATAATCAAAACAAATGGGTCTTGGGCAAAGGGAAAGTGGCACATAATTTTAACTTTTCCGCTGCGCACTCGCGGCCGCTTCCCAACAGTGGTATCAACGCGCCGTTTTTGTTTTGATTATTTCTCACTCATTTGAACTCGAAATTGGGTGTTTAAAAGCTCGTTGGAAAGCTAACACCCTGAAATTAATTTTAGGCACAAGTTTGGAATGATTTGGTTAATATTTGATCTGTGAAATTGCATTTAAAGTTCACATGTCTGCAGAAAAACGTGAATAGTAAAATTATTTGAATAAAATAAAATGCAATGTCATAATTAAATATTAATCAAAGTTATTTAATGCCTAAAATAATTCCAACATATTAAAACTCATATGCTTGATGATTCTATGTATGATTACAATTGGCATGATTATTTTGAGGTGCAAGCATCTAGAGACTTTCTAAGGAATAGAGAGTGTATTGCTTATCCCTTAGCTAAGTAATTATTATGTGATGAACTTAGAGATTTATTACCTTTAAGGCTAATAAATATAAATCACTTGTTTATAATAAAATACATTATAAAAGATACAAGAAGGGTGTGACCAAGACATTAATAAAACTTTCCAAACTAAAGTTAATTTAACCAAAGGTATTACTAGAGTTAGATAATGATTTTGTATCTTCCTTCCCTCACTTCCTTTTTATAGCCAAAAGGAAAAGTTGTGAAGGCATCTAGATAATCATTTACTCAAAGCTTACCTTAAAGCATATTTAAAGTGTTGGACTAATTTGGAGGATCTATTGTTTATTCATGTCACCAAGGCAATAAGAGCCTAAAAGGTAAGGGTATTTAAGAGAGTTCGCTCCACCCTCCCTTTGGGGAATTTTCAATGGAGTAATCCATTTGACAGTTATTCACTTAAACTTGTTAAAATCCTCAATAATAATTTATGTCTAAAATTTGCCTCCCATTGTAAAGTATAGACCCAAAGGGCTTAAACCGTATTGGCAGGACTAGGCTTTACCAGACTGACCAATACCAATTTGTCCCTAAATCATACTATTGACAATGGTTTGACTTTTTTGAGTCATAAGACACAGCGACCCTTAGGCATGGTCTTATAACTTAGTTGCAAAGATTGGGTGTCCACAAGGACTAGCATAAGCTATGGCATGTTTGATTGCCCAACCCAATGATCAAGGAATTGTGATTTATATCATAAATTGGTTGGGAACCTAACTAATTATCGTATTTTATAACGACCGGTCCTAATCAGAGTTTTGAAATGATGATAATGGGATCATTGTCCACAAGAAATCCATCATATTGGGGTTGATGCGATTTGCTTAAAATTTTAAAACAATTGAGTGAGAGAAAATTCATAATCTTAAAAGCCCATGTTATTATGAAACATTAATGAAAACATATTTCTAATTTTAACACTCTCTCTTAATAGGTGGATTAAAATATTTCACAAACATTCAAATGGCAAACAAAGTATTACTTCGTTCCATCATTGATGAGCATAAGCTCAAAGGGGACAACTACAATGACTGGTTTAGAAACCTTAAAATTGTCTTACGACAAGAAAATATTTTCTATGTTCTTGAAAGACCATTTCCCCCTGAACCCACAGAAGATGCTGACCAAAATACATTCGATGCTTGGAAGAAACACGTCGATGATGATGAGCAAGCAGTTTGCATAATGCTTGGCTCTATGTCGGACGAACTTCAGAAAGCTCACGAAGATATGGATGCTCAAACCATCATCTTTCACTTGAAAGAGTTGTATGCAACTTCCGTTCATACCGTGAGATTCCAAGTGTCATGTGTCTTATTCCAAACAAGGTATAAGGAAGGATCTGTTAGTGGACATTTGCTTAAGATGATTGGCCACATTGAAAAATTGGCCAACCTCGGGTACATCATGGATCATGAGATATGTCAGGATCTAATTCTTCAGTCCTTACTAAAAGAATTCTCTAACTTTATTATGCAGTTTCATTTGTCTGAGAAAGAAGCTACTTTAGCAGAATTGCACAATCTGATAAAGCAAGCAAAGAAGGACTTGAAACCGGAGCTTAAAACCTCCTTCATGCTTATGGGTACAGACCTGAAGTCACGAGGCCCAAAGAAAAATAAGGGCAAGGCCAAGGCTTCAGATCACCTAAAGCCCAATGGTAAGATGGAGAAGAAAAAGGGAAATGGGAAATGTTTCTTTTGTGGAAAGAATGGTCATTTGAAGAAAGACTGCAGATCCTTGAAAGCCAAGGAAGCTAGGTAAGCCCAAGAGGCCAAGAAGCCCAATGCTTCAGGTATGTTGTATATGATTGAACTATATTCTCAAAACTCTGAACCTTCTACTTGGGTGCTTGACACCGATTGTGGGACTCACTTGTGTAACAATGTGCAGGGCCTGAGAAACAGTAGGAGACTCCGTCATGGGGAGGTTGACTTACGTATGGGTAATGGAGCAAAATTGGCTGCATTGTGCGTGGGGACTTATTCATTAGTTTTTCCGAAAAATTTAGTTTTAAACTTAGAATATTGTGTTTATGTACCTTCTCTAGTAAAGAACATCATTTCAATTTCTTCTTTATGTAATAAAGGCTTTTCATGCCTAATAAGTTGTAATGAATGTTCTATTTATTTCAATGAAATAAAATATGGAGATGGTATTTTGAATAATGGTATCTATGTCTTACAAACTAACAAAGAATGTTCAACCTCTAATATATACAACGTTAACTCGAATAATCTCAATGAATCACTTCTATGGCACAGTTGCTTCGGTCATATCAATGAAATAAGATTAACTAAGCTACATAAGGATGGGTATTTCAAACCCTTCAAATATGAACCTTATGGAACTTGTGAGTCTTGTTTACTTGGTAAAATGACCAAATTACCCTTCAAAGGTAAATGACAGTGTGCAGCGGAGACATTAGAACTCATACACTCTGATGTATGCAGACCAATGTCAGTCATTGCTAGAGGTGGATTCTCCTACTTCATTACCTTTATCGATGATCACTCGCGATATGGGTATGTGTACCTTATGCGGTACAAATCTGAAGCCTTTGAGAAATTTAAAGACTTCAAAGCTGAAGTAGAAAACCAGCTTAATAAAAGTATTAAGTCACTAAGGTCTGACCGAGGTGGTGAATACTTAAGCAACGAATTTCAAGATTACTTGAGAGAAAATGGCATTGTTTCCTAGTGGACTCTTCCGGGAACTCCATAGCATAATGGGGTCTCCGAAAGAAGAAATCGGACAATATTAGATATAGTCCGATCAATGATGCCAGACACGGATCTACCTCTTTCATTTTGGGGTCTTACTTTAGAAACTGCAACACTACTATTAAACTAAGTTCCTTCCAAGACTGTTAGTCAAACACCATATGAGTTATGGTCTGGGAAACGTCATAGTCTTAGTTATCTAAGAGTTTGGGGATGTGACGTATATGTCAAGCTCACACAAACTAACAAATTGGATGATAGGGCAGTTAAATGTAAGTTTGTAGGATATGCCTTAAACTCAAGAGCATACGTATTCTACGTCCCAATTGAACAAAGAACATTTGTCTCACGAAATTCTAAATTTCTAGAGAATCAATTCCTTCTCAAGAAATATAGTGGGAGTAGACTTGACCTCGATGAGGTACGAAAAAAATAAACTAACATAGAACTAAACCCTAGGCCCCTCAAAAGGGCAGCGACGGAACAACCACAAGGTTATGAACTCAGAAGGTCTGGTAGGGAAAGACATGAGCCAGAAAGATATGGTTTCCATATTGATGAGGAACATGATCAGGTAATTGATAATGACGATCCCACCAGTTATGATGAAGCAATGCGTGACATTGATTCAGTCAAGTGGCTTGAGGCCATGAAATCTGAAATAGACTTTATGTATCATAATCAAGTCTGGGACTTGGTAGATGCACCTGAAGAGATAAAACCCATAGGCTGCAAGTGGATTTCCAAGCGTAAAACTGATGCATAAGGCAACATCCAAACCTATAAGTCTAGGTTGGTGGCGAAAGGTTATAGACAAATCCAAGGAATTGACTATGAGGAAACCTTCTCGCCTGTTGCAATGATAAAGTCCATTCGAATTTTATTCACACTAGCTGCACACTTTGATTATGAGATTTGGCAGATGGATGTCAAAACAACTTTCCTTAATGGGAACCTCGTAGAGGAAGTCTATATGACAGAACCTGAGGGGTTTGCATCTAAGGATGATCATAATAAAGTATGCAAGCTTAAACGATCCATTTATGGACTCAAGCAAGCCTCCAGGAGTTGGAATATACGATTTGATGAGACAATTAAAGAATTTGACTTCATCAAAAATGTAGATGAGCCTTGTGTTTACAGGAAACGTAGTGGGAGTGTTGTTGTATTTCTTGTATTATATGTCGATGACATATTAATCATCGGGAATGATATTCCTATGATGCAAGATCTACCGTGATAGATCTAAGAGGTTGACAGGACGTTCTCAATCTACGTACATAGTTTTGAAAAGATTCAAAATGGAAGATTTTAAAAGAGGTAATTTACCTACTTGTCATGGAATTAAATTATCTAAGGAGCAATGTCCACATATTTCTTCAGATAGAGAGCGTATATGTAGGATCCCTTATGCTTCAGCAATAGGATCGATCATGTATGCCATGCTATGTACAAGACCTGATGTCTCTTATGCTCTTAGCATAAGGAGCAGATATCAGGAAAATCCTGGTGAGCAACACTAGGCAGCTGTCAAAACAATCCTCAAGTATCTAAGAATAACTAAGGATATGTTTTTGACATACGGAGACTGTTCTGAGATGAAAGTCATTGGTTACTATGATACGAGCTTTCAGACCGATAGAGATGGCAGCAGATCATAAATAGGATATATGTTTACTTTGAATGGCGGTGTTATCAGTTGGAAAAGCTCAAAGTAGTCAACTACAATGGACTCCACCACTGAAGCCGAGTATATTATAGCATCTGAGGCAGCTAAAGAAGCACTCTGGATAAAGAAGTTCATCACGGAACTGGAAGTGCTTCCTGCGATAAAGAATGGCATCACGATGTACTGTGACAACACGGGCGCCATTGCTCAATCAAAGGAACGAATGTCCCACCAAAAATCCAAGCATGTACTCAGGCGATTTCATCTCATCAGGGAGATTGTTGAGAGAAAAGAAGTTATTATAGAGAAAATACCCACAGAAGATAATCTTGCAGATTCTCTGACTAAAGGGCTGACTAAACAAAAGCATGATAGGCACACCCGAGAGTATGATGTCCAGATTCATACTAGTTGGCTATAGTGCAAGTGGGAGATTGTTAGGAATATGCCCTATACCCAACTTGTGGATGGGCTATATGTACATGTATTTGTAATATTTTCATTAATTAATAAAATGGAAATCTTTATTATACGTGTCTTACATAACTTATATGAATCATCAACATTGTAATAAAGCCCTTGGAGTAATAAGACGATAGCTTCCACGCCTTATGAGAATCATTACTCTTAAATGATCATAGTCAAAGTTTTATGAATAATCTGGGCATTCACAAAGCGGAGAGACTAGCATGATGATATGATCCACCCTTAAGTGAGGTAGCCGATCTCATAGGCTACTAGCGAAGATCCGTCCGCTTGGTATATCACATTAATGCATGAGTTGCTCGTGTCTATCAAACTGGCCGCCGAAAGTTTTCATATGGAGTGTTTATCCCATGTGTCTGTGAGAACTTTCATGTATCGATTATATGACTAGTCCTTAGACTTGAGGTATTTACAATCTTATTATGTGTGGATCAAATAACTTTGAAATTCTCCTTCCCCGGTTCAAAAGATCCGGTCATAAGGGTATGATTGGATCATTTGTTGAAACACATGAAACTTGTAAAGATACAACAAAGAATCGCCACTCTCTCGGATAATATGTTCTTATAAGAGTAGTATTCCAGTTCGCGGGTTGATATGTGTGATCAGTGCTTGAGACTGTGGCCACAACGGAAGAATCATGTGAGATTCTTGGGTTAGCACGATTCATTACACTATCAACATCATACCTTTAACCATATGGGTAGACACTTTCCGTACCTTTGGTCAATAGGTGGGGATACAGTGAGGCGAGAGACTGTATCATATGTAAATCACATACAGAATGGGTATATATATATCTTTCCCTCTCATTTGTGGGCCTTGGCATGTTGCTAGATGTCAACCTTGGTCATTGAAATCGAACGACCATCTGATCGGAGGATAATTTATGTTCGATTAGATTATCACGATTCATTTCATGTCCAACTTGAGGGGAACCCAAAAGGTCACACACAACAAAGTCGAAATCAACTGTTAACAGTGCACAATACATATTTAACAACATATATGATTGCTGTAGGAATTGTTCATAAATGGTTCAATGTATTTAATTATTGAACATATCATTTATGAGGTTCCATAGTGGCTTAAGGATTGGTGAATGACGATAGGGGCACTTTGGGAATTGGAATAAAAAAAAGTTACTATTCACGTGAATAGTAATGCATGAATAGTAAATTTTTTATATTTTTTTGTTATTTGTTTTGAATTCCAATTTGGCCCAAACTCTTATTAGGGTTTTATAATCTCATTAAACCATTAAATTAAGATCCAATGACTAAGATTAAATTAGCTTTTATTCCACATCAGATTCTTAATTAACTTTGTTGTCTTTGGAGCACTATATAAACCCAAAGAATTCTTCATAAATTTTTGCACCAAACCTTTCATATCTTGGGTTTATATAAGTGAGCAACTCTAAAGTTTAAAGAGTAAGCCACTGATTTTGAGGATCCTTAAGTCTAATTGATTAGAGGAACCTCGAGTTAAAAGTTTTGAAGTATTTGCCTAGGCTAGCACCAAGGGCAAAATACCTGTGCACTCAAGGCGTAGTCTTGCCGTTGAGTTTTGGCTTTGGTGTGTTCATCTTTGGAGACTACACACTTGGGTGGCTATTTGGAACATGGAAGAGCTTGCTGAGTTCGAGAAAAGCTTGTGGATTGGAGGGAGGACTAGAGGAGTCTACGGTTCAAGTAAGTCATTTTTTTCTTTCTTTATTTTAATTAGAGTTCTTATGATAGTTAGCATGTTTAGGTTCATGTTCTTTGCATGTTTTATGAGTTTTATGCTTAGAATATATAGTAACATGCCTAGGCTTGTAGAATAATCAAAACAAATGGGTCTTGGGCAAAGGGAAAGCGACATATAATTTTAATTTTTCTGCTGCGCACTCGCTGTCGCTTCCCAACAGTCTCATATCTTGTAATCCGGAACTAATCATATGGACTTTTATCATTTATATATTAAAGTAATCAAATTACAAAATGATAAAATGAAATTTCCATTGTCACATAGTTAATTTGTACAAAAACCACAATGTCTTTTACAAATAGTGACGCTATGGGTCATAATTGTCTAACAATTTTTAAAAGAAACGTTTAGGGTTTTCCTTGTACGGGTAGGGAAAGTAATTATGTAATTATGGGGAAATCTCTAATTAGTGTGTCATAAGAAAAAATCTATTTATTTTGGGAAGGTAATTTGATTTGATTTGATTTTATTTTATTTAGTTTAGGAATGAGATTTAATTTAATTAGGAATGTGATTTATGAGATTTGATTTGATTCTTTTAATTCGGGAAGGTGATTTATTTGATTCTTTTATTTCGGGAAGGTGATTTGTTAGGATTTCAACATGTGTTTAATGTGTGGATTTATTATTTTGGATGAGATGGGCGTGTGGCCTTGGTTCTTTTGGGCGTGTGTTTGGGTTCTTTTGGTGGGCTTGGTGTGTGGCTGGTGGTGTGTGGGCTTGGGTGTGTGGGCTTGGGTGTATGGCTTGCGGGGGTTTTAGGCCAAGGATAAGTTTTAAAATAGAGGTCTAACGAGCAAACCCGAAGCTAAGCAAACGAATTAAATCAACAAGGTATCAATTTCTGAATTTTTCCTTCCGACGTCCGTTTCCCGTGACTTCCGCAACTTAAGAGGTAGTGCCTCCGTATGAGGCTCATCATCAGGACTTAAATGCAAAAATGCAGTGCCTACAGTCGCCCCCACTTTGATAGGACTTGTACAGTGTGTGACAATGACAATCCTATCAAAGTTATGCAATGTGATGAGTGGTAAATCTATCACTATTTCTCACTCATTTAACCTAATATTTTGTATATTTTCTTGAGTTTTGTGAATATTTTGATGTGCTTTGTGTTATTTTGTAGATAAATAAAGTTTCAGGACATTCTGGAGGTGATTTGGGCCAAAACAGTGAAAATTAGACGAAAATGGCATTTTGGTAATTTCCCGTGTCGCGACGCCAAGAACTTCAGCGTCGCGACGCCTAATGTGCACCGAACAGTGCTAACGTGCGTCGGGTCCACGTGTCAGAATCTGAGAAAAGTTTGATGCCATGCCACGTGTCACCATCACAGCCGATCTGCTAAAATGCACCGTGCCACGTGTCAGCATCCTACGGTGCCGACAGTCACCATCGCCACATGTGCCACGTGTCACTCCATGTCATTGCCACATCATCAGCCACATCACCAGGTTGACCAAGTCAAACTGCCACCACACCGCCATGTCATCATCAGCAAATCAGGAAGTGCCACGTGTCGCAATCTTAAGGTGCCGACAGTCTCTTTCCCACGTGTCGCCATGTCACCGCCACGTCACCGCCACGTCAGCATCAATTATTGACTATCTAATCCTTATCTGACACGTGGCGGATAAGAATCTAGCCGACCAATCAGAAGCCGCCACGTGTCACAATAATTGAGTCCCAACCACTCTGCCACGTGTCATCTTATCACCTTATCCAGAATCTGCAATCGACGAACCACAGCGTGCCACGTCGAAAAATCTGGCGTCGAGACGTGAGCTTGACGTCGCGACGCGCGACCCTTGCTGACCCCTATAAATAGAGCGTGAAATCTTAGTTTTAAGTGTACCACTCTCTCTCATCTCTTTGATGTAAAGAGAGAGTTTCTCTCTCTAGTTTTTTTTTTTAATTTTTAGTATTTTTTTAGTTTTGTAATTATTTTTAATTACGTTTTGTAATAATAGTAATTTACTTTTTTTTTACTTTTTACAATTTTTACTATTCACCATGAGGAGGTAACTTCCCCAGCTAGGGTGAAAGGTAATTCTTTTACTATTGCTATTTAGATTAATCTCCCTTAAATATAATATATTCACTATTTAAAATATTGACTTAAAAAGGATACCGCTATATTGGTCGGTTGGTAATTCATTTTAATCTGGTTTAAACCTGACTAATCAAGGATACCGCCAGACTGGTCGGTTGGTAATTAAACTTTCTTACCGCCTATATGGCAGGTTCATGGACAAATCTTTATACCGCCTTAATGGCCGGTTGGACTTAATTTGACTTAATCAGGTTACCGCCTATATGGCTGGTTGGTAATGTTATCACAAGTTTATATATTATTTTATGGGAGATATCTAAATTAGTAGTAATAAAAGTAATTCCTTTTACCTTAGCATTTTATTTTATTGTAATTTACTTTTCAGGATTTACTTTACCACATTTTTACTTTATGTCTTTTATTTTCATGTTTTTACTAGCCCTAGTTATGTGTTGTAACTAAATTAGTTATCTGGGGTTGTGATGACTTTTAATATCACCGGTTTATAAGGGGTTAGATTATAGTTTGGGTAATATAAAGATTTATTTATTGAGTCTTAATCTTAATATTTTTTCATTAACTGACCATTAATAAAATTGAACTGGTAAACTTAAAATGAACTAGACATAGGGATTTTAGGTTTAAGACCTTAGACTTAATAGCCCACGATCTTCATTGAGGATAGATAACCCTTTAATAGATTTCCTTACATGATAGGAATATACCTGTCGGGCGGGGGTAGCCATAATTGGAACTTAAACTTAATGAATCCAGATAATTTGGTTGACATAGACATATGATTCAATTGGGTTAAACTGGGTATTTGTGTTTGACCATCGACAGAGGCTTACACATAATTTAGTGTTTCAGGTTAATAAATCAATATATTACCCAACTTTAAGACATCCACTTCATCTTTAAAATGATATTGGAAGAAATCACAACCCTAGATAGTTTTTAATATTGAATTTTCTTAAAATCTACTTTCGAAGATTATTTACTTGTTTTTAAATTTAGAATTATCACCATTTCAAATCAATCAAACAACTTGTTAGATACTAGTAATCATTTGACTTCATAAAAATTAATAGTTTAGATATTAAGTCCTCGTGCGATCGATACTTTTTATACTACTTGAACAATACGTGCGCTTGCGTTATACGCGTGTGTTTGCACCGGTCAAGTTTTTGGCGCCGTTGCTGGGGACTTATTTATCTTTCACTATTAGTTTTGGGGTTAGATACGTTACTTGTATCTAATTTCTTTTTACTTATGTTTTTGTTTTCTTGTGTTTCAGGTTCTCAGAAACTACATGAGACGAACAAGAAGCTTTGAACTTCGACCGCTTGACCCGGAAATTGAAATAACCATCAGACAGTTGAGAAGGGAAATGCGAGAAGGCCAAGAAGCTTTAGTCAACATGGAACTTGAACCGTTGGAGGTTGCACCACCAATACCCATTCGAGACAGAACCATTCCGGTGGTCGACGGCCTCATTTCATGTATTGTACTTCCTCCCTTACCAGCAAATGTGGGTGACATCAAAACATGCATCCAGATGATTCAGCAGTCAGTACAGTTTGGGGGAAATGCAATTGAAGATCCTAATGCCCACATCAGCAACTTCCTGGAAGTTTGCGGTACTTTCAACTACAACAGAGCATCAGAAGAAGCAATGATACTACATGTATTTCCATACTCCTTGAAGGACAGAGCTAAAGCTTGGCTATATTCACTACCAGCAGGTTCCATCACAACTTGGAACACTCTAGCCACCAAATTCTTTGCAAAATACTTTCCACCAGCTAGAACTGCAAAGTTAAGGAATGACATCACATCCTTCATGCAACAAGATTCAGAATCCCTTTGCGAAGCTGGGAAAGATTCAAAGATTTACTTCGGAAATGTCCTCATCATGAGATCGCAAAGTGGCTACAAGTCCAAACCTTCTACAATGGACTTTCTGGAATAATGAGAACCACAATTGATGCTGCTGCTGGAGGAGCTTTGATGGCAAAAGGAGAATATCAGGCCTGGGACTTTATGAAGTTGGAGCATGATCCATAGTTGAACCATAATTCTTTATGGCCAACAGAAAGGAGCATGATCCAAAGAATTCCAGGAATTTATGAAGTTGGAGCAAACACATCAGTGAATACCAGGCTGGATCAGATATGCAAATGTCTAGAAACATTTAGCATGCAAGTTGTGAACATCGCTGGATGATGAGTGATATTTATATCACTATTTCCCACTCATTAAACTTAATATTTTGTATAGTTTCTTGAGTTTTGTGAATGTTTTGATGTGTTTTATTGTTATTTTGCAGATAAATAAAGTTTGGACAGCACTGGAGGCAATTTGGGGCAAAACCGGACAAAAATGGGTCAATTGGGATATTTTCGTCTTTTGCGCGTCGCGACGCTGAAACACTGCGCGCCGCGACGCCCAGCGTGAGCCGAATCTGCTAACGTGCGCCAGGTCAACGGTCAACCATTTGAAGAAGTTTGACTTTGCTAAAATGCGCCGTGCCACGTGTCACCATCACAGCCGATCTGCTAACATGCGCCGTGCCACATGTCATCATCATATGCTGCCGACACTCAGACTTGACACGTGTCGCCTCGTCATCAGCCACATCATCGGTCAACAAGTCAACCTTGCCACTGTCATGCCACATCATCGTCCACGTCAGCAGGTCAACCGAGTCAACTTGCCACGTCAGCCTCAGCCAATCACAACTTGACACGTGTCGCCACGTGTCGCAATCCTATTGTGCCGACAAGTGAACAGTCAGCCGCCACGCTACATCATGCCACATCATCGCCACGTCGTCATCGCATCAGTATGACGTCATCAATGATGTCATCACAATAATTGAGAATTAGCCGCCTTGACACGTGTCGCGTGAACAGTCAGCCGCCTTGCTACGTGTCGCCTTCTCATCGTGCCACGTCGACAAATCCAGCGTCGCGACGCTGAGGTGCATGGCGTCGCGACGCGCGAACAGTGAAAAATTTTCCTATAAATAGAGCGTGAAATTTCAGTTTTCAGTACACCATTGCCTCTCTCTTATTTGATGTAAATAGGGAATTCTTCTCTCTCTAAGTTTCGTTTTTATTTTTTAGTTTTTACTTTTGTAATAATTTTAATTACTTTTTTGTAATAATAGTAATCTACTTTCTTATTTTACAGTTTTTACTATTCACTATGCGGAGGTAACTTCCTTATGCTAGGGTGAAAGGTAATTATTTTACTATTGCTATTTAGATTATCTCCCCTAAAAATAATATATTTACTATTTAAAATTCTGATTAATAAGGATACCGCTAATTGGTCGGTTGGCAATTCAATTTAATCTGGTTTAAACCTGACTAATCAAGGAAACCGCTATATTGGTCGGTTGGTAAATTTATTTTCTGTTGGTTTGAACCTGATTAATCAAAGATACCGCCAGATTGGTCGGTTGGTAAATTTATTTTGGTACCGCCTTTATGGCTGGATTATGGACAAATATTACCACCTATATGGCTGGTTGGACTTAATTTGACTTAATCAGGATACCGCCAGATTGATCGGTTGGCAAAATATTATCACAAGTTTATATATTATTTTATGGGAGATATCTAAATTAGTAGTAGTAAGTAATTCCTTTTGCCTTAGCATTTTATTTCATTTGTAATTTACTTTTCAGCATTTTACTTATCGCAATTACTTTTCAGCATTTTCATTTTATGTCTTTTAAGTTTTTACTAGCCCTAGCTATGTGTCATAACTAAGTTAGTAATCTAGGGTTGTGATGAAATCCAATATCACCGGTTTATAAGGGTTAAATTATAATTTGGGTAATATAAAGATTTATTTATTGAGTCTTAATCTTAATGCTTTTTATTAACTGGCCACTAATAAAATTGATAAGGTAAACTTAAAATGAACTAGACATGGGGATTTTAGGTTTAAGACCTCAGACTCAATAACCCACGATCTTCCTTGAGGATAGATAACCCTTTAATAGATTTCCTTACATGATAGGAATATACCTGTCGGGCGGGGGTAGCCATAATTGGAACTTAATCTTAATGAATCCAGATAATTTGATTGACATAGACATATGGTTCAATTAGGTTAAATTGGATATTTGTAATTGACCATCGGAAGAGGCTTTTACATAATTTAGTGTTCCAGGTTAATAAATCAATATTTTACCCAATTATAAGATAACCACTTCATCATTAAATAATATTGGAATAAATCACAACCCTAGATAGTTTTAATATTGAATTTTCTCAAAATATCTTTTCAACCAATTTTAGTTACTTGCTTTTAAATTTAGAATCGTCGTTATTTCAAATCAATCAAACAACCTGTCAGATATTAGTAATCATTTGACCTCATAAAAATTAATAGAAAAGATTTTAACTCCTCGTGGGATCGATACTTTTTATACTACTTGAACGATACCTACGCTTGCGTTATACGTGTGTGTTTACGCCGGTCACTGGAACCACAAGTTCACCATATGGAGGAACATCGGAACCAAACCAACATGAAGAGACATTGAATTATGTCAACAATTTCAACAGAAAGGGGAACAATCCATATTCCAACACCTACAACCCATGGTGGAGGAATCATCCCAATTTCGCATGGAGCAACAATTCAGGCCAGCAGCAGAACTATCCGCCATATGAATTCCAACAACAGAACAAAGGCCAGGAGCAGGCAAATGAACCAGGAATAACAGAAGTGTTGATCCACTTGAAAAAGATAGAAGAAAAACACGACTCTCAAGCAGCAAGATATGATGCTATATTTCAATCTCATGCAGCATTAATTCAAAGTCAATCTGCTTCTATTAAAGCACTGGAGAATCAAATTGGACAACTGGCCAACGCTCAGAGTTACAGACCACCAGGTAACCTTCCTAGCAACACTGAACCAAATCCAAGGAACATGGGGAAGGAGCAATGTCATGCCATCATATTAAAAAGCGGTACTGAAATTAATAAAGATGTTGGAGCCAAAACAGCTGCTGAGGAAGTTCCAAAAGAAACAAAGCAACAGATGAAGGAAAAAGAACTAATCATTCCACCTCCACCTTTTTCCTCAGCGTCTTCAGAAGAACAAATTGGACAAGCAGTTTTCTCGGTTCCTGGAGATCTTCAAAAAGCTGCATATCAATATTCCATTTGTAGAAGTGTTGGAACAAATGCCCAGCTATGCCAAATTTATGAAAGACATTCTTTCACGAAAGCGGAGATTCGGAGATTATGAGACAGTAGCATTATCAGAAGAATGCAGTGACATCATTCAGAGGAAACTTCCTCCAAAGTTGAAAGATCCTGGCAGTTTCACTTTTCCTTGCACCATAGGAGAACATGACTTTGGTAAGGCTTAATGTGATTTAGGTGCAAGTGTTAACTTGATGCCTTTTTTCTATTTTCAGGAAACTGCAGATTGGAGAAACAATGCCCACTTCAGTCTCTCTACAACTTGTTGATAGAATGCTCGTATTCCCAAAAAGGGTAGTTGAGGATGTGCTGGTCAAGGTTGATAAATTCATTTTCCCAGCAGATTTTATTGTCCTTGATATGGAGGAAGACGCAGACGTGCCAATCATCCTCGGGAGACCGTTCTTGGCTACAGGTCGAACCATTATTGATGTACAAAAAGGAGAATTAACCATGAGGGTACATGACCAAGAAGTAACATTCAATGTTTTCAAGGCCATGAATTTCCCAGATAATGAAAAGAAAGAAGAATGTTTCAGACTTGATGTGATACATAGTACCGATCAGAACTCTGATTAAAGACAAAGTTCTACTGACAAACTTAAAACTTGTCAATTGCCTGTGGAGCCTAAAGATAAAGCTTCTTTCGTACTGAAGAAGCCTATTCTTGCACTACAAGCAACAAAAGAGAAAAAGTTCCACCAGCTCAACGAATTGGAAGAATTCCACAATCAGCCTTTTGAGAATGCCAAATTGTACAAAGAAAAGGCAAAGAAAAGACATGATGAGAAGTTAGTGCGCATACAACTGGAACCAGGGCAGAAGGTACTGATAAACAAATCAAGAGTGAAATTCTTCCCATGGAAGCCAAAATCACGGTGGTGAGGTCCATTTGTGATCACCAAAGTTTTACCAGATAAAGTCGTTGAGATACATGATCCTGACTCCAACGAAACTTTCAAGGTTAAAAACAATCATGTTAAGCACTAATGGGGAGAATCATTTGAGCGACAAAAAGAAAGTGTCACACTTTCAGATCCAGCCTAACGTTCGAGAAGTCACGTCTAGCTGTCGATGTTAAACTTAGCGCTAGCAGGGAGGCAACCCATGTAAATTTTTATATATATTGTGATTTGGTGTGATTTAATTTGGTGTGTTTAGTTTTTGCAGATTAAGTCATTTCAAGATGGAAGAAGCTTTAGTAAATCTTCACAAGCAATTTCCTTCTCTCCCTAAAAAATCTTTGATGAAAGTCTACAAAGCTCCCTTGGAATGGATGAGGTTACTGATGATCAAAGGTATTCCTACTGACATTCGTTGGATTATTGAAGCACGAGTCCGATTGGCAGGTGAGTTTTCTGACTCTTTTATTTCACATCTGCCTGGTTTAGGAAAGAGCACATATGCTAAAAAGAGAAGAGCTAAAAGAATGTGTGTTTGTTATAAATGTGCTCGTATGTTTTGTAATACTCATTGTCGTTCTTTAGGAATGGTGTCTGATAACCGCGAAGATAAGATTAACTTCATTAGGGATGGCTTGAGTAAGGAGTCTTTGGATGACATATCTAAAACTCTTGAGACACATCCCAGTGGATGTGTGTATCATGAAATTCGCATGTTATATGCACAATTTCAAAAAGAAAGACAACAATTAAGTCTTGGGAATCTGACTCAAAAAGATCATGTTTGCCAATTTATAAGAAAATTGGATGGGAAGCTTGTCCCTGACGCATAGACGTTAATCAAGCTGTAAATTCTTGTACATATTATATCTCTTTGTCTTTTCATAATAATTTGATTTGTTTTGTTGTTTTCTTTTATTTTCTCCGACAAGATCCAGACCTTTTTGACTATCATGATTTATTTTACTATTTTGCTATTAATCGTCCTTTGGAAGATACTTGTGCTATTTTTACTCACCCTTTTTAGGTATTATAAATTCAACTCATCATTGCACTTTTGAAGACATCCAGAGTAAAACATGGAAGCCACTTCAAGAAGACGAGTTGAAAACATCTGTGTGTTCTACGGTAGTAGTGTTGGTACTAAACCACAATACGTAGAAGCAGCACAGGAATTGGGTCGAGTCTTAACTGCAAAGAATATGCACTTAATATATGGCGGGGGAAATCTTGGACTTGTGGGAATCGTTTCAAAGGCTGTACAAGAAGGAGGCAGTCACGTTTTGAGAATCATCCCAAAACCCTTGGCAGAGGTAAATCTTATTGAACCATCAAACAGAGAGGAACTGATCGTGCCATGTATGTCTGAATGATTGGTGGAAATGATTAACCGTGCTGATGCTTTTATTGCTTTGCCAGGTGGCTTGGGTACATTGGAGGAAATTTTTATTGTACTATCTTGGGCGAACCTAAACATACATCAGAAACCAATTGGGTTGTACAACGTTGATGGATTTTATGATTTTCTTTGTGTGTTTCTTGATGATGCCTGGAGGAATGGGTTCATATCAAAACCCTTAAAAGAACTCCTCTTTACTGCTAGAACTGCTCCGGATCTTATTGACCAACTCATAGCCTATGAACCACGAGTTGACCCTATCCTTTCAAAGATAAATTGGTCCGAGGACGATCATGGTAAAAGGCGTCGGATTAATCTGGATCTTAACCTTTAATTTCCTGTAGAATTTCAGCTAACCAGGTACTATCTTCTAAACTCTTCATCTACTGTTTAAGACTTTGGGGACAATGTCTCATTTAGGTTTGGGGGAGGGAATTAGTTGATCAGTACCTTATATTTTTAGTTGTGTGTTGTTTTTATTTTTAGTCCAAAAGTTTTTCGAAAAATACAAAAAAAATTGAAAATTTTCAAAAATTACAAAAATATTTTGCGTTTTTACGTTTTTATTTTGACTAAAAAGGTGAAATTGGTAAGAGATAGTTGAGTAAGGAGTTTTCACTCCTGAGACGTATCTCGAACCTAATTCAAAATGAGTTAATTTTTGTTTATTTCCTTTTGAATTATTTAATTTGTAAATTCTCCATAAAATTGACTAAAATGGATCTTCATATGCTCAGTTGACAGATATTATCAACATATATAGTAACATACGGACATGAGCTAAAATTGAAAAGTTTGTAATATTCAGTGCTCTAGTTTAATTGGAGGAAGCATCTCAAAAAACAATGGAGTAAAAAAAAAACTGAGATCCGAGTTATTAAGTCTGTAAGGGTGTTTTAACACCTAGTGCCCTAAAACCAACTGGTTTGGGAGTCACTGGCCCAAAGCTCGCTACATGGATCAAAGATGCTGCAAAAATATATATATCTGAAGTCTGAGTAATTAAGTCCGTAGGGGTGTCTTAACACTTGATGCCTTAAAGCCAACTGGTTTGGGAGCCACCGGCCCAAAGCTCGTTACATAGATGGAAGATATTGTATATAAATAAAAAATAGAGAAAAATCAGAAAAATTAGAAAAATTATTCCATTGCTACAAAAGGTGTGAAATCTGATAGAACTTTAGGACAAAAATATTACTCTCTTATCAACTGCACTTATGACTGTTGTGGGCAAAAATGAGTTGATTAATATCTTATTGGTTGTGTATATGAAGAATGGTAAAAATAATAATCGGAGAATTTACTTATTCAGTAATTTAGAAAGAAACAAAACAACTAGTAACTTGGAGTAGAAGTTTCACCTGATTAGTCACTAAATTCTTTATTCTTTTTTCGCTTGTTTTGTTTTTTTGTTTTTTGTGTGCATTAGTTTCACTACCTTTTTACTTTTGTAAAATGTTTGTGGGTATCATTGCTGTAAACCCTCACGAGACTACAACTCGTCCACTAGGGACACCTAGGGGTTTAAAGGCTTGTTGCATACGCTAAATGCAACCGTGATCCCTACGAAAGTGGCTTAGTTCAATTTTATTTTTAAAGATGTTTATGTTATTTTTTTCTATGTTTTGCTCGAGGACTAAGAAATGTTAGGTTTGGGGTGTGATGAGTGGTAAATCTATCACTATTTCCCACTCATTTAACCTAATATTTTGTATAGTTTCTTGAGTTTTGTGAATATTTTGATGTGCTTTTTGTTATTTTGTAGAGAAATAAAGTTTCAGGACATTCTTGTGGTGATTTGGGCTAAAATAGTGAAAATTGGACGAAAAGGGCATTTTGGTAATTTCTCGCGTCGCGACGCCAAGACCTTCAGCGTCGCGACGCCTAACGTGCGCCGAACAGTGCTAACGTGCGCCGGGTCCACATGTAAGAATCTGAGAAAAGTTTGACTTTGCTAACGTGCGTCGTGCCACATGTCACCATCACAGCCGATCTGCTAAAATGCGTCGCGCCACGTGTCAGCATCCTACGGTGCCGACAGTCACCATCGCCATGTGTGCCTTGTGTCACTCCACTTCATTGCCATGTCATCAGCCACATCACCAGGTTGACCCAGTCAAACTGCCACCTCTCCGCCACGTCATCATCAGCCAATCAAGAAGTGCCACGTGTCGCAATCCTAAGGTGCCGCCAGTCTCTTTCCCACGTGTCGCCACGTCACCGCCACTTCAGCGCCACGTCAGCATCAATTATTGGCTATCTAATCCTTATCTGACACGTGGCGGATAAGAATCTAGCCGACCAATCAGAAGCCGCCACGTGTCACAATAATTGAGTCCCAACCACTCTGCCACGTGTCATCTTATCACCTTATCCAGAATCTGCAATCGACGAACCACAGCGTGCCACGTCGACAAATCTGGCGTCGAGACGTGAGCTTGGCGTCGCGACGCGCGACCCTTGCTGACCCCTATAAATAGAGCGCGAAATTTCAGTTTTAGGTGTACCACTCTCTCTCATCTCTTTGATGTAAAGAGAGAGTTTCTCTCTCTAGTTTTTTTTTTTAATTTTTAGTTTTTTTTTTAGTTTTGTAATTATTTTTAATTACGTTTTGTAATAATAGTAATTTACTTTTTTTTTTACTTTTTACAGTTTTTACTATTCACCATTAGGAGGTAACTTCCCCAGCTAGGGTCAAAGGTAATTCTTTTACTATTGCTATTTAGATTAATCTCCCTTAAATATAATATATTCACTATTTAAAATATTGACTTAAAAAGGATACCGCTATATTGGTCGGTTGGTAATTCATTTTAATCTGGTTTAAACCTGACTAATCAAGGATACCGCCAGATTGGTCGGTTGGTAATTAAACTTTCTTACCGCCTATATAGCAGGTTCATGGACAAATCTTTATACCGCCTTAATGGCCGGTTGGACTTAATTTGACTTAATCAGGTTACCGCCTATATGGCTGGTTGGTAATGTTATCACAATTTTATATATTATTTTATGGGAGATATCTAAATTAGTAGTAATAAAAGTAATTCATTTTACCTTAGCATTTTATTTTATTGTAATTTACTTTTCAGTATTTACTTTACCGCATTTTTACTTTATGTCTTTTATTTTCATGTTTTTACTAGCCCTAGTTATGTGTTGTAGCTAAATTAGTTATCTGGGGTTGTGAGGACTTTTAATATCACCGGTTTATAAAGGGTTAGATTATAGTTTGGGTAATATAAAGATTTATTTATTGAGTCTTAATCTTAATGATTTTTCATTAACTGGCCATTAATAAAATTGAACTGGTAAACTTAAAATGAACTAGACATAGGGATTTCAGGTTTAAGACCTTAGACTTAATAGCCCACGATCTATTTGAGGATAGATAACCCTTTAATAGATTTCCTTACA
The DNA here is from genome assembly GCA_019454045.1 of Zanthoxylum bungeanum. Classification (NCBI taxonomy): domain Eukaryota; kingdom Viridiplantae; phylum Streptophyta; class Magnoliopsida; order Sapindales; family Rutaceae; genus Zanthoxylum; species Zanthoxylum bungeanum. The sequence goes on along the minus strand of SKCR01036803.1, from coordinate 109,567 downwards.
GGATAGGAATATACCTTTTAGGCGGGGGTAGCCATAATTGGAACTTAAACTTAATGAATCCAGATAATTTGGTTGACATAGACATATGGTTCAATTGGGTTAAACTGGGTATTTGTGTTTGACCATCGACAAAGACTTACACATAATTTAGTGTTTCAGGTTAATAAATCAATATATTACCCAACTTTAAGATATCCACTTCATCTTTAAAATGATATTGGAAGAAATCACAACCCTAGATAGTTTTTAATATTGAATTTTTTTAAAATCTACTTTCGAACAATTTTATTTACTTGTTTTTAAATTTAGAATCGTCACCATTTCAAATCAATCAAACAACTTGTTAGATACTAGTAATCATTTGACTTCATAAAAATTAATAGTTTAGATATTAAGTCCTCGTAAAATCGATACTTTTTATACTACTTGAACGATACGTGCGCTTGCGTTACTTACCTGGCTCGCCAGCTACCACCTGACTTGCCTGTTGCTTCGAACTGAGTTGATATTGTGGTGAGGTGCTTCGACCCTAAGGTTTATCCCTGCAAGATGCTGCGAACTCTAGGAATCACTACCGATCTGAGCTGATATGGTGGCGAGGTGCTTCGACCCTTGGGCTTTGTTCCCGAACCACCGAATGTGGGCTTTGTTCCCGAACTGTGCTGATATGGTGGCGAGGTGCTTCGACCCCTGGGCTTTGTTCCCGAACCACTGAATGTGGGCTTTGTTCCCGAACTATGCTGATAATGTGTGGGCCTCGACCCTGGGACGCATCCTAAAACTGCTAACAATATGGGCCTCGACCCTGGGACGCATCCCAAAACTGCTGACAATGTGGGCCTCGACCCTGGGACGCATCCCAAAACTGCTGACAACGTGGGCCTCGACCTTGGGACGCATCCCAAAACCGCTGACAATGTGGGCCTCGACCCTGGGACGCATCCCAAAACTGCTGACAACGTGGGCCTCGACCTTGGGACGCATCCCAAAACCACTGACATCGTGGGCCTCGACCCTGGGACGTATCCCAAAACTGCTGACAACGTGGGCCTCATCCCTGGGACGCATCCCAAAACTACTGCTGATGTGTGGGCCTCGACCCTGGGACGCATCCCAAAACTACTGACAATGTGGGCCTCGACCTTGGGACGCATCCCAAAACCGCTGACAATTTGGGCCTCGACCCTGGGATGCATCCCAAAACTACAACTGATGTGGGCCTCGACCCTGGGACTTATCTCCAAACTGATACCGATGTGGGCCTCGACCCCAAACTGATACTGATGTGTAGGCCTTGACCCTGGGACGCATCCAAAAACTGATACTGATGTGGGCCTCGACCCATGCTCCATTCCCGGCATACTGAACCTCATCCCCGAGGCATTGCTGATGTGATGGTTCATTCCCGAACCGTACTGTATGGGAAATGGTAGACTGGTCGCCCCCAGTCTCAGTTCATTTTTCTGTTCTTTGCTACTTCCATTGGGTCAAGGTAGATCTCCTGACATGATATTACATACCAACGCATTATACTACCTCTCATGAGATAATCCTGATAGCCAAACATATTTTCGTCCTCAAATGATGCTTCGTGTCGAAACCAGAGAACCTTCAAAGTACTTGATACATTCAAATCCGATCGTCTGAATGAGTGATCTGAACTAAACTCCCAGTGTGTGTGTCAAGGTTCTTTCGCAGCTTAATCCTTAGGTAAGCCAACTCGATGATTTTGTTTCGGAGAATTGGATCAGTGGGTCTAACCAACCTAGATGTCTTGATCATACTTTGTGATTACTTTCTCGTACACAACATGATATGGTTTTCTTATTCTTTTCTTTCGTCTCTTTTTTTTTTCTTTATTTTCATTCTGAACTCCCTTGTTTTCTCTTTTCTTTTACTCTTTTCTTTCTTTTTCTTTTCTTCTTCTTTTTTTTTTCGACACACCTACCCTTTAAGGTAGCATTTCTTCTCATGGTGGTCCTAATACTCACCCATGGGTAGCTTCACGCTTATCGGTTATAGATGGTCTATTTTTTTCCTTTTCTTTTCAAAGACTTTTTCTTCGTTTCCAACCATATCACATATCGTAACATAAGTAAACCAAGATGGCAGGATGGGCATCTAGGCAAACGGTCATTCACTGATCTTCCATCTCTTCAACTAGTCATCTCGCCGACTACTCAGGCTTCTGTTGGGAAGCGGCCGCAAGTGCGCAGCGGAAAAATTAAAATTATGTGCCGCTTTCCATTTGCCCAAGACCCATTTGTTTTGATTATTCTACAAGCCTAGGCTTGTTACTATATATTCTAAGCATAAAACTCATAAAACATGCAAAGAACATAGACCTAAACATGTTAACTATCATAAGAACTCTAATTAAAATAAAGAAAGAGAAAAGACTTACTTGAACCGTAGACTCCTCCAGTCCTCCCTCTAATCTACAAGCTTTTCTCGAACTCAGCAAGCTCTTCCACGTTCCAAATAGCCACCCAAGTGTGTGGCCTCCAAAGATGCACACACCAAAGCCAAAACTCAACGGCAAGACTACACCTTAAGTGTACGAGTATTTTTCCCTTGGTGCTAGCCTAGGCAAATACCTAAAAACTTTTAACTCCAGGTTTCTCTAGTCAATTAGACTTAAAGATCCTCAAAATCAGTGGCTTACTCTTAAACTTTAGAGTTGCTCACTTATATAAACCCAAGATATGAAAGGTTTGGTGCAAAGATTTGTGAAGAATTCTTTGGGTTTATATAGTGTTCTAAAGACAACAAAGTTAATTAAGAATCCGATGTAGGATAAAATCTAATTTAATCTTAGTCATTGGATCTTAATTTAGTGGTTTAATGAGATTATAAAACCCTAATAAGAGTTTGGGCCGAATTGGAATTCAAAACAAATAACAAAAAAATAAATAAAAAAGTACTATTCATGAGTTACTATTCACGCATTACTATTCACGTGAATAGTAATTTTTATTTTTTATTTTTTATTTTTTAGTTTTTATTTATTCCAATTCCCAAAGTGCCCATATCGTCATTCACTAATCCTTAAGCCACTATGGAACCTTATAAATGATCTGTTCAATAATTAAACACATTGAACCATTTATGAACAATTCCTACAGCAATCATGCACTGTTAACCATTGATTTCGACTTTGTTGTGTGTGACCTTTTGGGTTCCCCTCAAGTAGGCCCAATGAACTCATCACAGACACATATTGTCGGAGATGGACCCTCGGATCCCCGTTCCCATTGAATTTGGCTATGTCAGGCATCTTAAATTGAGCTGACAGTTGCTTCTCGAAGGTCATCGCCTCATAGTCTAGCAGATCTTCATGCTTACCCCTCATCTTGCGGGTAACCGATTCTACCTGATCTCGGAGTTTCTGCAATTCGGCCTGGGACCCAGCTATCCTTCCCGCGGCATACTCAGCCACATCATCATCAAAGACAAGGATATCATCATTCAACCTATTCGGAGGCTCTTCATGCCTCATGTTCTCATAGCCTCCCCCAGCACGGGGCACAACCATATTAGCCATAGTGGTGGTAAAAGCTTGCAGTTGCTCGGTAACCTTAGTGAGACTCATTTCCAGTTGATCGATACGGGATACCTCGTTTTCTGACTTGCTCATGTTTGCTGACGGCCTTTTAACGAGTCTTCCCTCTTCCCTAACCCAACGGGTATCTATGGTGTCTTTTAAAACCGCATGTTAGCATGTATGCATATGATGCATGGAATATATAAGTCAGCCCATTATCATTTTAAAGCATTCAATCATACTATTGCGCGGTGCAAACTTGTCCCAGTTGAAAAAGGCCCATTAGGTTGCATTTTGTGATGACATGGCTAAATAACTTCAAATGGTAAGGGGCCCAAACACAAAATGGCCCATCGTCATTTTAGAAGCTTTTGGCCCGATTGTCAGAGGATACGAAATCGTCCCAGTTTAAATGGCCCAACCAGTTCATATCTCCTGACAAGAAGTCCAACTGAATCCAAATGATGGTGGTCCCAAACATAAGTATAAAGAAGTATTTTCTATTGGTCCTACGACTATGGTTCACATGTGGGTTTATGGGAGTGTAGACAAAGGCTCTCGCTGGCAAAGAATTGCCCACAACTAGGACTCCCCACTCAAGGGTTCGAGAGACCAAGTGAGCGCACCTTTTTTATACCTTAAGGTACGTGCCAACGAGTTATAGTGTATGACTGACTGTCAAATGGATTTCCTATTGAAGATTCCCCAGAGGGTGGGTGGAGCGAACTCTCTTAAATACCCAAGCCTCTTAGGCTCTTATCGCTTGGTGACAGTAATAACCAATAGGTCCTCCAAATTTGTCCATCACAGTAAGCTTCAGGTAAATGATTATCTAGGTGCCTTCACAGCTTTTCCTTAGAAAGGTAGTGAATGAAGGAAGACACCAAACCATTACTTAGCTCTAATAGTGCATTTGATTAAACCCCCTCAACCCACTGTAGACACGGTTAACTAAAGCACAAATCACAATCATTACAAGATATTATTTCGGGGCCGATTCTCTATCATCGGTGGAGTCGCCAGACTGTAGGACACAGAACTTGACGACGCTGTTCTAGGCTCGCGACCTGGTTGGGAGTACGGAGTAGCCCGCGAGGGACTAAACCAGAGAAATAAAATGGAGTCGCCACCCAGTGTGAACTGGGAAAATGATTTAAGGCCGCACTCACCCCTCGCAAAGGAAGACCTCAAACCGTTGGGTTCGGAATGGTCCCTTACTTATGCCACTTGTAATGAATGGATTTATGCAATAATATAACCAAGTCTACGCAATATACATACGCAGGAATAACCTATGCCTAAGTTCGCATACATAAAAGTAAAACCTATATCTAAGTTTGCATGCATAAAAGTAAGTTGGAATAACAGCAAACACACAATTCCATAAATATATTAAATAAATAAATACGGAAAAGTAAATAAAAAATAACGGTAAAAACATAAATATTAAAGAAAGATAATTAGGCATATGATGGGAAAGAAATGACTAAGGATACGAACATGCATAAATCATGGTGAAGGAATTTGTGCAGTGTGTGCGTGTTCGTGTAGCGTTTGTAAACACGTTCGAACGGTAAATAGAATGCACACGTTTGAGTAGCGTTCGATAATGCATTCGAACGGGCTGAGGCAGAATGTATACGTTCGTGTGGCGTTTGATAACGCGTTCGAACGAAATCGCAGAAACGACATATATAATTATGTAAACACATGCACAAGTGTTTCACAAGCGGTACATGGAGTTGTATCCCAAGTACAGATCACACTACAGTCCATTCGGATTCGGCTACGGAATTTACGTCTGGGTTTCCATCCGATATACCGCGGGAGATAACACAAAATCATTCCTCCAATGGCCACAACATACATAAACCAACAATATGTATGGGAAGAAATAATAATAAGTAACAGAAAAAAACATGAATAAATAAAAGGGTGCCCTCAGGTCTGACCTTTTATGTCGCCTCTTGGAAGTGCGTTACGCGGTTGTCGGAAGGGTTGATGCTCCGTAACTTTTTTGATTTACTGGTTTTCTATTTTCCTTCATCACCTCACCGTTTTGGGCTACTATTTCCTCTGTTTCTGCTACTGTTTTGTTGTTTTTTAGATTGCAGTTTTTGTGTGATTTAGGGACTGTTTGAAGGTGCAATTTTTTGGTGATGAAGGGCTATTTTAGAGAGCAGTTTTTTATGATTTAATGGTGCAGTTTGGGGACTGTTTCATGGTGAATAGAGGCTGTTTGGGGACTACTGTTTGCAGTGAAGTATGGGCTGTTTTGGGGCTGCAGTTTACGGTGAATAGGGGTTGTTGAGGGGCTGTTTCGGTGGTTAAGAGACTGGTTTTTTCTTATATTTTGCGGCAATGGATGGCTTCTTTCTAGTGGGTTGGGCATGAATGCTAGGGTTATTGGCTTTGTTCGGTTTCTGAGAGAGAGAGGGGCGTGAGAGCTAGGTTATTGGCTTTGTTCGGTTTCTGAGAGAGGGGGCGTTAGGAAGGTAATTTGATTTGATTTGATTTTATTTTATTTAGTTTAGGAATGAGATTTAATTTAAGTAGGAATGTGATTTATGAGATTTGATTTGATTCTTTTAATTCGAGAAAGTGATTTACTTGATTCTTTTAATTCGGGAAGGTGATTTGTTAGGATTTCAACATGTGTTTAATGTGTGGATTTATTATGTTGGATGAGATGGGCGTGTGGCTTGGGTTCTTTTGGGCGTGTGTTTGGGTTCTTTTGGTGGGCTTGGTGTGTGGCTGGTGGTGTGTGGGCTTGGGTGTATGGCTTGCGGGGGTTTTAGGCTAAGGATAAGTTTTAAAATAGAGGTCTAACGAGCAAACCCGAAGCTAAGCAAACGAATTAAATCAACAAGGTATCAATTTCTGAATTTTCCCTTCCAACGTCCGTTTCCCGTGACTTCCGCAACTTAAGAGGTAGTGCCTCCGTACGAGGCTCATCATCGGGACTTATATGCAAAAATGCAGTGCCTACACTTACACCTTGTGTAACTTCTATGGGGTCTCCAACAGGTGTAGCTATGACGATACAGGAGTCTAAAAGCTCAAAGTTCTTACCTATCTGAATGACAAAACAAGGTGCCACAAAAGAATGTGTAACTCCTGAATCAAATAATACCCTATGCTTCATTAGGAGTAAGAGTGTACACTCTGCCCTGAGGTCTACCAAAAGAAGCATGTCCTCGGTCACCGAATGATTGCCCTCTTTCACTAACTGTCTATCCTCTGCTCACTGGTATCTGCTCTTCCCCTCCCACATTTCTATTAGGCTGAGGCTGAGACATAGATGGGGCGGCACTGAATGATGGCAACTGATGACCCGCTTCAGATGACCCATCAGTCCATATCGATAACAACCCCTGCTCCCTGATCTACAAGTCCATGTATGAGGTTGTCCACAAATGGAACATGGTGGTAAAGTTTACCCAGGCTGGGCTACTAAGGGGGAGGAAATGACACGATAGGCACTACTCTGAACTGACCTATGGTTTTAACCCCCTGAAACAGACCCATATCCCAGCGTGCCATTGGCGGAGCTGACATCCGTTGCTGTCTACTAGGCCCACTCTGCTGAGGCCTCTCAATTTCTTCTTATTTAGGTTTATTCCATGACTCCCTCTCTGCTTGCCTATCTTTAATCCGCGCCTCAAACCGTAAAGTAAGATCTAAAATTTGAGTGTAGGTAGTGGTCTCTGTAAACTGAATGGAAGGAAACAAGCTGTCTCGAAGCCCATTTACAAATCTCTTTACCTTCATTTCTTCAGTACTAACCATATGATGAGCATAATGAGATAACCTATTGAATCGTATATCATAATCCAAAACAGTCATCTGCTCACCATGTACTAGCTGCTCAAACTCACGGGCTCCGGCATCCCTAGTACTCTGTGGTAAAAATCTAGATATAAATGTCATACTGAACTCGGCCAATGACAGAGGAGGGGCATCCCGTTGCCTACCATCCCAGAAAGACATAAACCAGGTGTTGGCAACATCTCTCAACTAAAAACTGACCAACTCCACCACCTCTCTGAAGAACATCCCAAAGCTATGCATATTCGATCTGACTCCTCAATAAATCTACAGGGATATGGAGAAGTCTCTACTCGCGAGAAAGTGAGAGGATGAAGCTTGCGGAAATCATGAAGTGATACCAATAACTATTGCCGCTACATAACCTGAACTGCCATTGGGGTGGCTCTTGAGGCCCAACAGAAGGCTCGGTTCGGTATATAATAGGATCTGGTACAACTGGAGGAGGTACTATTAGGTGAGTCATGGGCACTCCCACTAATGGGGTGGAACAGGAACGATAGGTTCTGCAGCTCTTGGCTCTGGGCATGTCGGCTGCGGCTGGCGGGTAATCAACTGAGCCAAAACTGCTATTGAATGCTGTAACTGCTGTAAACCTGCAACTACTGGGTCATTGGGCTGATCCATAGGGGCAGCTCTACCCTCCCTTACAACACTCTCATGTACATACTTAACTCGCTGCCCCTTATCTGGCTCAATGGGAGGTACTACTGATCTCTGATCTCGGTCTATATCTTGGGGCACCCTACCACGCCTAGGTCTGCCTCTGACTCCAATTCTTCCCCTGGGTGGCATGGAATATCTATGAAAATGAGAAAGAAAATGAAACAGTCAATTACATAAATAAGAATTTTAAATGATTAAAAATGAGACATAACTTGAGACAAAGTATCTAGAGTAAACAACCACTCATATATAGTAGTACCCCGGGTATACCACATATACATGCCACCGTAACTCCTTTACTGCACTCACTGACTCCTTAAACCATGCTCTGATACAATCTTTGTAACATCCCTAGTGCGGGAATGCTATCAGCAGGCAACAAATCCTATTGTCGCCTAATCCTCTAACTCATAACTACAACACTTACTTTAATTCCTATGCCATGCAATGATCATGTATCACTCATGCGACTTGTATGCTTGGGTCAACTTAAATGCAAGATCATAAATGAAATCTCATGCATAAACACACATATATACATGTACTAAAGTAATACAATATGTCAAATACATCTCACATATCGATATTACAATAATCAAACTTCACAGAAAACTATATTTTACATGAATATAGCTCTGGAATGGTGGACCCGACAACTAGTGACTGCAGTGTAACACTCGTCCTCAAGCTGGGTCTCCAAAATGGCACATGGCTCACCAAAAGGAGTGTCCTGCAAAACAAGCTAGGAAGTGGTGGGGTGAGTCCAGAGGATCTCAGTGAGTGGAGCTGTAAAATAAGAAGAAACAGATTATAACATATTAAGAAAACTAATAAGTCTTTCTAAAACACTTTCTTAAAGAAAAACATGTGCTCATTTTATCTGAAAATACTTCCAAAAATAAAATTAAAAAATGCTTCTAACAAGGTGTATCTGAAAACACTACCCCCAGGAAAACGACTCAACTAGGCGTGTCCATGAATAACTCAACCGAAAAATAGAGGTCTCTCTGCACCCATGACAACAACTTAACTGGGTGTGTGAATCTGGTGATGCTCTATGCCAAGGACATCGACTCAACTGGGCATCTCTGAAACTGATGGTGCCCCTCGCCCAGGATATCGACTCAAATGGACGTGAGCATTACACCGAGGACAACGACTCAACTGGGTGTAGCCACCTCTAAAACTGAGGGTGCAGATCAATGCAACCGCCCAAGCTCTGAACTAGAGTCCAGATACACGATCATAAGTCGTCATTCTGGCTCTCTACATGTGCACATGTCCTCTGTATCCGTCAATTACAACTGAATCTCAAGTTGCATACTGGGGTGAGGTTTTACCTCATGCCCCGAAAATCATATAAATACAATTGAAAAACCTTTAAAACTTAAAAAAAAAATCTCATGTATCATATATATGAAAACTAAACAAGGCTAATGCCCTAAAGTTTTTAAAATAAGTCTGAAATAATTTTTTTAAATCTAAAATAAGAGAATATAAAATCAACTTGCGAAAAGAAAAAAATCTCCACTCACAGATATTTTTGAGGTCTGGTTTGGTTGCCCTAAGTCATTGGGGGCGAGCGCGACTCCTGTCCCGAATCTAGAAAGAACACACGAAATTAGAATTAGCAGTTTATAAAATATGATTCATAATAACGAAAGGTCATTTAACCCTATTAGAATATCTCATTAGAACCTTCTTATATCTTAAATAAATCATAAAAACAATGTCCAAGCTTTAGGCTTCATGCCGCACTTTCGAAAAAAAAATTTCTGGTTTCTGGTCTCTGTGTCGTGACGTGTCGACTAAATCCCAGGGCAGTTTCTACCTCAACAAAATCAGACCTGAAACTTCATCTTCTTACAATTCCGATCAAATACTACCCCCACAAACTATCCAAAATATTTATTATTGTCACATAGCACTTCAAATCTTCCAACTTCACCCAAAGATCCAACATTCTAATAAACCCACAAACTTGAAAAAAAAAACAATTTAAAGTCAACCAAAAATCCCCATTTCCTTAACACAATCCCAAACATCCATTTCTTTATCATCAATCATCTAAACTTCATCCTCATCAATTCATCAATATACACAAATCATATTATTGGCCAGAATACACATTGAATAAGATTTGGGTGAAAGAATATTACCTTGATTCAACTCCTACTCAATCCAAAAAGTTTACTTCAAAGTCTCCAAGCTTTTTACTAGATTGGGATTGTTGATGGTGTATTTAAGCACTATGATACTTAAGCATTATGGCAGGGGTAAAAAGGGTAATTTCTTTCTCGATCAAGATCATTAATGCCGACCCGACCACAACAGGTAGAGACCGAGCACTTGATGATAGGTGACCGACCACTTTGGTTCAGATGACCGCGCATTATCAGATCGACAACAGCATTCTCAGTTCAAAAGACTATCATGACCGACCTCATGAAGACCGACCATATGGCGGGACATGCTCCAGAAGATGACACTCTATTCTTGTGGATAAGATGACAAGTTATCCTATTTTCTTGGGGAAAACTGGTGAGTCAGAGTCCTAGTAGGATAAAGAAAGTAAAGGTAGTTTTGAGTAGGAATCCTGATAGGAAAATGAAACCATCTCCAACTGGGAATTCTTGTACAAATAGGAATATGATTTCTTCACCATTATAAATAGGATGGTAGAGTGAGTGTAGAAAGGGGCAGAATCATTAGGGCATCAGAATCATTATTGTGAGACTTGTAAACAAAAGAGAGATCAGAGAAGCATATCTCAATAATAAAAGTATCATCTGTTTTGTGCCCATGGACGTAGGCGAGATCTGATCCGCCGAACCACGTTAAAACTCCTTGTCGATTGGCGTATTTATCTGTCTTTTGCTAAATTTGCCTTTGGTCCCCCATAACCAAACAAATTCACTGTTGAAGGAGAATTACCTCGGAGGTGATATTCCTATATTACCCTGAGACCAAAATCAAGGCCAAAAGTGAGGACGACAGACCCCGGAGGAGGGGCCCCTACAGGGTAAGATCTGTGGTGGTGCAGAAAGATTCCCAGACTGAGGACATGTGGGAGGAAGAGGATGACAAATCGTCACCAGATTCCTCCTATGATGGCCCTCACAACACCAGGAGAAGAAGGAAAGAATATGACGAAAAAGAACGGGAAGATACCGAGCCTGAGAGGCACCACTCCCAAGATAACAGAAAGAAAGGAAACCGCAGGAGGTGGCATGGAACCAAAGACAGCAGCATGAAATCTTGGTTACGGGAGGAGCTAGCCAAATGGGGAGTATGCCCCAATACAGACATAGGAGATGCCCGGGACGGTAAAGATGAGTCCCCCCTCACAGAAGAAATAAGGTCAGAAAAATTCCCAAAAAGATTCAGCATGCCAACCATGGTGCCATACAAGGGCCATACCGATCCCAAAACCCACATCGAAGGATTTGTCCTACTAATGGAGGTACAATGGGTAACAGGGGACGCCATTTGCAAAGTGTTCCTCTTAACTCTAGCCGGACCGGCCATCCTATGGTATAGAAGCCTAGCCCCAAGAAGCATCAGCAGCTTCACACAACTCAGAAAGTCATTCATACGACACTTCAAGGGGGCTTGTGTCCCCAGAAAGACAATTGGAGAACTAAAACTTATGAAACAATGAGACGATGAACCTTTGAAAATATTTATTGAAAGATACCATAATATGGTACTCGAAGTCGGAGGGTACGAATCCCCCGAGGCCCTGGAAAGCTTGAAGGGAGCCTTGAAAGTCGGGAGGCTATGGACCCACCTAAGGATCCAAGACACTCCAGACTACGCCACCGCCCTGGAGGTGGCCCGAAAATTCGTTTTATTAGAGAACGAGGTGAAAATATCCCGAAAAGGGAACACCATTAGAGAAAGAACCACAAGGGAGGGCGCCCCCCGCCGTGTAGAAAGAGAATCCAGAAGACCACCCCCGAAGCACAAGGAGTTCAAACCACTACATCGAGACAACCAAGAGAGAAGGGCGCCGACCCAAGTAAACCATGTGGTCGGGGAAGATGCATACATTCCCCTAAAGAAACCACTAGGACAAATTGTCATGGAGATCCAGGGGAAAGGCCTCTTAGTAGAACCCGACCAAAGAAGATTTCCCCCGGACAAGAGGAACCAAAAGGCTTATTGCATACACCACAACTCCAGAGGACATGCAACAGACGAGTGTAAAGATCTGCGGGAACAGATGGAAGACCTAGCACGAAACGGATATTTAAACAAATACATTGACCACGAAGTTATGACGGCCAGGCAAAGAGCACGTGGCCGCCAAATCAATATCATCGTAGGAGGAAGAACACTGGCCGGAAACTCTAACCGGTCAAGGAAAGACTACAGAAGAACTCGAGGACCGGACGTCCTAGAAACAGAGCAGATCACAGGACTCCAGGGAAGCCGGTCGGTACCGATAATGTTTACCGATGAGGATACCCGAGGGGTAAGTTTCCCTCAAGACGATGCGTTAATAATAAAGGTAGTAATCAGCAGGTCAGAAGTAGACAGAATCCTAGTAGACCCCGGAAGCGCAGTTGACATAATATCCCAAGAAGCACTGGACGACCTAGGGGTGGAGTATTCAACCTTGACCAACGATAGATCTCCCCTATACGGTTTCGGAGGATCAGCCGTCATCCCACTGGGAAGGATATAGTTGGCGCCGTCTGTAGGGAATCAACGAAAAGCAGCTCGTGTGGTAAGACAATGGCAGAAGGTGGAAATCGCCAGTCATCGGGGAGTTCAACAGCATAATGGATGGAGAAAATGGAGGAAAATATGAGGAAAGATAGAGAGGAAAATCAAATCCTTCTGAAATCCATGATGAATAAACTGGAGAGGATGGAAGAGACGAATAATGAGAAACTTGAAGCCAGAACCAGTCGGAGGAGATGCGAAATAGCGGAAGGAAAAAGGGTCGCAAATTTGAGTGATGACGATGAACCGAGGAGGAAGGGACCCTACGGATTGAGGTCCGTAGTGGTAGAAAAAGATTTACAAACGGAGGATACATGGGAAGAAGAAGAGGGGATACAGTCGCCAGATTCATCCTGTGATGGCCCTCGCGATACCAGAAGGGGAAACAGGAAGGATAGTGAAACTGGATGGGAAGTCTCAAGTCATGAGGAACGCCGCACCCGTGGTGACAGACGCAAAGGAGGCCGTGGGAGGCGGCATAGTGACACAGATGGTAGTATAAAGTCTTGGTTAAGAAACAAAATGACCAAGTGGGGAGTAAACCCCAAAACTGATACATCAGATGCTCGGGACGACGAGGTTGAATCTCCCTTCACAGAAGAAATAAGGTCGGCAAAATTCCCAAGACGTTTCAACATGCCATCCATGACGCCCTACAAAGGCCATTCAGATCCAAAGTCTCATATTGAAAGTTTTGTCCTATTAATGGAGGTCCAAGGAGTAGTAGGAGATACTGTTTGCAAAGTTTTCCCCCTAACCTTGGGAGGATCTGCCATTCTGTGGTTCAGAAGTCTAGCCCCAGGGAGCATCGGAAGCTTCGCGCAACTTAGGAAGTCATTTGTTCGACACTTCAAATGGGCATGCGTCCCAAATAAAATGGTGGGAGAATTGAGACTGATGAAGTAGGGGGATGATGAGCCCCTGAGGAATTTTATTGAAAGGTACCACAATTTGGTGCTCGAGGTCGGAGCGTACGAGTCATCAGAAGTGCTAGAAAGTCTCAAGGGAGGTCTGAAGGTCGGGAAGTTGTGGACTCACCTGAGGATTCAAGACATATCGGATTATGCCACTGCCCTGGAGTTGGCCAGGAAGTTTATCTTAATAGAGGAGGAGAAAAAGATTATCCGGGGAGTAGACACCCGAAAGGCTAAGATACTCAGGTTAGACAATCAGTGGGATTCGATCAGAAATTTGAGGAGACCAGTCCCGGAGCAGAAGAAACTCAGACCGACACCTCCGAGTAGTCATGTTCAAGAGATAAAGTCATATGTCCAAGTCAACCGTGTCGCGGGGAGGACAGTATACACCCCCCTGAACAAACCTATGCCCCAGAAAGTTTGGGAAATCCAGGATAAAGGTCTGTTGGCCGAGCCTAATTTGAGGAGGTTCCCGATTGAGGAGGGAAATAGTAGGGCTTACTGTATTTACCATAATGTAAGGGGACATGCCACGAATGGGTGCAGAGACCTGCGGGAGCAGATGGAAGACTTGGTGAAAGAAGGCTATCTAAGTGTGTACATAGACCATTAGGTTTTTAAGGTCGACCAGAGTTGATAGCGGAAGTCATCCGGTCGGATGCATGGAATGCTGAGATGTAGAGAGGACGTATTAAGAAGAACCTTACTTGTAGTGACCCTTGTAGAGTTGCAAGAAAGACAACGGATCCCAAAAATGTGAGTAAGACCTTTTCTGTCTCAGGCTGACATTTATTTATGCTTGTTTGTTGTGCCCACACAATGGTTTTGATATTTCTTTCCGGCTCGGGTCTGCTCTTGTACCGCCGAGACCGATGTTTATTTCCGACTCAGGTCTGCACTTGTACCGCCGAGATCGATGTTTCTTTGCGGCTCGGGTCTGCTCTTGTACCGCCGAGACCGATGTTTCTTTTCGGCTCGGGTCTGCTCTTGTACCGCCGAGACCGATGTTTCTTTCCGGCTCGGGTCTGCTCTTGTACTGCCGAGACTGATGTTTCTTTTCGGCTCGGGTCTGCTCTTATACCACCGAGACCGATGTTTCTTTCCGACTCGGGTCTGCTCTTGTACCGCCGAGACCGATGTTTCTTTTCGGCTCGGGTCTGCTCTTGTACCACCGAGAACGATGTTTCTTTCCGACTCGGGTCTGCTCTTGTACCGCCGAGATCGATGTTTCCTTCCGGCTCGGGTCTGCTCTTGTACCGCCGAGACCGATGTTTCTTTCTGACTCATGTCTGCTCTTGTACCGTCGAAACCGATGTTTCTTTCCGGCTCTGGTCTGCTCTTGTACCGCCGAGACCGATGTTTCTTTTTGACTCGGGTATGCTATTGTACCGCCGAGATCGATGTTTCCTTCCGGCTCGGGTCTGCTCTTGTACCGCCGAGACCGATGTTTCTTTCCGACTCAGGTCTGTTCTTGTACCGCCGAGACCGATGTTTCTTTTCGGCTCGGGGCTGGATTTCGTTCCGCCGAGGCCGTTTGGTTATTCGGCTCGGGGTTGGATTTCGTTCCGCCGAGGCCGCTTGGTTATTCGGCTCGAAACTGGATTTTGTTCCGCCGAGGCCGCTTGTTTATTTAGCTCGGGGTCGGGTTACGTCCCACCGAGTCATTTTCTTTGGACTGGGGATGTAGCATTCCCCCAGAGCTAAGTCTTTCTTTCAGCTCGGTGTCGGGTTACGTCCCACCGAATCGGCTTCTTTGGACTGGGGATGTAGCATTCCCCCAGAGCCAAGTCTTTCTTTCAGCTCGGGGTCGGGTTACGTCCCACCGAGTCGGCATCTTTGGACTGAGGATGTAACATTCCCCAAGAGCCAAGTCTTTTTTTTAGCTCGGGGTCGGGTTACGTCCCACCGAGTCGGCTTCTTTGGATTGGGGATGTAAGATTCCCCCAGAGCCAACTCTTTCTTTTAGCTCGGGGTCGGGTTACGTCCCACCGAGTCAGCCTCTATTGGTCTGGGGAGGTGACATTCCCCCAGAGCCAAATGTTCTTCTCAGCTCGGGGTCGGGTTACGTCCCACCGAGTCGATCGTCATCATCATAAGGGCAAAGCATTTGTTCCATGGGTAGATATCGGGATCCTCATTGACTAAGCACATGAAGGTGGCAGGAAGGACCAGATTTGCAGTCAAGACATTTTTCTCTGTGATTCCTGGAGTGACCACCGACGGACTCATCGGCACACCATCTTTTTTTATAGTTCTCGGCATCAACTCACAAACTCGTTGTTACCGAGAACTAGGGGATATATGTTGATGGTGTATTTAAGCACTATGATACTTAAGCATTACGGCAGGGGTAAAAAGGGTAATATCTTTCTCGGTCAAGATCATTAATGCCGACCCGACCACAACAGGTAGAGACCGAGCACTTGAAGATAGGTGACCGACCACTTTGGTTCGGATGACCGCGCATTATCAGATCGACAACAGCATTCTCAGTTCAAAGGACTATCATGACCGACCTCATGAAGACCGACCATATGGCGGGACATACTCCAGAAGATGACACCCTATTCTTGTGGATAAGATGACAAGTTATCCTATTTTCATGGGGAAAACTGGTGAGTCAGAGTCCTAGTAGGATAAAGAAAGTAAATGTAGTTTTGATTAGGAATCCTGATATGAAAAGGAAACCATCTCCAACTGGGAATTCTTGTACAAATAGGAATACGATTTCTTCACCATTATAAATAGGATGGTAGAGTGAGTGTAGAAAGGGGCAGAATCATTAGGGCATCAGAATCATTATTGTGAGACTTGTAAACAAAAGAGAGATCAGAGAAGCATATCCCAGTAATAAAAGTATCATCTGTTTTGTGCCCGTGGACATAGGCGAGATCTGATCCGCCGAACCACGTTAAAACTCCTTGTCGATTGGCGTATTTATCTGTCTTTTGCTAAATTTGCTTTTGGTTTCCCCTTAACCAAACAAATTCACTATTGAGGGAGGATTGTCTCGGAAGTAATATTCCCATATTGCCCTGAGACCAAAATCCGCCGTCAACAGGGATGATAGGATTTTCTAAGTTATTAAGGTTGGAAGCCATAGAAGAAAAGAATTGTTTTTCCTTTGTTGGTGATGGCTGAACGTGAGTAGAGGAGAGGGGAAATGAAGGAATTTCATTTGTATGATTTTTTTTATATATTTTCTGTTGGTATTAATCTAGGTCCCAAGATCATACAAGCAATGAAAACAATGCGTGAATACATCAACGGAGGTAGCGGAATACTCACATCGATCGGTTGAGTCGATTTGAAGGCGAATCAAGGCCAAAATGCCCACTGTTTTCACGCCAAAATGCAGCAGTGAACTGCCTCCAAAACAGAAATTTGAGCAGAGAAAACGGAGCTCCAAGCCTCGTCCGACGGATCCCGGCTCATGGGTGAACCTCCCTACCACCTTCGCAAGACTCGTAGTGTGCTAGCACTTGCGGTTTTTGCCACAAAAACCCAACTCTTGGCTTCCCTATTCACACCATTTCTGGTTCAAAACCAGTGAAGAAAAATGGTCTTTGGACGTGAGAAGAAGAGAAAGATTAGGAGAGATAGATGTGTGTTAGTTGCATTTGCATTTTGCATTTAGGTGTATCTTATACACATAAGTGAATTTCACTTGAATTTCACTTTAATTTGCTTTTAAAAGGTTAAACAATAAAAGCCATCAAGTACACATCATGTCCATCAAGTCACATCTACTTTATCAAAGTGACATGTTGTCAAGTCACATCACTCAAAGTGACAAGTGATTTGACGCTTGATGCGACTAATTGATTTGACGTTTGATGTGACTTGCGTCGCCGCACTCGAATTCGAAATACGAATGCGCTCGCAATCACACTCGGGCTCGGGTTCGTTAATTCCAAATTAACGATTTTTCCGTCGCGTCGTAATTAGATGATTACGCCTAGCGAATTCACTATTCACGTCGCTAACGAATTAATTCTAAATTAATTCGTTCGCCCGAATTAAAATCTAATTTTAATTCCGCGTCGAAATCTAATTTCGTTTAATATATCGAATATATTAATTTAATCGATTAATTCCGAATTAATCGTTATCTCTCTCTAGACGATATTTTATCCTAGATAAAATATCTCCGTAATTAATCCTAGATTAATTTTCTCTCTCTTCTATATAATCCCAGATTATTCAAGAGTGCGAGTTGTGCGTCATCGGTGGATTATCGGGAAGCGACCCATGAGATCTCCGGATAAGTTGGCAGTAAATGCAGTCGTCGGAGTATCTGAATCACGTACGTACCAAGTACTACGTTTTACCGATTTACGAGACAAGGTTGACTCCTAGCAAAGCACCAAGTCTTCCCAATTCTCCGGACATATCCATTGAAGAATATTAAGATCTGTATCAAGCGTAGTATACAATTGTATTGTGTGTATCGGCCCAGTATCGGATAGTCACGTGCTAGGGCTGGGGCTGGATAAGTGTCTACCCCGTCCGAAGCACATATCGGATGCCTGGTAACATAGTCTCTATAATCGGATATTCATGACCTGGTCACAATATCCCGATTGGTTGCGCAACACTCAAGAGCACTAGTACCATATCTTGCGTGACATCATCTCCATATGACTGAAGTGATACTTCCGTCTTGACATCACACCCAATACACTACGACTCTCTGATAAACCCAGAAGTGGTATACGCAGAACCGGTTAAAGCCTGTACCACCAAGACCAAAGTCTATCGATTATCGTAAGTATTAGCGATGTAAGTCTCAGGTTAAGACTATACACACCTACCTTGATTTCGGCCTCCCATAGACACATAGTCATAATACCAATGGGATTCCGAAGGGTCTATCCAGACCGAAGCTGTTTCCCGTACCATCGGTGAAACACGACCTCCTATCGCACTTGCATAAGTATCCAATACTTATATAAATGAGAACTATGCCGTTGTGCCCTCACAACGCACACAAGTGCAATACTAGCCTATTCCGCATTATCGATGTCCAGTCTCGATAATACTCCGGCTAGGGATATTTAATGATTAATCCTTCGGGGACTGATACTGTCTCATATCATTCTCAGTCCAGGAACTAATCATAGGGACCTCTCTTCATTTATATATCTATGGTGATCTAATCACAAATGATGAGAGTGCAATTTCCTTGTCACATAGTTAATTTGCTACAACAACACAATGATCTGTGCAAATAGTGACGCTATGGGTCATTTTGTCCAACATTTTCTACACTTCACACTTTAATTTGCTAGTAATTTCTAGAAAAATCAAATAAATAAAGAATAAGGTTTTATTATATTACTCTTGGGCTCAAAATTATGGGCTTGGACTTCTTTCTTTCTTAATTCAATAAGTGTTGGCTTGGTTTTAAATTCATTCTTTCTTTAATTGCCATAGGGTCCTAAATAAAATAAAAGAATTAGGCTAGATTTTGATGAATAAAATTATATTATTTAGCTATTTCAGAAATTATTTACTAATCCGAGAAAGGAAAAATTTTCCAAGCGTAAACTAAACGTTTGGGGTCATTACACAGCGACAGGGGCATGGACAGATGTATACCATCGTTGGTGGAAGGACACTGGCCGCAGACTCAAACTTTTCAAGAAAAAATTACAGCAGGATTCGGGGATCGGAGGTAATATCGATGGGGCAGGCCCAGAGCATGCAATGAGATTGGTCGGTCCCTATAATGTTCACTGACGAGGATGCCCATAGGGTTAGTTTTCCACAAGACGATGCACTGATAATTAAGGCGGTGATATGAGAGCTGAAGTAGATAGGATCTTGGTGGATCTGGGGAGCGCGATCGACATAATCTCCAAGGAAGCCCTAGACGGATTGGGGATAGAATATGCTACAGTGACCCAGGACGAGACACCCTTGTACGGGTTTGGGGGAGCAACAGTCATCCCTCTGGGTAGGATACAGTTAGCCATGACCCTTGGGACTTCCCCACGCACCCGAACGATCATGATAGACTTCACAGTGGTGGACTACATGAGCAGTTACTGATGAGTGGTAAATCTATCACTATTTCCCACTTATTTAACCAAATATTTTGTATAGTTTCTTAAGTTTTGTGAATATTTTGATGTTTTTTGTGTTATTTTGTAGATAAATAAAGTTTCAGGATACTCTGGAGGTGATTTGGAGCCAAAACAATGCAAATTGGACAAAAGGGCATTTTGGTGATTTTCGGCGTCGCGACGCCTAACGTACGCCGAATCATGCTAACGTGCGCCCGGTCCACGTGTCAGAATCTGAGAAGTTCGACTTTGCTAGCGTGCGCCATGACACATGTCACCATCACAACCGATCTGCTAACGTGCTCCGTGCCATGTGTCATCATCCTACGGTGTCGACAATCGCCACGTGTCGCCACGTGTCACTCCACGTCACCGCCACATCATCATCCACATCAGCAGTTGACCAAGTCAAAGTGCCACATTATCATCAAGCAATCACAGCGTGCCACGTGGTGTAATCCTACGGTGCCGACAATCCCTTTCGCCATGTATCGCCACGTCAGTGCCACGTCAGCTTAATCATTGAGTGCCAGCTGACTTACCACTTCTCACCTTATCACCTTATCCAGAATCGCCACGTGTCATCACCTCCGCAAGCCACATCGTTAATCACGGGCGTCGCGACGCTAAAGGATTTAGCGTCACGACGCTGGAGGCCTACCGATGTCTATAAATTGAGCTCAAGATTTCAGTTTCAGATGTACCTTTTTCTCTGAATTCTCTGATGTAAATAGAGAGTTTTCTATCTAGTTTCTTTTAAATTTCAGTTTTGTAATTAATTTTAATTACGTTCTGTAAAAGTAACAGTAATTTTACTTTTTGTAATAGTAATAGTAATTTATTTCTTTTTACTTTTACAATTTTACTATTCAACCATAAGGAGGTAACTTCCCCCTGCTAGGGTGAAAGGTAATTATTTTACTATTGCTATTTAGATTAATCTCCCGTAATTATAATATATTCACTATTTAAAAAATTACTTAATGAGGATACCGTTATATTGGCTGGTTCGTAATTGATTTTAATCTGGTTAAACCCGACTAAGTAAAGATACCGCCAGATTGGTCGGTTGGTAAATAAATTTCCTTACCGCCTATATGGCAGGTTTATTTTGGTTCTCCCTTTATGGCTGGTTGGACTTAATTTGACTTAATCAGGTTACCGCCTATATGGCTGGTTGGTAATGTTATCACAAGTTTATATATTATATTATGGGAGATATCTAAAATAGTAGTAGTAAAAGTAATTCCTTTTACCTTAGCATTTTATTTTATTGTAATTTTACTTTTCAGTAATTTACTTTTCCGTATTTTACTTTATGTCTTTTACTTTTAAGATTTTACTAGCCCTAGTTATGTGTCGTAACTAAGTTAGTTATCTAGGGTTGTGATGAATTCCAATATCACCGGGTTATAAGGGGTTAAATTATAGTTTGGGTAATATAAATATTTATTTATTGAGTCTTAATCTTAATGCTTTTTAATTAACTGGCCATTAATAAAATTGAATTGGTAAACTTAAAATGAACTTGGAAAAGGGATTTTAGGTTTAAGACCTTAGACTCAATAGCCCACGATCTTCCTTGAGGATAGATAACCCTTTAATAGATTTCCTTACAGGATATAAATATAACTGTCGGGCGGGGGTAGCCATAATTGGAACTTAAACTTAATGAATCCAGATAATTTGGTTGACATAGACATATGGTTCAATTGGGTTATGCTGGGTATTTGTAATTGACCATCGGAATAGGCTTTTACATAATTTAGTGTTTCGGGTTAATAAATCAATATATTACCCAACTATAAGATAACCACTTCATCTTTAAATAATATTGGAAGAATTCACAACCCTAGATAGTTTTATAAATTTGGAATTTCTTAAATTTACTTTCGCGCAATTTTATTTACTTATTTTAAATTTAATTTTTAAGTAAACATCCAAATCAAATAATCAATCCATTAGATACCAGTAATCATTTGGCCTAATAAATTAATAGATTAGGTATTAAGTCCTCGTGGGATCGATACTCTTTAAACTACTTGAACAATTGACTGGTGCAAACACACGAGTATAACGCAAGCGTACGTATCGTTCAAGTAGTATAAAAAGTATCGATCTCACGAGGACTTAATATCTAAACTATTAATTTTTATGAAGTCAAATGATTACTAGTATCTAACAAGTTGTTTGATTGATTTGAAATGGTGACGATTCTAAATTTAAAAACAGGTAAATAAAATTGTTCGAAAGTAGATTTTAAGAAAATTCAATATTAAAAACTATCTAAGGTTGTGATTTCTTCCAACATCATTTAAAAGATGAAGTGGTTATCTTAAAGTTGGGTAATATATTGATTTATTAACCTGGAACACTAAATTATGTGTAAGCCTCTGTCGATGGTCATACCCAGTTTAACCCAATTGAACCATATGTCTATGTCAACCAAATTATCTGGATTCATTAAGTTTAAGTTCCAATTATGGCTACCCTCGCCCTACAAGTATATTCCTATCCTGTAAGGAAATCTATTAAAGGGTTATCTATCTTCAAGGAAGATCGTGGGCTATTGAGTCTAAGGTCTTAAACCTAAAATCCCTATGTCTAGTTCATTTTAAGTTTACCAGTTCAATTTTATTAATGGCCAGTTAATCAAAAAGCATTAAGATTAAGACTCAATAAATAAATCTTTATATTACCCAAACTATAATCTAACCTCTTATAAACCGGTGATATTAAAAGTCATCACAACCCCAGATAACTAATTTAGTTACAACACATAACTAGGGCTAGTAAAAACATGAAAATAAAAGACATAAAGTAAAAATGCGGTAAAGTAAATACTGAAAAGTAAATTACAATAAAATAAAATGCTAAGGTAAAAGGAATTACTTTTACTACTACTAATTTAGATATCTCCCATAAAATAATATATAAACTTGTGATAACATTACCAACCAGCCATATAGGCAGTAACCTGATTAAGTCAAATTAAGTCCAACCGGCCATTAAGGCGGTATAAAGATTTGTCCATGAACCTGCCATATAGGCGGTAAGAAAGTTTAATTACCAACCGACCAATCTGGCGGTATCCTTGATTAGTCAGGTTTAAACCAGATTAAAATGAATTACCAACCGACCAATATAGCGGTATCCTTTTTAAGTCAATATTTTAAATAGTGAATATATTATATTTAAGGGAGATTAATCTAAATAGCAATAGTAAAAGAATTACCTTTCACCATAGCTGGGGAAGTTACCTCCTCATGGTGAATAGTAAAAACTGTAAAAAGTAAAAAGTAAAAATTAAATTACATTATTACAAAACGTAATTAAAAATAATTACAAAACTAAAAAAAACTAAAAATTAAAAGAAACTAGAGAGAGAAACTCTCTTTACATCAAAGAGATGAGAGAGAGTGGTACAACTGAAACTGGAATTTCGTGCTCTATTTATAGGGGTCAGCAAGGGTCCAGCGTCGCGACGCCAAGCTCACGTCGCGACACTGGAAGTTAAGGTGATAAGGTGACACGTGGCAGCTTCTGGTTCGTCGGTTACAGATTCTGGATAAGGTGATAAGGTGACACGTGGCGGAATGGTTGGAACTCAATTATTGTGACACGTGGCGGCTTCTGATTGGTCGGCTAGATTCTTATCCGCCACGTGTCAGATAAGGATTAGATAGCCAATAATTGATGCTGACGTGGTGCTGACGTGGCGGTGACATGGCGACACGTGGGAAAGAGACTGTCGGCACCTTAGGATTGCGACACGTGGCACTTCCTGATTGGCTGATGATGACGTGGCGGTGAGGTGGCAGTTTGACTTGGTCAACCTGGTGATGTGCCTGATGACGTGGCAATGACGTGGAGCGACACATGGCACACGTGGCGATGGTGACTGTCGGCACCGTAGGATGCTGACACGTGGCACGGTGCACTTTAGCAAATCGGCTGTGATGGTGACACGTGGCACGGCGCACGTTAGCAAAGTCAAACTTTTCTCAGATTCTGACACGTGGACCCGGCGCACGTTAGCACTGTTCGGCGCACGTTAGGCGTCGCGACGCTGAAGCTCTTGGCGTCGCGATGCTGGAAAATTACCAAAATGCCCTTTTCGTCCAATTTTCCCTGTTTTGGCCCAAATCACCTCCAGAGTTTCCTAAAACTTTATATATCTACAAAATAACACAAAACACATCAAAATATTCACAAAACTCAAGAAACTATACAAAATATTAGGTTAAATGAATGAGAAATAGTGATAGATTTACCACTCATCACACCCCCAAACCTAACATTTTGCTAGTCCTCGAGCAAAACATAAAATAAAATAACATAAATAAATAAATTAACTAAGCCACTTTCGTAGGGATCACGGTTGCATTTAGCATATGCAACAAGCCTTTAAACCCCTAGGTGTCCCTAGTGGACGAGTTGTAGTCTCGTGAGGGTTTACATCAATGATACCCACAAACATTTTATAAAAGTAAAAAGGTTGTGAAACTAATGCACACAAAAACAAAAAGACAAGCGAAAAGAGAATAAAGAAGTTAGTGACTAATCAGGTGAAACTTCTACTCCAAGTTACTAGTTGTTTTGTTTCATTCTAAATTACTGAATAAGTAAATTCTCCGATTATTATTTTTACCATTCTTCATATACACAACCAACATAATATTAAACAACTCATTTTTGCCCACAACAGTCATAAGTGCAGTTGATAAGAGAGTAATATTTTTGTCCTAAAGTTCTATCAGATTTCACACTTTTTTATAGCAATGGAATAATTTTTCTGATTTTTCTGATTTTTTTTCTTTTTTTTTATTTTTCTCTATTTTTTATTTATGTACAATATCTTCCATCTATGTAACGAGCTTTGGGCCAGTGACTCCCAAACCAGTTGGTTTTAGGGCACTAGGTGTTAAAACACCCCTACAGACTTAATAACTCGGATCTCAGATTTTTTTTTACTCCATCACTTTTTGAGATGCTTCCTCCAATTAAACTAGAGCACTGAATATTACAAACTTTTCAATTTTAGCTCATGTCTGTATGTTACTATATATGTTGATAATATCTGTCAACTGAGCATATGAAGATCCATTTTAGTCAGTTTTATGGAGAATTTACAAATTAAATAATTCAAAAGGAAATAAACAAAAATTAACTCATTTTGAATTAGGTTCGAGATACGTCTCAGGAGTGTAAAATCCTTACTCAGCTATCTCTTACCAATTTCACCTTTTTAGTCAAAACAAAAACGCAAAATATTTTTGTAATTTTTGAAAATTTTTCAATTTTTTTTGTATTTTTCGAAAAATTTTGAACTAAAAATAAAAACAACACACAACTAAAAAAATAAGGTACTGATCAACTAATTCCCTCCCCCAAACCTAAATGAGACATTGTCCCCAATGTCTTAAACAGTAGAAGAAGATTTTAGAAGGTCATACCTGGTTAGCTGAAATTCTACAGGAAATTAAAGGTTAAGATCCAGATTAATCCGACGCCTCTTACCACAATCGTCCTCGGACCAATTTATCTTTGAAAAGATAGGGTCAACTCGTGGTTCATAGGCTATGAGTTGGTCAATTAGATCCGGAGCAGTTCTGGCAGTAAAAATGACTTCTTTTAAAGGTTTTGATATAAACCCATTCCTCCGGGAATCATCAAGAAACACACAAAGAAAATCATAAAATCCATCAACATTGTACAGCCCAATTGGTTTCTGGTGTATGTTTAGGTTTGCCCAAGATAGCACTATAAAAATTTCCTCCAATGTACCCAAGCCACCTGGCAAAGCAATAAAAGCATCAACACTGTTAATCATTTCCACCAGTCGTTCAGACATACCTGGCACTATCAGTTCCTCTCCGTTCGATGGTTCAATAAGATTTACCTCTGCCAAGGGTTTTGGGATAATTCCCAAAACGTGACTGCCTCCTTCCTGTACGGCCTTTGAAACGATACCCATTAATCCAAGATTGCCTCCGCCATATATTAAGTGCATATTCCTTGCAGCTAAGACTCGACCCAATTCCTGTGCTGCTTCTATGTATTGTGGTTTAGTACCAACACTACTACCGCAAAACACACATATGTTTTCAACTCGTCTTCTTGAAGTGGCTTCCATGTTTTACTCTGGATGTCTTCAAAAGTGCAATGATGAGTTGAATTTATAATACCTAAAAAGAGTGAGTAAAAATAGCACAAGTATCTTCCAATGGATGATTAGTAGCAAAATAGTAAAATAAATCGTGATAGTCAAAAAGGTCTGGATCCTGTCGGAGAAAATAAAAGAAAACAACAAAACAAATCAAAATTATTAGGAAAAGACAAAGAGATATAATATGTACAAGAATTTACAGCTTGATTAACGTCTATGCGTCAGGGACAAGCTTCCCATCCAATTTTCTTATAAATTGGCAAACAGGGTCTTTTTGAGTCAGATTCCCAAGACTTAATTGTTGTCTTTCTTTTTGAAATTGTGCATATAACATGCGAATTTCATGATACACATATCCATTGGGATGTGTCTCAAGATTTTTAGATATATCATCCAAAGACTCCTTACTCAAGCCATCCCTAATGAAGTTAATCTTATCTTCGCAGTTATCAGACACCATTCCTAAAGAACGACAACGAGTATTACAAAACATACGAGCACATTTATAACAAACACACATTCTTTTAGATCTTCTCTTTTTAGCATATGTGCTCTTTCCTAAACCAGCCAGATGTAAAATAAAAGAGTCAGAAAACTCACCTGCCAATCGGACTCGTGCTTCAATAATCCAACGAATGTCAGTAGGAATACCTTTGATCATCAGTAACCTCATCCGTTCCAAGTGAGCTTTGTAGACTTTCATCAGAGATTTTTGAAGGAGAGAAGAAAATTGCTTGTGAATATTTGCTAGAGCTTCTTCCATCTTGAAATGACTTAATCTGCAAAAACTAAACACTCCAAATTAAATCACACCAAATCACAATATATACAAAAATTTGCATGGGTTGCCTCCCTGCTAGCGCTAAGTTTAATCGTCGACAGCTAGACGTGACTTCTCGAAAGTTAGGCTGGATCTGAAAGTGTGACACTTTCTTTTTGTCGCTCAAATGATTCTCCCCAGTAGTACTTAACACGCTTGTTTTTAACCTTGAAAGTTTTGTTGGAGTCAGGATCATGTATCTCAACGGCTCTATCTGGTAAAACTTTGGTGATCACAAATGGACCTGACCACCATGATTTTGGCTTCCATGGGAATAATTTCACTCTTGATTTGTTTAACAGTACCTTATGCCCTGGTTCCAGTTGTATGCGCACTAACTTCTCATCATGTCTTTTCTTTGCCTTTTCTTTGTACAATTTGGCATTCTCAAAAGACTGATTGTAGAATTCTTCCAATTCGTTAAGCTGGTGGGACTTTTTCTCTTTTGTTGCTTGTAGTGCAAGAATAGGCTTCTTCAGTATGAAAGACGTTTTATCTTTAGGCTCCACAATTAATTGACATGTTTTAAGTTTGTCAGTAGAACTTTGACTTTCATCAGAGTTCTGATCGGTACTATGTATCACATCAAGTCTGAAACATTCCTCATTTTCATCATCTGGGAAATTCATGGCCTTGAAAACATTGAATGTTACTTCTTGGTCCTGTACCCTCATGGTTAATTCTCTTTTTTGTACATCAATAATGGTTCGACCTGTAGCCAAGAACGGTCTCCCGAGGATGATTGGCACGTCTGCGTCTTCCTCCATATCAAGGACAATAAAATCTGCTGGGAAAATGAATTTCTCAACCTTGACCAGCACATCCTCAACTACCCCTTTTGGGAATACGAGCGTTTTATCAGCAAGTTGTAGAGAGACTGAAGTGGGCATTGTTTCTCCAATCTACAGTTTCCTGAAAATAGAAAAAGGCATCAAGTTAACACTTGCACCTAAATCACATAAAGCCTTACCAAAGTCATGTTCTCCTATGGTGCGAGGAACAGTGAAACTGCCAGGATCTTTCAACTTTTGGGGAAGTTTCCTCTGAATGATGGCGCTGCATTCTTCTGATAATGCTACTGTCTCATAATCTCCCAATCTCCGCTTTCGTGAAAGAATGTCTTTCATGAATTTGGCATAGCTGGGCATTTGTTCCAACGCTTCTGCAAATGGAATATTGATATGCAACTTTTTGAAGATCTTCAGGAACCGAAAAAACTGCTTGTCCAATTTGTTCTTCTGAAGACGCTGAGGAAAAGGTGGAGGTGGAATGATCTGTTCTTTTTCCTTTGCTTCTTTTTCCTCCATCTGTAGCTTTGTTTCTTTTGGAACTTCCTCAGCAGCTGTTTTGGCTCCAACATCTTTGTTAATTTCAGTATCGCTTTTTAATATGATGGCATGACATTTCTCCTTCCCCATGTTCCTTGGATTTGGTTCAGTGTTGCTAGGAAAGTTACCTGGCGGTCTGTAACTCTGAGCGTTGGCCAGTTGTGCAATTTGATTCTCCAGTGCTTTAATAGAAGCAGATTGACTTTGAATTAATGCTGCATGAGATTGAAATATAGCATCATATCTTGCTGCTTGAGAGTCGTGTTTTGCTTCTATCTTTTTCAAGTGGATCAACGCTTCTGTTATTCCTGGTTCATTTGTCTGCTCCTGGCCTTTGTTCTGTTGTTGGAATTCAGGTGGTGGATAGTTCTGCTATTGGCTTGAATTGTTGCTCCATGCAAAATTGGGATGATTCCTCCACCCTGGGTTGTAGGTGTTGGAATATGGATTGTTCCCCTGTCTGTTGAAATTGTTGACATAATTCAGCGTCTCTTCATGTTGGTTTGGTTCTGGTGCTCCTCCATATGGTGAACTTGTGGTTCCATCAATGTTCATAACTTGCGTGCTAAGTGTTTCTAGACATTTGCATATCTGATTCAGCCTGGTATTCACTGCTTTGTTTGCTCCAACTTCATAAATTACTGTAATTCTTTGGATCATGCTCCTTTCTGTTGGCCATAAAGAATTTTTGTTGGCCATTTCTTCAATTAAGTCCCAGGCCTGATCTTCTCATTTTTCCATCAAAGCTCCTCCAGCAACAGCATCAATTGTGGTTCTCATTATTCCAGAAAGTCCATTGTAGAAGGTTTGGACTTGTAGCCACTTTGCGATCTCATGATGAGGTCATTTCCGGAGTAAATCTTTGAATCTTTCCCAAGCTTCGCAAAGGGATTCTGAATCTTGTTGCATGAAGGATGTGATGTCATTCCTTAACTTTGCAGTTCTGGCTGGTGGAAAGTATTTTGCAAGGAATTTGGTGGCTAGAGTGTTCCAAGTTATGATGGAACCTGCTGGTAGTGAATGTAGCCAAGCTTTAGCTCTGTCCTTCAAGGAGTATGGAAAAACATGCAGTCTCACTGCTTCTTCTGATGCTCTGTTGTAATTGAAAGTACCGCAAACTTCCAGGAAGTTGCTGATGTGGGCATTAGGATCTTCAGTTGTATTTCCCCCAAACTGTACTCACTGCTGAATCATCTGAATGCATGTTTTGATGTCACCCGCATTTGCTGGTAAGGGAGGAAGTACAATACAGGAAATGAGGCCGTCGACCACCGGAATGGTTCTGTCTCGAATGGGTATTGGTGGTGCAACCTCCAAAGGTTCAGGTTCCATGTTGACTAAAGCTTCTTGGCCTTCTCGCCTTTCCCTTCTCAACTGTCTGATGGTTCTTTCAATTTCCGGGTCAAGCGGTCATAGTTGAAAGCTTCTGGTTCGTCTCATGTAGTTTCTGAGAACCTGAAACACAAGAAAACAAAAACAATAAGTAAAAAGAAATTAGATACAAGTAAAGGTATCTAACCCCAAAACTAATAGTGAAAGATAATTAAGTCCCCGGCAACGGCGCCAAAACCTTGACCGGTGCAAACACACGCGTATAAGGCAAGCGCACGTATCGTTCAAGTAGTATAAAAAGTATCGATCCCACGAGGACTTAATATCTAAACTATTAATTTTTATAAAGTCAAATGATTACTAGTATCTAACAAGTTGTTTGATTGATTTGAAATGGTGACGATTTCTAAATTTAAAAACAAGCAAATAAAATTGTTCGAAAGTAGATTTTAAGAAAATTCAATATTAAAAACTATCTAAGGTTGTGATTTCTTCCAATATCATTTAAAAGATGAAGTGGTTATCTTAAAGTTGGGTAATATATTGATTTATTAACCTGGAACACTAAATTATGTGTAAGCCTCTGTCGATGGTCAAACACAAATACCCAGTTTAACCCAATTGAACCATATGTCTATGTCAACCAAATTATCTTGATTCATTAAGTTTAAGTTCCAATTATGGCTACCCCCGCCCGACAGGTATATTCCTATCCAGTAAGGAAATCTATTAAAGGGTTATCTATCCTCAAGGAAGATCGTGGGCTATTGAGTCTAAGGTCTTAAACCTAAAATCCCTATGTCTAGTTCATTTTAGGTTTACCAGTTCAATTTTAGTAATGGCCAGTTAATCAAAAAGCATTAAGATTAAGACTCAATAAATAAATCTTTATATTACCCAAACTATAATCTAACCCCTTATAAACCGGTGATATTAAAAGTCATCACAACCCCAGATAACTAATTTAGTTACAACACATAACTAGGGCTAGTAAAAACATGAAAATAAAAGACATAAAGTAAAAATGCGGTAAAGTAAATACTAAAAAGTAAATTACAATAAAATAAAATGCTAAGGTAAAAGGAATTACTTTTACTACTACTAATTTAGATATCTCCCATAAAATAATATATAAACTTGTGATAACATTACCAACTAGCCATATAGGCGAAAACCTGATTAAGTCAAATTAAGTCCAACCGGCCATTAAGGCGGTATAAAGATTTGTCCATGAACCTGCCATATAGGCGGTAAGAAAGTTTAATTACCAACCGACCAATCTGGCGGTATCCTTGATTAGTCAGGTTTAAACCAGATTAAAATGAATTACCAACCGACCAATATAGCGGTATCATTTTTAAGTCAATATTTTAAATAGTGAATATTTATATTTAAGGGAGATTAATCTAAATAGCAATAGTAAAAGAATTACCTTTCACCATAGCCGGGGAAAGTTACCTCCTCATGGTGAATAGTAAAAACTGTAAAAAGTAAAAAGTAAAAATTAAATTACTATTATTACAAAACGTAATCAAAAATAATTACAAAACTAAAAAAAAACTAAAAATTAAAAGAAACTAGAGAGAGAAACTCTCTCTTTACATCAAAGAGATGAGAGAGAGTGGTACAATTGAAATTGGAATTCCGCGCTCTATTTATAGGGGTCAGCAAGGGTCCAGCGTCGCGACGCCAAGCTCACGTCGTGACTCTGGAAGTTATCGACGTGGCAGCTTTTGGTTCGTCGGTTGCAGATTCTGGATAAGGTGATTAGGTGACACGTGGCGGAATGGTTGGAACTCAATTATTGTGACACGTGGCGGCTTCTGATTGGTCGGCTAGATTCTTATCCGCCACATGTCAGATAAGGATTAGATAGCCAATAATTGATGCTGACATGGCGCTGAAATGGCGGTGACATGGCGGTGATGTGGCGGTGACGTGGCGACACGTGGGAAAGAGACTGTTGGCACCTTAGGATTGCGACACGTGGCACTTCCTGATTGGCTGATGATGACGTGGCGGTGAGGTGGTAGTTTGACTTGGTCAACCTGGTGATGTGGCTGATGACGTGGCAATGACATGGAGTGACACGTTGCAAACATGGCGATGGTGACTATCGGCACCGTAGGATGCTGACACATGGCACGGTGCACTTTAGCAGATCGATTGTGACGGTGACACGTGGCACGGCGCACGTTAGCAAAGTCAAACTTTTCTCAGATTCTGACACGTGGACTCGGCGCACGTTAGGCTTCGCGACGCTGAAGGTCTTGTCGTCGCGACTCTGGAAAATTACCAAAATGCCCTTTTCATCCAATTTTCACTGGTTTGGCCCAAATCACCTCCAGAGTTTCCTGAAACTTTATTTATCTACAAAATAACAAAAAACACATCAAAATATTCACAAAACTCAAGAAACTATACAAAATATTAGGTTAAATGAGTGGGAAATAGTGATAGATTTACCACTCATCAACAATATGTGCACTTGCGTTATACGCGTGTGTAAGCACCGGTCAAGTTTTTGGCGCCGTTTTCGATGACTTTTTTATCTTTCACTATTAATTTTGACGTTAGATACCTTTACTTGTATCTAATTTCTTTTTACTTATTGTTGTTGTTTTCTTGTGTTTCAGGTTCTCAGAAACTACATTAGACGAACCAGAAGCTTTGAATTATGACCGCTCGACCCGGAAATTGAAAGAACCATCAGACAGTTGAGAAGGGAAAGGCGAGAAGGCCAAGAAGCTTTAGTCAATATGGAACCTGAACCTTTGGAAGTTGCACCACCAATATCCATTCGAGACAGAACCATTCTGATGGTCGACAACTTCATTTCCTGTATTGTACTTCCTCATTTACCAGTAAATACGTGTGACATCAAAATATGCATTCAGATGATTCAGCAGTCAGTGTAGTTTGGGGGGAAAGCAACTGAAGATCCTAATACCAATATCAGCAACTTCCTGGAAGTTTGCGGCACTTTCAATTACAACCGAGGAGCTGAAAAAGCAATGAGACTGCGGGTTTTTCCATACTCCTTGAAAGACAGAGCTAAAGCTTGGCTAGATTCACTACCAGCAGGTTCCATCACAACTTGGAACACTTTAGCCACCAAATTTCTTGCAAAGTACTTTCCACCAGCCAGAACTGGAAAGCTGAGGAATGACATCACATGATTTGTGCAACAAGACTCCGAAACTCTCTACGAAGCTTGGGAAAGGTACAAAGATTTGCTCCGGAAATGTCCTCACCATGAGATTCCAAAATGGCTTCAAGTCCAAACTTTCTATAATAGACTTTCTGGACTGATGAGAACCACAATCGATGATGCTACTGGAGGAGCTTTAATGGAAAAATGAGAAGATCAAGCCTGGGACCTAATCGAACAAATGGCCAACAACAATTCCTTGTGGCTAATAGAAATGAGCATGATCCAAAGAATTACAGGAATTTATGAAGTTGGAGCCAATACAGCAGTCAACGCCAAGCTGTATTAGATATGCAAATTCATGGAGACTCTTACCACTGGATCCACAAGTTCACCATATGGAGGAGCACCAGAACCAAACTAACTTGAAGAAACGGTGAATTATGTCAACAATTTCAACAGACAGAGGAACAATCCATATTCCAACACCTACAACCCAGGGTGGAGGAATCATCCCAATTTTTCATGGGGCAACAATTCATGGCAAAAGAACAATCCACCACCTGGATTCCAACAGCAGAACTATCCACCACCTGGATTCCTGCAACAGAACAAAGGCCAGGAGCAGGAAAATGAACCAGGAATAGCAGAAGTGTTGGCTCAGTTAAAAAAGTACGATGCTATGTTTCAGAACCAATCAGCTTCTATCAAAGAACTGGAGAATTAAATTGGACAACTGGCCAATGCTCAGAGTTACAGACCGCCAGGTAATCTTCCCAGCAACATAGAACCAAATCCAAAGAAGAGAGGGAAGGAGCAATGTCAAGCCATTACTTTGAAAAGCGGTACTGAGATCAACAAAGATATTGGAATCAAGGCATCCATTGAAGAAATTCTAAAAGAAACAGGGCAACAGACGGAGGAAAAATAAGCAAAGGAAAAAGATCAAATCACTCCACCTCCACCTTTTCCACAGTGACTTCAGGAAAAAAAAAACTGGACAAGCAATTTGCTCGTTTCTTGGAGGTTTTCAAAAAGCTGCACATCAACATCCCATTTGCCGAAGTTTTGGAAGAAATGCCCAGCTATGTAAAATTCATGAAATACATTCTTTCACGAAAATGGAGATTATGAGACTACGAGACAATAGCGTTAACAGAAGAATGCAGTGCCATCATTCAGAGGAAACTTCCCCCGAAGTTGAAAAATCAAGGCAGTTTCATTGTCCCATGCACCATTGGAGAACATTACATCGGTAAGGCTTTATGTGATTTAGGAGCTAGTGTTAACTTGATGCCTTTTTCTATTTACATGAAACTACAGATTGGAAAAACGATGCGTACCTCAGTCTCGTTGCAACTTGCTGATCGAACGCTCGCATTTTCAATAGGTGTTGTTGAAGGCTAATAAATATAAATCACTTGTTTTTAATAAAAGACATTATAAAATATACAAGTGGGGTGGGACCAATGGGTTAATAAAACTTTCCAAACTAGAGTTAATTTAACCAAAGGTATTACTAGAGTTAGATAATGATGTGGTGTCTTCCTTCACTCACTAACTTTTTATAGCCAAAAGGAAAAGTTGTGAAGACATCTAGATAATCATTTACTCAAAGCTTACCTTAAATCATATTTACAGTATTGGACTAATTTGGAGGATCTATTGTTTATTCCTGTCACCAAAGCGATAAGAGCCTAAGAGGTAAGGGTATTTAAGAGAGTTCGCTCCACCCTCCCTCTGGGGAATTTTCAATGGAGGAATCCATTTGATAGTTATTCACTTAAACTTGCTAAAATCCTCAATAATAATTTAAGTCTAAAATTTGGCTCCCATTGTAAAGTATAGACCCAAAGGGCTGAAATCGTATTGGCAGGACTAGGCTTTACCAGACTGACCAATACCATTTTTTCCCTGAATCGTACTATTGACAATGGTTTGACTTTTCTGAGTCATAAGACGCAACGACCCTTAGGCATGGTCTTATAACTTAGTGGCAAAGATTGGCTGTCCACAAGGACTAGCATAAGCTATGGCATGTTTGATTGCCCAACCCAATGATCAAGGAATTGTGATTTATATCATAAATCGGTTGGGAACCTACCTAATTATCGTATTTTATAACGACCGGCCCTAGTCGGAGTTATGAAATGATGATAATGGGATCTTTGCCCACAAAAAAATCCATCATATTGGGGTTGATGCGATTTGCTTAAAATTTTAAAATAATTGAGTGGGAGAAACTTCATAATATTAAAAGCCAATGTTATTAATAAACATTAATGAAAAAAATATTCCTAATTTTAACATTCTCTCTTAACAGGTGGGTTAAAATATTTAACAAACGTTCAAATGGCAAACAGAGTATCACTTCGTTCCATCCTTGATGAGCATAAGCTCAAAGGGGACAACTACAATGACTGGTTTAGAAACCTTAAAATTATCTTACGACAAGAAAATATTTTATATGTTCTTGAAAGACCATTTCCCTCTAAACCCGCAGAAGATGCTGACCAAGATACGTTTGATGCTTGGAAGAAACACGTCGATAATGATAAGCAAGCATTTTGCATAATGCTTGGATCTATGTCGGATGAACTTCAGAAAGCTCACAAAGATATGGATGCTCAAACCATCATCTTTTACTTGAAGGAGTTGTATGCAACTTTCGTTCATACCGTGAGATTCCAAGTGTCATGTGCCTTATTCCAAACAAGGTATAAGGAAGGATATGTTAGTGGACATGTGCTTAAGATGATTTGCCACATTGAAAAATTGGCCAACCTCGGGTTCATCATGGATCATGAGATAGGTCACGATCTAATTCTTCAGTCCTTATCAAAATACTTCTCTAACTTTATTATGCAGTTTCATCTGTCTAATAAAGAAGCTACTTTAGCAGAATTACACAATCTGATAAAGCAAGCAGAGAAAGACTTGAAACTGGAGCTTAAAACCTCTGTCATGCTTATGGGTACGGACCTAAAGCCACGAGGCCCAAAGAAAAATAAAGGCAAGGCCAAGGCTCCAGATCACCTAAAGCCCAATGGTAAGGTGGAGAAGAAAAAAAGAAAGTGGAAATGTTTTTTTTTTTTGGAAAGAAGAGTCATTGGAAGAAACACTGCAGATCCTTGAAAACAAGGAAGCTAGGGAAGCCTAAGAGGCCAAGAAGCCCAATGCTTCAGGTATGTTGTATATGATTAAACTATATTCTCAAAACTCTGAACCTTCTACTTGGGTGCTTAACACCGGTTGTGGGACTCACTTGTGTAACAATGTGCAGGGCCTGAGAAATAGTAGAAGACTCTCTCATGAGGAGGTTGACTTACGCATGGGTAATGGAGAAAAACTGGCTGCATTGTTCGTGGGGACTTATTCATTAGTTTTGTCGAATGGTTTAGTTTTAGACTTAGAACATTGTGTTTATGTACCTTCTCTAGTAAAGAACATCATTTCAATTTCTTCTTTATGTAATAAAGGCTTTTCTTGTCTAATAAGTTATAATGAATGTTCTATTTATTTCAATGAAAAAATATAGAGATGGTATTTTGAATAATGGTATCTATATCTTACAAACTAACAAAGAATGTTCAACCTCTAGTATATATAACGTTAACTCGAATAATCTCAATGAATCACTTCTATGGCACAGCTGCTTAGGTCATATCAATGAAATAAGATTAGCTAAGCTACATAAGGATGGGTATTTTAGACCCTTCAAATATGAACCTTATGGAACTTGTAAGTCTTGTTTACTTGGTAAAATGACCAAATTACCCTTCAAAGGTAAAGGACAACGTGCAGCGGAGACATTAGAACTCGTACACTCTGATGTATGCGGACCAATGTCAGTCACCGTTAGAGGTGGATTCTCCTACTTTATTACCTTTATCGATGATCACTCGTGATATGGGTATGTGTACCTTATAAGATACAAATATGAAGCCTTTGAGAAATTCAAAGACTTCAAAGCTGAAATAGAAAACCAGCTTAATAAAAGTATAAAGTCACTAAGGTCTGACCGA
Organism: Zanthoxylum bungeanum; assembly: GCA_019454045.1. Taxonomy (NCBI): domain Eukaryota; kingdom Viridiplantae; phylum Streptophyta; class Magnoliopsida; order Sapindales; family Rutaceae; genus Zanthoxylum; species Zanthoxylum bungeanum. Next base: position 72,988 of record SKCR01036803.1, on the reverse strand, counting down.
TGTGGTGAATACTTAAGCGGTGAATTTCAAGATTACTTGAGAGAAAATGGCATTGTTTCCTAGTGGACTCCTCCGGGAACTCCACAGCATAATGAGGTCTCCGAAAGAATAAATTAGACATTATTAGATATGGTCTGATCAATGATGCCAGACACGGATCTACCTCTTTCATTTTGGGGTCTTGCTTTAGAAATTGAAACACTACTACTAAACCAAGTTCCTTCCAAGACTGTTAGTCAAACACCATATGAGTTATGGTCTGGGAAACATCCTAGTCTTAGTTATCTAAGAGTTTGCGGATGTGACGCATATGTTAAGCTCACACAAACTAAAAAATTGGATGATAGGGCAGTTAAATGTAAGTTTGTAGGATATGTCTTGAACTCAAGAGCATATGTGTTCTATGTCCCAAATGAATAAAGAATATTTATCTCACGAAATGCTAAATTTCTAGAGAAAGAATTCATTCTCAAGAAATATAGTAGGAGTAGACTTGACCTCGATGAGGTACGAGAAGGACAAACTAACACAGAACTAAACCCCAGGCCCTTCAAAAGAGCAGCGACAGAACAACCACAAGGTCATGAACTTAGAAGGTTTGGTAGGGAAAGACATGAGCCTGAAAGATATGGTTTCCATATTGATGAGGAACATGATCAGGTCATTTGATAATGACAATCTCACTTGTTATGATGAAGCAATGTGTGGCATTGATTCAGTCAAGTGGCTTGAGGCCATGAAATCTGAAATAGACTCTATGTATCAGAATCAAGTCTATGACTTGGTAGATGCACCTGAAGGGATAAAACCCATAGGTTGCAAGTGGATTTACAAGCGTAAAACTGATGCAGAAGGCAACATCCAAACCTATAAGGCTAGGTTGGTGACGAAAGGTTATAGACAAATCCAAGGAATTGACTATGATAAAACCTTCTCGCCTGTTGCAATGATAAAGTCCATTCGAATTTTATTAGCACTAGCTGCACACTTTGATTATGAGATTTGGCAGATGGATGTCAAAACAGCTTTCCTTAATGGGAACCTCATAAAGGAAGTCTATATGACACAAACTAGGGGGTTTGCATCTAATGATGATCATAATAAAGTATGCAAGCTTAAACGATCCATTTATGGACTCAAGCAAGCCTCCAGAAGTTGGAATATATGATTTGATGAGACAATCAAAGAATTTGACTTCATCAAAAATGTAGACGAGCCTTGTGTTTACAGGAAAAGTAGTAGGAGTGATGTTGTATTTCTTGTATTATATGTCGATGACATATTAATCATCGAGAATGATATTCCCATGATGTAAGCCACCAAGCAATAATTATCTTAGAATTTCTCTATAAAATATTTGGGAGAAGCAGCTTACATCCTCGACATTAAGATCTACCGTAATAGATCTAAGAGGTTATTAGGACTTTCTCAATCTACGTACATAGATAAAGTTTTGAAAAGATTCAAAATGGAAGATTCCAAAATAGGTAATTTACCTACTTGTCATGGAATCAAATTATCTAATGAGCAATGTCCACGTAATCCTTCAGATAGAGTGCGTATGAGTAGGATCCCTTATGCTTCAGCAATAGGATCGATCATGTATGCCATGCTATGTACAAGACCTGATGTCTCTTATGCTCTTAGCATAACGAGCAGGTATCAGGCAAATCCTTGTGAGCAACACTGGACAGCTGTCAAAACAATCCTCAAGTATCTGAGAAGAACTAAGGATGTGTTTTTGACATACGGAGATTGTTCTAAGAAGAAAGTCATTGGTTACTGTGATGCGAGCTTTCAGACCGATAGAGATGACAGAAAATCACAAATATGATATCTGTTTACTTTGAATGGTGGTGCTGTCAGTTGGAAAAGCTCAAAGCAGTCAACTACAGTGGAATCCACCACTGAAGCCGAGTATATTACAGCATCTGAGGCAGCTAAAGAAGTATTCTGGATAAAGAAGTTCATCACGGAGCTGGAAGTGCTTCCCGCGATAAAGAATGGCGTCACGATGTACTGTGACAACACGAGCGCCATTGCTCAATCAAATGAACCAAGGTCCCACTAGAAATCCAAGCATGTACTCAGGTGATTTCATCTCATCGGGGAGATTTTTGAGAGAAAAGAAGTTATTATAGAGAAAATACCCACAGAAGATAATCTTGCAGATTCTCTTACTAAAAGGCTGACTCAACAAAAGCATGATAGGCACACCCGAGACTATGGTGTCCAGATTCATACCAGTCGACTATAGTGCAAGCGGGAGATTGTTAGGGATATGTCCTATACCCAACTTGTGGATGGGCTATATGTACATGTATTTGTAATATTTTCATTAATTAACAAAATGGCAATCTTTATTATACGTGTCTTACATAGGTTATATAAATCATCAAACATTGTAATAAAGCCCTTGGAGTAATAAGATGATAGCTTCCACGCCTTATGAGAATCATTACTCTCAAATATTTTTAGCATAGTTTTGTGAATAATCTGAGCGTTTATAAAGCGGAGAGACTAGCATAATGATATGATCCACCCTTAAGTGGGGTAGCCGATCTCATATGCTACTAGCGGAGATTCGTCCACTTGGTGTATCACAAGGATGTATGTGTTGCTCGTATCCATCGAACTGACCGCCGAAAGTTTTCACATGGAGTGTTTATCCCATGTGTCTGTGAGAACTTTCATTTATCGACTGTATAACTAGTCCTTAGACTTGAGGTCTTTCCAATCTTATGTGTGGATCAAATAACTTTGATATTCTCCTTCCCTGGTTCAAAAGATCCTGTCACAAGGGTATGATTGGGTCATTTGTTGAAACACATGAAGTTTGTAAAGATACAACAGAGAATCGCCACTCTCTCGGATAACATTTGCTTATAAGAGTAGTATTCCAATTCGCGGGTTGATGTATGTGATCAGTGTTTAAGAATGTGGCCGCAGCCGAAGAATCTTGTGAGATTCTTGGGTTAGCACGACTCATGACACCATCAACATTATACCTTTGACTGTATAGGTAGACATTTTCTGTACCCTAGGTCAAATGGTGGGGATATAGTGAGGCAAGGGACCGTATCATATGTAAATCACATACAGAATGGGTATATATCTTTCCTTCTCATTTGGGGGCCTTAGCATGTTGCTAGATGTCAACCTTGGTCATTGAAATCGAACGACTATCTGATCGGAGGATAATTTATGTTCGATTAAATTATAACGATTCATTTCATGTCCAACCTGAGGGGAACCTAAAAGGTCACACACAACAAAGTTGAAATCAATGGTTAACAGTGCACAGTACAAAATTAATAGCAAATATGATTGCTATAGGAATTGTTCGTAAATGGTTTAATGTGTTTAATTATTGAACAGATCATTTATGAGGTTCCATAGTGGCTTAGGGATTGGTGAATGACGATAGAGGCATTTTGGGAATTAGAATAAATAAATAAATAAATGTGAATAGTAACATGAATATTAACGTGAATAGTAACATGAATAGTAATGTGAATAGTAAATTTTTTATAATTTTATTTGTTATTTGTTTTGATTTTCAATTCGGCCCAAACTCTTATTGGGGTTTTATAATCTCATTAAACCACTAAATTAAGATCCAATGACTAAGATTAAATTAGCTTTTATCCCACATCGGATTCTTAATTAATTTTGTTGTCTTTGGAGTACTACAAAAACCCAAAGAATTATTCACAAATTTTTTAATCTAAAACCTTTCATATCTTGGGTTTATATAAGTGTGAAACTCTAAAGTTTAAGAGTAAGCCACTGATTTTGAGAATCCTTAAGTCTAATTGACTAGAGGAATCTCAAGTTAAAAGTTTGAGATATTTTCCTAAGCTAGCAACAAAGGAAAAATACATGTGCACTCAAGGCGTAGTCTTGCCGTTGAATTTTGGCTTTGGTATGTGCAACTTTGCTGGCCACACACTTAGGTGGCTCTTTGGAACGTGGAAGAGCTTGCTGATTTCGAGAAAAGCTTGTAGATTAGAGGGATGACTAAACGAGTCTTCAGTTCAAGTAAATTTTTTCTTTCTTTATTTTAATTAGAGTCTTTATGATAGTTAGTATGTTTAGGTTTATGTTCTTTGCATGTTTTATGAGTTTTTATGCTTAGAATATATAGTAACATGCCTAGGCTTGTAGAATAATCAAAACAAATGGGTCTTGGGCAAAGGGATAGCGACATCTTAATTTTGATATCGTGGAATATATAGTAGCGGCCACTTCCCAACACCCATTTCCATAATTGGGACTTTTTGTCACATCTTCTTTTTATATCGTGGCTCAGCAGCTTCCGATACAAACTTTGTTGCCTCGAAACTTGATCTAGTTGTCGTTGAGGTTCTCGTTCTCTTAGGGGTCATTTTCAATTTTTAACATTTCGGTAAAATTTCCCCCAAATTTTCAAGATTTCCCAAAATTTAAACCTAACACTAACAATTCACAAAATATTCCACAACAGCCAAAACTTCACCCCCAAATTCTACGAATTTATCATTCAGCAATTTCAACAAACACCCACAAACACAGTAAAATCACACTTTTTTATAGTAAATTTTCGAAAAACAAAACACAAAAAATTGAAGATTAAAGGGAAAACAATACCCGAATCGTGAGCTTGACTCCCTAAATCTGAGTCTTTCACATAAAAATGGAAGATGGGGGTGTGATTTGGTGATAGATTTGATTGTTTGGTTGAAAGAGAAAATGAAAAAAAAAATGAGATAAAACGAGAGAAAATCAAGGGGGAAATGGAATATTTGGAGTTTAATGAGATTGGTTGAGTGATTTGAAGGGGAAATTGAGTATTGGGTGAAGAAAACTTAAGAAAAGATGAAGAAAAATGAAGAAGAAGATGAAAAAATGGAATGAGAAGAAGACTCGGCGGCCACTGGTTTAAGACCTGATATCGCGTTCGCATCACGACGTGCAGTGTTTCTACGTCACGATACGACGCTCTAAAAATTGGGTCCTCACGTGTTAGGTCATGGCGTCACGACACACGGGGTTTAACGTGAGTGACTCAGTTTTTTTTTTACAAAAATACGAATCTTTTAAACATATTCATTAAGATGCGTCTCAACAGCTGATTCTTTACTCTGCCATCTTTGATGAATTGAATTTTATATTCACGATTTTGTCAAACTTTATTTCGTGAAAACCCCGTTTTCACTGGTTTGCTTTGCCTTAAGTGCTCCGTCTATGTTTTTCCCTGCAAAAAAAAATAACACACAAAATTAAAAAACTATACAATATATGTACACAAAATACAAAAAAAATAAAAATTTTACATGGGTTACCTCTCTGCCAGCATAAAAATTTTCGTCTTTAACCAGACGGGATTGAAGTCTATCCGTAAAGGAGGTTTCAACGTGGTTTTGGATGTCCGATTAAAAACAATCCCATGAGCGTTGCTTTTGAAGGGTCTCTTCCAACAGTGAGGTGGCCAAAAGAATTTTGTCTCATTCAGTGCTCGTACAACCTTTTTAAACTCTGTCGCTCCAGTGGTTCCTGAAAAGAAAGAAAGAAAATCAAGGGGTCTCGTATGGTGCTTCACTTTGAATGGGGGTGCCATTCTGTCAAGCTTTTGGGCAATGTCTTTTATTTATACTCCCCAATACAGTGATTTCTCCTAAATTCATGAGATCTTCAATATGGTTAGACACTTGCTCCTCCATTTGTTTTGCTCCTTGCTTCACATTTTCTTCACAGATGTACTTCATAATTTCATTGTTCAGTTTTTTATCTATCACCTGTGAAATGCATGCTCCATATGTGTCAACCTGAGGATGTAAAGACATGTCTGATTGTAGGTCTTTATCCTTTATGGTTTGTATGAATGACTCGGGTAGCTCTTCTTCAAACATTTGTGCAATGCATGCTCCAAGATCTTTATTTTGAGAATGCAGAGTTTCATCCTCACTTGTTGGTGTAGTTGGTAAAAACATCTCTATTTCTTGTTCCTCCTCAGAGTCCGATGAATAATAAAAATCAAATTTAGATTCTTATTTTTTGTTCTCCTGAACCGATACCTCTGCCTCAGCCTCCTCTCCTGTTAGGGTGTTATTATGAAACTCTTGGTATTCGAAGGCTTCATCAGTGTTATTTGAATTTGCTCCGTGAGGTATGTAGTTCTGATTGTTGATTATTTTTCTCAATTAATTTACCATCCTCTGTAAGGTTTTTATTTGATTCAGAAACGTTGCATCATGTTTAGCTTCCCGTTTCTCGAGCATGTTTATCAACTATCTTCCCACTAATGGTTCTTGTCCTTGAAGATCGTAGGTTGATGGTATATAAGATGAAAAAAATGGTTAAGTAAAATATGCTGGTTCATTATATGAAGGTCTTGATAGTTCTGCCAACCTGAATTGTAGTTGTAAATGCATTGATCATTTGGGTGGTTATCAGCACATATCTCACATCTCAGAAATCGTTGAGCAAATGGTGTGTTATTTCTCTCTGATATCGATGGATAGTTGTTGGGCTGGACAATAGGCCTCAGAAAACCAGACTGCTACTCCCTGATATGGGGTGTATATTCTCCTCGTAAATCTCGTAATACTTCCATCGCCCAATAATGATCCAATTCAACCACCTGAAAAAGAAAAGAAATAAATAAAAATTACAGATAAAAATAAAGAAATTTAGATACAAGTAAAATAGATAGCTTCAAAATTAATAACGCAAGAAAAATATATCTCCGGCAATGACGCCAAAAACTTGATCGGTGAAATCACACACGTAATGAAAGCACACATATCGCTCAAGTAGTATAAAAATACGATCCCACGAGGATTTAATTTCTATTGTTTTTATTAATTATTGATTCTATTTATTTACAAGTATCTAATAAAGGTGAGAAGGAAATGATTGCTTGATTGGTTGGTTGAATGTGGATTTACTAAATAAAATTATAAAAGAAAATACTAAGGAAAATAAAAAAAAATTCAAAAATATATAGGGTTGTGGTTATGCACAATATTATTCTAATGGTGAATTGATTCTCTTATATATATAAGTAATAAATCAATTTATTAACCTAAAACACGAAGATATGTAAAAGCCTATTCCGATGGTCAGATGCAAACACCCAAAGTAACCCAATTAACTATATTCCTATGTTAACCAAGTTACCTAAATTCGTTAAGTTCAAGTTCCAATTGTGGTTACCCCCGCCCGATAGGTATATGTCTATCCTGGAAGGAAATCTACCGTAAGGGTTATTTATCCTTAGGTGAGCTCATGAGCTATTGATTTTAAGGCTGAAACCTAAAATCCATTTTCCAAGTTCATTTTAAGTTTACCAAATCAATCTTATTAACGGCGAGTTAATAAGAAACATTAATATTAAGACTCAATAAATAAACCAAAGCATCACACATTATATAAAGAAAATCAATTATTAAACTCGTGAATATTGTGTTTCATCACTTCCATAGAATAAAAAATAAAATATTGGGGTTAAGGGATCCACCTTTAATATTTCAAATGTAGAAATCTAACTAATTATAATATGAAAATTATCAGTATTATCCAATTAAGTCAAATCAGCCATAAATGAGGTGTTATTATTTGTCCATAAACCAACCATATAGGCGGTAATCATTTGTCACCTAAAGACCGACCATGTAGGCAGTGTCATATTATTTCAAATAAATAAAATCTGCCATTAAGGCGATATCAACTTTTAATCCATATTTTTAAATTAAAATTTTCATATTATAAATTAAGTGAAATTAATCTATCTTATCATATTAAAGGTTTCACCCTTCCCTTAGCGGAAAATTAACTACAAAACATAAAATAAAAATAAAGAAAATAAACTACTATTACTACTATAAATAAAAATACATAATTTAAATACTAAAAATAAATACAAACAAGATACAATCCTTAGATCCTTATTAGAAACCTTAAAGAAAGTATGAATTTGGAAAATAAAATCAGCTTAAATTTATAGGCAAAATTTGGGTCTGTGCGTCGCGACGTACCGTTGATTGATGACACGTGTACCTGGCTTCGGTGAGATAATGACACATGGCACGCGGCTATCAGCAGCTAAATTATTGACTAGGAGTCGCGACACGTGAAGGCCTGCAAATCGCAATGCTGACATCATGTTGATGTAAGCAATGACACGTGTGCTAATGTGGCACTGACATAGCGATGATGAGTCTCGGTAGCATAGTAACTGTTGCATGTCGCGACGTAGAAGGAGTGCGCTTCGCGATGCATGAAATGACAATTTTTCCATTTTGCCCGTTTCTCGCTGTTTTGGCCCTCATTTGATTCCATTGAGTCCTAAAATTTTATTTCTCTGCAAAACAACAAAAAACACATGAAAACATTCATAAAACCCAAGAAACTAAACAAAATATTAGGTCAAATGGGCGGAAAATATTGATATATTTTCCGCTCATCAAAAATCACCAACTAAACAACAATCAATTTTTAGATACTTGTAGAAATTTAGCTTCAATAAATTAATAACTTAGATATTAAGTCCTCGTAGGATCGATACATTTTATACTACTTGAGCGATATGTGTGCTTGCATAATGTGGGTGATTTCACCCGATTAGGTACATAATAATATAGCTTGAAGTTGAAATTAGGCTAATAAATTATGTATGGATGCTTTGGAAACTTGATCACAATATGCTTATGATTGGGTAAAAAATATTCATGTTAAATATGGAACATAAAATTATACTTTGGAACTCTAAATGAAAGCTTGGTGTTATGACTACCATTCTAGAATCACTTGAAAATCTTTGAGTGACTTAGAAGAATCTGGAAAACATATTATGTACAAGATGAAGATCTGAAACCAAATCGAGTAGTCTCTGTCTTTAAGAGCTTATTAGCCTCGCCTTGGTATTCTTTACGGATCACTTGGCTAATATTCTCCGAGAATAATTAATTTTTTCTTATAAAAATAGGCGTTCATTTCTTCAAGAACATGAACTTATTAATGGTGAAAACTCTCTAAACTATACCTTTTTCTTTTAATGTCGAAGGTCTAATGAAAATAATGAATTAATGAAAATGAGAACCTAATGAATTATTTTCAGACATGGAGGGTTGCTTTTTTAAATACATATTTAACTTAAAAAATGTAATCCTTTAAGAGTTATATCCTCCAATAAACTCTTTCACATTAAAAGTTATGTCTTATATTATTAAAGGATTATATCATTTCATTCTAAGGGACATATCCCTACAAATTGTGTCTTTACATATTTTATAAATATTAGAGAATAATTTGTCTTTACATATGTTATAAATATTAGAGAATTTCCTACAAAAAGAAAAGCAATTGTTTTATCTTTTTAGGCAAATAATTGCTAAGAAGAGGAAGAATGAGTTATTTAATATTTTTGGCCTAGAAATCAAGCTTAAAACAACCTAAACACTAAACTATGTAACCCTTAAGAGTTAAGGATGGTTTATGGTGTTGATAAGTTTCCTAAAACAAAATTTCAAGAGTTGAATTTTGTTAAAAAAAATTTTGCCAATATTGAGAAACCTAGCCAATTCTTGGTTGCCAAGATTTGTTCAAGAGTAGTTTGGAGGCTAGTACTTAAAGTTTGGTGGAGAAATCTTAGAGATGACTATCAATTATTAATATGTGATACTAGATATTCATCTAAACTGTAAAAATGTTTTAAAAATCGATTTCGCCTATAATCACGTTATCGTAACATAAATGCCAAATTCAAGATAAAAAATAAATATCAAGATATTATCATGTATGTTTATGCAATACGCTTTTATTTACAAAGGATCAATACTGACCCGTCTGTTCGAGTTTCTACGATCCCGAGGATCGATTATAAAGCATAAAATAATATGTGAATACATCGAGGAAGTTGCGGAATACTTACATCGATCGGTTGAGCGATACGGTGGACAATAAAAACTTTTTATGCCATTTGAGAAGCTCGGCAGTGAGCTGAAAATCAGTCTCCATTTTCGGCCATGAATCAACCTCCAAGCTCCAAGCTTTCGTGATGTGATTCCATGCTCACGTGTGCGGTTCTCTATCACCTTCGCAAGACTCAAATGGTGTGCTAGCACTCCGGAAATTTTGCCGCAAAACTTCCTATCTCTTCTCCATGGCTCACGGCAAACAGCAGTGAAAAAGAAGAAGAAATGCCCAAAGGGCGTGAGAGAGAGAGAAGAGTTGAGAGAGATGGAAAATGTGTATTAGTTAATTGTTTTCCAAAAATAATTAAACATATACCAATTATTTGATTTTCAAAAAGTCAAACAAGTACAAGCATTAAAGTTTATCCATCTACCACCATCAACTATTCACATCACTCAATCAATCAAGTGACAAGTTGTCACATCACTCAAAGTGACTAATGATTTGACGCTTGATGTGACTAGCGATTTGACGCTTGATGTGACTTACGCACCGCACTCGAATTCGAAATGCAAATACGCTCGCAAACACTCCCGGGCTCGGGTTCGCTAATTCCAAATTAACGAATTTTCCATTGCGACGTAATTAAATGATTATGCCTAGCGAAATCACTATTAACGACACTAATGAATTAATTCTAAATTAACTCGTTCGTCTGAATTAAAATCTAATTGTAATTCCGCGTCAAAATCCAATTTCGTATAATATATCGAATATATTATTTTAATCGATTAATTCCAAATTAATCGCTCTCTCTCTTTAATTGATATTTTATCCCAGATAAAATATCTCCACAATTAATCCCAGATTAATTTTCTCTCTCATCTTATTAATCCCAGATTAATTAAAGTGCTAGTCATACGTCATCGGTGAATCTTCGGGAAGCGACCCATGAGATCCACGGATATGTTGGCAATAAATTCGATCGTCGGACTATCCAAACACGTAAGTACCTAGTACTACGTCAATGTTGGCTTCTAGCAAAGCGTCATGCCTACCCAATTCTCCAGAAATATCCTTACAGGAATAAGTGATCTATATCAGGCGTAGTATACGTAGTATTGCGTATTTCGATCCAGTATCGGATGTCACATGCTAGGCCTGGGGCTGGAATTGCGTCTGCCTCGTACGAAGCACATATCGGATCTCGGGTAACTAGTCTCTATAATTGGATAAATATGACCTTGTCATTTTATCCTGATGACTGCAGTACATAAGAGAACCAGTTTTGTATCATATGTGATCATCATCTCCACTATGACTGGAGTGATACTTCCATCTCGACATCACACCCAACACACTACGATTCTCAATATACCCAGCAGAGGCGTACACAGAACCTGGTAAAGCCCTGGACGACCAAAACCAAAGTATATTGATTGTCGCAAGTATTAGCGGGGCAAGTCTCAGGTTAAGACCAAATACACCTACCCTGATTTCGGACTTCCATAGACACATAGTCATACTACCAATGGAATTTCAAAGGGGTCTATCCAGAGCGAAGCTGTTTCCCGTACCATCGGTAAACACAACCTCCTATTACACTTGCATGAGTATCTTATACCAAAATATATGATAACTATGTCGTTATGCCCTCATAACGCGCACAAGTGTAATACTAGTCTTTTACGCATTATCGATGTCCAATCTCGATAATACTCTGACTATGGATATTTAATGATTATACCTTCGTGGATTGATACTGTCTCATATCATCTCAATCCAGGAACTAATCATATGGACCTCCTATCATTTATATATCTTGGTGATCTAATCACAAATGATAAGAGAGCAATCTCCTTTGTCACATAGTTAATTTGTACAACAACACCATGATCTGTACAAATAGTGATGTTATGGGTCATAACTGTCCAACAACCTCCCACTTTGCCTATAGCCAATCACTCGAGTGTCCTACACCCGAACTACGTATGGTTGGCTCAAATTGCTGAGGATAGGTTTTCGTCAGCGGATTTGCATGATTATCATCTGATGCGATTTATACGATCATCACATCGCCACTATGTATGACCCGAATGAATCAGATGAATAGTCGAAGTATGTATGTGGATAGTTGATGAGACCATTAATTCTTTAGTCTGTGCTGTATCCTGGCTCAGCTGCTAATAGAACTATATCTAATCTAATTAGATTTATTATCGACCCAAATGGCTTCTATTGCTGCCTCAGCTGCAGCAATAACCCACTTTTGTTGTTTATTTGGTAACAGTATCTTTCTTGGAAGGTTTCCAGCTCACTGTTCCGTTATTCAAACTGTATAGTACCGTTTTTATCGGTTAGGAAACTTGCAGTTGTGATCCCAGTCACTTGAAGTTCTCATTCTCCATAGTTTAAGACAGTATACTTAGTTCTCTAAGATACTTAAGGATATTCTTAACTTCAATCAAGTGACTATCACTTGGATTGGCCTGATTGTGAACCCATATGCTCAAAGCGTATGAGACACCAGGTCGCGTACATTTATTAATGTACGATTTCTCGGAGAGTTTCATGAAAGCCAAGCTTTCACCGATTGTTTTATGGGAATATCATTTCCAAGAAATGCATATCATCATTATTCATAGACTTTCATATTCAGTGCGCTCCTACTAACCTCCTTATATACACAAGAATCATTTCGTTTTGAATTAAATCATATACCATTATGATTACATCAAAATGATAATTCCAAGAACCTAATGTTTGCCTCAATACATTCATGGATCGAATAACCTGCAAACCTTGTTTGCTAGTTTTGGTACGACAAAACCAACAAGATATTGTAAACATCCTCCAAGAGGTTTCCTTTTCAGGAAAGCGATTTTCTCGTTCAGTTGCCATATTTCATGAATGAAATATGCAGCTTTAGCAAGCATTATCCAAATGGATATACCATGACAACAGGTAAAAGGTTTCGTTGTAATCAACACAATGTTGATAACGATACCTTTTCGCAACAAGCCTAGCTTAGTACGTTGGTATATTGCCTTCCATGTATTTCTTCCTTGAAGACTTATATAGTACCATTAGGCACAATGCCTTGTGGTACAACAACTAGTATCCAAATATAGTTGGTATACATGGAATCCATTTCGGATTCATAGCACTTTGCCATAATAGGGAGTCGATACCTTGTATCACTTCCTCATACGTAGTTAGTTGGTATCCCTCAATAAGATTGACATTTTTATGAGGTGAGATCAGAAATTCATACCCTAGGTTGTTTTCTGACTCTCTCCGACTTACGTGGCTCTTGTGTATTCGAAGATTATTGGTTTAGTTTTATCATTGATGAACTATTTGTGTTCCATTAGGAATCGGTGCCTGGAATAGTATTACTCTGATTTTCATCGAGTTTCAATATCCTCCCACTTACCACTGCATATAGCTATTCCTCTTAGGAAAACCACATGGCGAGCAACAATTAAATTGTTCTCTTGTGAGATGTATAAGTACTATACTTATGGTTTCCCTAGGATAACCTACAATTTGGCACTTATCTGATTAAGAAATTAATGAGTCTATTGTGACAAGCTTTATGGATTAAGCACTAAAGTTATCATCACAAAAATCTTCCAAAGATTATGCTCTACTATTTGCTTAACTCTGAGCTTAAGCCTAATATGTTATTTTATCAAATAAAGTAACTTATTAGTTTTTCAGGATTATCCTGAAATTATTCCCAATTTGAAAATTAAACCATTTAAATACATTTTCCCTAGGATTATGTTTTAAATGTCAATCTTTCAATTATTTTTTGATTCTAATAGTCCAACTATTTAATCAACGATTTTCGGTACTATTTATTATAATGATTACTATAGTCCAACTATGTAATCAACTATAATTTAATTGTTTGAATACAGTCCAACTGTTTTATTTAAAACAACGATTAAATATTAGTCCAACTAACATTTAATTTATTTGACGAATGATATTTGATTTGAGCGCGTATGGCAAGTTATTAAACGAATATTGCAAATTTAATACTTGCCTACCACTAATTTTCGACGAGCCTCTAACCCTTTGTCGAGTACTCGGGAAACCGTGTTTCCTATATTGGGAAAACTCTAAGTCCATAGGATCGAATAACAAACATGAAATAAACGTGCGAATACAACGAGGAAGTTGCGGAATACTCACATCGATCGGTTGAGAGACGCGGAGGCATCAAAAATCTGATTCTGCCCTCTTCACTGCATTCGGCAGTGAGCATTCCAAGCTCACTGGTTTACGGCCATTGGAGGTCCTCGAACAAGCTCCAAGCTTCGTCGAACGATTCCCGGCTCATGGGTGAACTTCCCTATCACCTTCGCATGTCTCGTAAGTGTGCTAGCACTTGAGATTTAGCCAAAAAATCCCACTCATTGCTTCCCACTGCTCACGGTTTTGGAGGAAAACCAGTAAGCTTTTTGGAGCCCTTTTAGGCGTGAAGAGAGGAGAGAAATAGAGAAGAGAAAGTTGTGTTTGGTTTGTCAAATTTGTGTATTAAATACACACATTTGAATTTCAAATGCATTTCATTTGAATTTGGCTTTAAAAAGTCAAACAATTAAAGCCCTAATGGCACCAACCACTCACATCACTTCCATCAATCATGAATAGTGACTTGCGTCAATCACTTAAAGTGAAAGACATCCATCACTTGATTGACGAATGATGTGACGCTAGTTGCGACTAGCGATTTGACGCTTGATTTAATTTGCCGCACTCGAATTCGAAATGCGAATGCGCTCGCAAATAATCTCGGGCTCGGGTTCGCTAATTCTAAATTAATGAATTTTCCGTTGCGACGTAATTAAATCTAATTTAATTAAATAATCATGCCTTGCATAATTACTATTCATGTCGCTAACGAATTAATTCTAAATTAATTCGTTCGCCCGAATTAAAATTTAATTTTAATTCCGCGTCGAAATCCAATTTCGTTTAATATATCGAATATATATTAATTTACCAATTAATTCCAAATTAATCGTTCTCTCTCTTTATTGATATTTTATCCCAGATAAAATATCTCCGCAATTAATCCCAGATTAATTCTCTCTCTTCTAATTAATCCCAGATTAATTAAGAGTGCGAGTTATAAGTCATTGGTGAATCTTTGGGAAGTGACCCATGAGATCCCCGGATATGTTGGCAGAAAAGTCGATCGTCGGACTATCCGAACACGTAAGTACCAAGTACTACGTTTATACCAATTTACAAGACAAGGTTGGCCTCTAGCAAAGCGTTATGCCTACCCAATTCTCCGGAAATATCCTTACAGGAATAAGGATCTATATAAAGCGTAGTAGTATACCTAGTATTGCGTATTTCTGTCCAGTATTAGATGATCACATGCAAGGCCTGGGGCTGGTACAGTGTCTGCCCCGTACGATGCATATATCGGATAACGAGCAACTAGTCTCTTTAGAATCGAATAATCATGACCAAGTCATATTATCCCGATGGTTGCAACCTTATTAGAGAACCAGTTATGTATCCCTACGTGATCATCATCTCCATATGACTGGAGTGACACTTCCATCTTGACATCACACCCAACACATTACGATTCTCGATATACCCAGAATTGGCGTACACAGAAACCGGTTAAAGCCCTGGACGACCTCAACCAAAGTATATTGATTGTCGTATGTATTAGCGGTGCAAGTCTCAGGTTAAGACCAAATACACCTACCCTGATTTCGGACTTCCATAGACATGTAGTCATACTACCAATGGAATTCTGAGGGGTCTATCTAGAGCGAAGCTGTTTCCCATACCATCGGTGAAACACAACCTCCTATTACACGTGCATGAGTATCCTATACCCAAATATACGAGAACTATGTCGTTGTGCCCTCACAACGCGCACAAGTGTAATACTAGTCTTTTACGTATTTATCGATGTCCAATCTCGATAATACTCTGACTAGGGATATTTAATGATTTATCCTTCGTGGACTGATACTGTCTCATATCATTCTCAGTCCAGGAACAAATCCTATGGACCTCTTATCATTTATATATCTAGGTGATCTAATCACAAATGATAAGAGTGCAATCTCCTTTGTCACATAATTAATTTGTACAACAACACCATGATCTGTACAAATAGTGACGTTATGGGTCATAATTGTCCAACAATCTCCCACTTGGCCTATAGCCAGTCACTCGAGTGTCTAACACCCGAACTATGTACGGTTGGCTCAAATTGCTGAGAAAAGGTTTTCGTCAGAGGATTTTCATGATTATCATCTTATGCGATTTATTCGATCATCACATCACCACGATGTATGATCCGAACGAATCAGATGAATATCGAAGTATTTGGATCGTTGATGAGACCATTAATTCTTTAGCCTGTGCTCAAGCCTAGCTCATCTGCTAACAGAATTACATCTAATCTAATTAGATTTATTTATCGACCCAGAAGGTTTCTATTGCTGCCTCAGCTGCTGCAATAACCCGCATTTGTTGTTTATTCGGTAACAGTATCTTGCTAGGAAGATTTCCAGCTCACTGCACTGTTATTCAAACTTTATAGTACCATTTTTATCGGTTAGGAAACTTGCGGTAGTGATCCCAGTCACTTCAAGTTCTCATTCTCCATAGTATAAGACAACATCCTTAGTTCTCTAAGAAACTAACGGATGTTTTTAACTTCAATCCAGTGACTATCACTTGAATTGGCCTGTTTGTGAATCATATGCTCAAAGCGTATGAGACACCAGGTCGCGTACATTTTTCAATGTACGATTTCTCGGAGAGTTTCTTTCGAAAGCCAATCTTTCGCCGATTATTTATGGGAATATCATTTCCAAGAAATGATGTATTATCATTATTTAGGAAAGCCACTGTCTGTGCGCTCCCACTAACCTCCTTATACACAAGAATCATTTCATTTTGAATTAAATCATACACCATTATGATTGCATCAAAATGATAATTCCAAGAACCTAATGCTTGCTTCAATCCAAACATGGATCGAATAACCTGCAAACCTCGTTTGCTAGTTTTATACGATAAAATCGTCAGGATGTTGTAAACATCCTCCAACAGGTTTCCTTTTTAGGAAAATGATTTTCCTATTCTGCTGACATATTTCACAAATGAAACATTCAGCTTTAGCAAACATTATCCAAATGGATTTACCATGGCAATAGTTAAAAGGTTGAATCGAAATCAACATAATGTTGATAACGATACCTTTCCGCTAAAAGCCTAGCTTTATACGTTGGTATGTTGCCATCCATGTATGTCTTCCTTGAAGACTTATAAAGTACATATAGGCACAATTCCTTGTGGTGCATCAACTAGTATCCAAACTTGTTGATATACATGAAATCCATTTCGGATTCATGACACTTTGTCATAATAGGGAGTCGATACCTTGTATCATTTCCACATACGTAGTCAGTTGGTATTCCTCAATAAGATTAACATCTTTATGAGGTGAGATCAGAAACCCATACCCCAGGTTTGTTTTCTGACTCTCTCCGACATACGCGGTTCTTGTGTATTCGAAGATAATGGTAATAGTTTCATCCTTGATGAAACTATTTGTGCTCCATTAGGAATCTGTGCCTGGAACAGTATTACTCCGATTTTCATCGAATTTTACTATCCTCTCACTTACCACTGCATATCGATATTCCTCTTAGGAAAACCACATGGTTAGCAACAATTACATTGTTCTCTTGTGATATGTATAAGTACAATACTTATGGTATCCCTAGGATAACCTACAATTGGCACTTATCCAATTTGGGTTTTAGTTTGGTATCATCCAAACATATGCCTAGCATACCCAAATTATCAGGAGTGTAAAACCTGGTTTCCTTCCCGTTCATATCTAATATGATATCTGTCAAACATATTTTAATGAAACCTTATTCTAAATAAGTTCAGCACTGTAAATGCTTATCCGTTGAAGGAAATGGTAGCTCAGAGCGTCTCATAATTAACCTTATCATGTCTAACATAATTCGGTCTCTCGGTTCGGACACACAGTCAAAATGACGTGTTCCGGGAGGAGTCCTCATTTGAAAGAATATTATACTCTTTCAAGTATTTTAGAAACTTATTGCTTAAGTATTTTCCATTACGGTTTTATCGTGATGGTATAATACTATAGCCGATCTGTATGTCTATTTCGTGTCGAAACTGTAAAAGTTTCCGATTTGTGTTCTTCAAAAGAAACACATAACCATAACATGATGCCACATCGATATAGGTCACGAAATATTCATATCCACCTCAAGCATAGCTAGACATGGGCCCACTTGCTTCACTATGAACTAGGGCTGTCAGATCGGTGGCATTTACGCTTTTACCAAGTAAATGTGTTTTAGGCACTTTGCCCAATAAACTAGATTCGTAGACTTTATTTGAATAGGATCAAATCAGTTCTAGTCTAGTACCACTCTTCAAAAGTGCGGATATACGATTCTTGTTTAATTGTGTCACAGACAACAATGCCACAATTGAGTTTCATCTGATCAAATCAGTTTGAGCTATTGTTTGTCATGTTATATATTTGAGATTTATATATATTCAAAATATAAATGCCGTTGTTTACATCTAATATATTATCTCAATATCATCTTTATATAATAAAACACTTTAGTGTTCTAAATATAAGGTTCACCCGCAGCGGGTTAAACACTGATATAGAGATAATGTATCTAGTCAAACTAGTTACATTATAACAGTTTCCTAATTTAGGTACACACCCGAGGGTAGTTCCTAAACTTAGGTATCTACGGTTAAAACATCGACTTTCGTCCGTTTTCAATTCGTAGATAAATCTCAATCTGAAGTCAGTATCCTGCTCAAAGCAGATTCTGAACATCAGTATATATTTATATCACACTAAGTATCTAAAATCCATTTTAATACTAGTAGTGAATATATTTATGAAAAACATATTTGAAAGTCAGAGCCTTGCTCGTCTTCAATTCCTTCATGTCTGCTTTGTCCAAACGGCAGTCAAGCTTCCGCGATCCCGTTTGCCACAATTTAGGCAGATATTTTGGGATATGTCCTTTTTTCTTCCCAAAAGACTATAATGATTTTGTCTTTGCCCTTTTCATATCCCATAAGCCTTTGGCCAAGCCTCGGGTTTCTAGAATATCGAAGTAAAGTTTGCCTTATTGCAAACTTTGACTTTATCTTCTTGAGAATAGTCATTAGCTCTCCAAGATTTATTATTGCAATTTAGTACTTCTAAAATCTAAGTTAATAGATTTATGAATGTAACATCCCCGATCCGGGAGATGTTACCGGGATGGGATAGCTGTGCTAACCCCATAAGCCTCTTACTATCTGACTGTACTCTGAACTATATAAATGTCATGCCATACATGAAGACTATAACTAAATCGACATGAAATACTTTTATTAATGCATGCTTATGAATACTTCTTTACAAACACTTTAAGGACTATCTGTAATGACTATCACATCACTAGTGCATGTATGCAACTCTAACTGGACTATAATATTCTGACTCTAATCTGGTGGACTCCAACCCTGGTGACTGCATCAGTATCCATCCTCTCGAGCTCGTCCTCCTGGAAAACCCTACAAAACAAATAAAACTGAAGGGGGATTAGGTCGTCATACGACCTAAGTGAGTGAACGAAAATTGAAAACTGAAGTAAAAGTCATCTAACTTTAAAATCACATTTTCAAATATCTTTTATGGAAACTCTTGTTCTAAAAACTTCATCAAATTTACTGAAAACTGTCTTTAGAAACTCTGGCTTCGAGAAATCTGTTTTCTGAAAACTATTGGTTAAAAATCTGTATTCTGAAAACTGTGTTCTTGAAAACCTGAAATCTGAAATCCGAAAACCGAAAACTCTTTATTGTACTTCATTCTAAATCCGTCTTTCTAAATTCTTTCTAAAACTCTTTTCTGAAAACTGAAAAATTGAAATCTTTTTCTGAAAACATAATCTCCGCCCGTAGGCGCATCTCCGCCCGAAGGCGCATTTCCGCCCGAAGGCGCATCTCCACCCAGGAATGTACCATCTGAGCGCTGAGGATCTAGGAGCGTCCCCCTAGTCCTCAACATGTGCACATGCTCTCTGTATCCGTCAATTCCATCTGAAATAGTTACATACTGGGGTGAGATTTTACCTCATGCCCCGAAAGAAAAACTATAAAATATATTCTGAAAATATAAATCTCAAACTAAAACATTTGTTTTCCATAAAACTTTTCAAATCATGCTAAATCATATATGATATAAAAACAAACTTGGCTAACGCCCTAGTTGCTGAAAAAGTAAGTCTTATTTAAGAAAATGCGAAATGAAAATCAAGTAAAAAGGGAAAGTGTCCACTCACTGATTGGGGCTTGATGACGTCTTTTCACGGCATCGACGGTGGTTGCGAGTTCTAACGTTGATCTATAAGAATAAAGGATTGTTAGAACAAAGAAATATTTAATGAACTTAGAAGAATAAATGAACCAGAATTTTACAGGTTTTTGGGTCTGATTTGGAATTTTACTGAGAGAAAATGGTAAGGATTTAGACTTGAAATATTTATGAATGGATCCCCTATGAGTCTAATTTATCTCAAATTTTACGGATCCTGATTTCGATTCCCGGAACTCAGTAAACAAACTGATTTCTACCAGCTGTTCAGCAGAGACAGAATCAAATCAGTCCCTGCTGATCACTCCAATTCGAAACTCCGTCAAAAATTCTTATTAAGTCCAATGGTTCTGAATTTTTTATATGTCGGGATCCTATATGTCTAATTTATTTTTCCGCTGACGGCTCATCGTTTGGACACCCGAAACTCATTTTAAAAATCAAAAACTGAGCCTAGGTCATCAGGTCGCAGGTGCAGACTTTACTGCCGATCAGTTGACTTTGGTGATTTTTCTATATTAGCGTCTTAAGTCCAAAAATTCTGATTCTTGGATATGTTACTACTCTATATGTCTAGTTTACTTATAATTTTGCGGTTTATCAATCGGGCATATAAAACTCGAGTTAGAAGTGACCAAATATAACCTTCCGGAACTTATTGTAAACCGACACCGTTACCTAACTTTCTTATTCGCCTTCTTCTCTAATTCCATCAATCAACAAGCCCCAACGGAATTTTAACCATTTTTAAACACCATTTATAACATGTGAATTATGTTTATTTTCTTCAATTAGTTTGAGTGTGGCATTATATCGAACATTGGTGTGTGCGGATAAAACTAAATCCTTCATTCTTACAACCTTAAGTAACTCTACCCCATTTCAACACTTCCAAAACCAACAAAACCAATATACAAAACATCCTTATACGCATTTTAATGTACATCAAACCTTCAATTCATTTTGTTATACTCTAAATCATTTACTAATCTCAAAACTTTTAACCAATTTTAATCACTTTCATTCCATAACAAAACTAATATCAAAACTCCTCATCTTTAACTCATTTAATCATGCATCAAACCCCCAAATTAGCATCTAATTAAAAATTATAATCTTGGAAATCAACCCACAAAATTACCTAAACACTTAAGACAATGCTCCAATTATTTCAAAAATCCTCAGCAAGGTATAAGAGCTAAAAGGCGAACAGGGAGGAGGAGTCGTTTGTGGAGAAGAAGAGTGAAGGAGGAGGAGAGTCGAGGAGAAGAGAGGCGGAGGAGGAGGGAGGAGGAGGAGGAGGGAGGAGGCGGTCGAGGAGGGGCAGGAGAGGAGGAGGAGGAGGAGGGAGGCGGCGGAGAAGGGGAGCGAAGGATGGAAGGAGAGGAGAAGAAGGAGAAGGAGAAGGAGAGGAGGAGGAGGGATGAGGGCAGGGGGGAGGAGGAGGAGGAGGGGGAGGCGGAGGAGGAGGAGGAGGAGGCGGAGGAGGAGGAGAGGTTGAGGAGGCGGAGGCTGGAGGAGGAGGAGGGAGGAGGAGGAGGAGGCGGCGGAGGAGGAGGGGAGGAGGTGGAGGAGGGGGAGGAGGGCGAGGAGGAGGAGGAGGAGGAGGAGGAGGAGGAGGAGGAGGAGGAGGGAGGAGGAGGAGGAGGAGGAGGGAGGAGGAGGAGGGAGTGGAGGAGGAGGAGGAGGTGAGGAGGGAGGAGGAGGGAGGAGGAGGAGGAGGAGGAGGAGAGGGAGGAGGAGGAGGAGGAGGAGGGAGGAGGGAGGAGGGGGAGGAGGAGCGGAGGGAGGAGGAGGATGAGAGAGGAGGACGGAGGAGGGAGGGAGGAGGGAGGAGGAAGGAGGCGGTGGAGGAAGGGTAGGAGGCGGAGGAGGAGGGGAGGAGGAGGAGGAGGAGGAGGAGGAGAGGAGGAGGAGGAGGAGGAGGGAGGGAGGAGGAGGAAGGAGGAGGAGGGGAGGAGGAGGGGGAGGAGGCGGAGGGGGAGGAGGGGAGGAGAGGGAGGAAGGAAGGAGGAGGAGAGGGCGGAGGAGGAGGAGGGGAGGAGGAGGAGGAGGAGGAGGAGGAGGAGCAGGAGGAGGAGGAGAGGAGGAGGAGGAGGCGGAGGAGGAGGAGGAGGAGGAGGAGGAGGAGAGGAGGAGGAGAGGAGGAGGAGGAGGAGGAGGAGGAGGGAGGAGGAGGAGGAGGAGGCGGGGTGAGGGAGGCGGAGAGGAGGGGAGGAGGGAGGAGGCGGAGGAGGAGGGATGGAGGAGGAGGAGGAGGAGGAGGAGGGAGGAGGAGGAGGGAGAGCGGAGGAGCGCGGAGGAGGCAGGAGGAGGAGAGGAGGAGGAGGCGGAGGAGAGGAGGAGGAGGTAGGAGGAGGAGGAGGGAGGATGTAGGAGGGGAGGAGGCGGAGGAGGAGGATGAGGAGGAGGCGTTTGAGTGTGCGGAGTGAGGAGGAGGCTCTGATGAGCGGAGGAGGGGAGGCGGAGACTAGGCCTCCTTCTTATTCTTTTATCGAGTCTTCTGAGTATCTCAGTTGATTCTTAGGAGTCTTCTTCTTCGTCTTCTTCTCCTTATTCTTTCTTCTTCTTCTTCTTCTTCTTCTTCTATGGAAGGAAAGACGCTCTAATATTGTTTGAGGGTTTTTCGCGTTCAAATTGGCAACCAATTTATTATCTTGTTAAGGTCTATCATCATACACCCTTATACATGCATTCTAAACACATAATAAAGCGTATATGAAAAATAATAATGATATGCGGATGGATATTTTACACAATGATCATAGATCAATTCTCTCGCTTTCTCTCTCTCGCTAGCACAAATATATCTTCTACGTGTTAGACTACACTTCTAAAGAAAACCTCTACATTGAATTGAGGGGAATAGGTGAGAAGAGAATACAAAGAAATGAGAGGTGATAAGGCTGGACATGCAGGTCCAATTAATAAATCAAAATTTATTACACAATTTCTAAAATTGTCCCACCCATCTAAATATCCATCTGATATACATTTTCATGCATCGAACCATGTATTCACACAAGCATGTTATCAATCAATCTAATCAAATTAATTAATCTGATAATAAGTGATCATCCAATGTTCAAACAATGATTTGATTTTGTTCGAGTCAAACTCATTTTGCGAATAAGTACTCAAAGTACGGAATTCTCGAATTAAATTAATCGTTCTCTCTCTTTATTCATTAGTCGAAATCCAATTCGTTTAATATATCGAATATATATTAATTACCAATTAATTCCAAATTAATTGTCTCTCTCTCTTTATTGATATTTTATCCCAGATAAAATATCTATGCAATTAATCCGAGATTAATTTTCTCTCTCTATAATTAATCCCAGATTAATTAAGAGTGCGAGGTATACGTCATCAGTGAATCTTTGGGAAAGCGACCCATGAGATCCCCGGTTATGGTGGGGAGTAAAGTCGGTCGTTAGACTATCGAATATGTAAGTACCAAGTACTACGTTTTATACCGATTTACAAGACAAGGTTGGCCTCTAGCAAAGTGTCATGCCTACCAAACTTCTCCAGAAATATCCTTACAGGAATAAGGATCTATATCAAGCATAGTATACCTAGTATTGTGTATTTGTGTCCAGTATCAGATGATCACATGCAAGGCCTGGGGCTGGTACAGTGTCTGCCCCGTACGATGCATATATCGGATAACGAGCAACTAGTCTCTTTAGAATCGGATAATCATGACCAAGTCATATTATCCCGATGGTTGAAACTTTTTAGAGAACCACGCGATCATCATCTCCATATGACTGGAGTGACACTTCCATCTTGACATCACACCCAACACACTACGATTCTCGATATACCCATAATTGGTGTACACAGAAATCGGTTAAAGCCCTGGACGACCTCAACCAAATTATATTTATTTTCGTATGTATTAGCGGTGCAAGTCTCAGGTTAAGACCAAATACACCTACCCTGATTTCGGACTTCCATAGACACGTAGTCATACTACCAATGGAATTCCGATGGGGTCTATCCAGAACGAAGTTGTTTCCCGTACCATCGGTGAAACACAACCTCCTATTACACTTGCATGAGTATCCTATACCGAAATATACGAGAACTATGTCGTTGTGCCCTCTCAACGCGCGCAAGTGTAATACTAGTCTTTTACGTCTTTATCGATGTCCAATCTCGATAATACTCTGACTAGGGATATTTAATGATTTATCCTTCGTGGACTGATATCGTCTCATATCATTCTCAGTCCAGGAACAAATCATATGGACCTCTTATCATTTATATATCTAGGTGATCTAATCACAAATGATAAGAGTGCAATCTCCTTTGTCACATAATTAATTTGTACAACAACACCGTGATCTGTACAAATAGTGACGCTATGGGTCATAATTGTCCAACATCCTAGTGGGCTAGGATCCCGTTAAATGTCACACAATCTTGAATTTGGCCAACAAATTGTATGATAATAACTAGGTATATCTCTAAGATCAATTGGATCTCATCCAATTCCTAGATCCAGTAGGGGGACATCCAAGTCCGAAACATATATCTTATACATGCCAATATATCCAATATATTGCCTAACATTTTTCCTATTAATCAACTAAGCCTTGGCTTTGGCACAACAAACTCAGCGATCCCAGTTAAGCGTGACCCATTGACCTTGGAAAGCTTCGTAATCAATGTCGATGGACAAGAAGTGATCTTGACTTTGGCAAACAAATCACAACTTGGACAAGACACCGATATGGAACAAAGCTCTCGTGATTCAAACACATCCGCGACGGACAAAGGTCTTGACTTTGGCCAACAAACCAATGCCAGTCTTGGATCTTGAGTAAGAATCACTCAATGGAAGGAAAAATGCTTAATATTATTTGAGGGTTTTTCGCGTGCAAATTGGCAACCAATTTATTATCTTTGTTAAGGTCTCATCATCATTGTAACATCCCCAAATTCGGGAGACGTTCCGGCAGGGGATAGCTGATCTAACCCCATAAGCCTCAGACTATATGTACATACTACAATTAATCCAACGCCATGATACACATATAAACCATACTAAAATCAACATATGATAATTTTATTATCTATAAATGCATACACGATGATGTTTTTGTTCACAATACTTATTAGACTTAGGGTATTTGTGACCTCTCTAAATGTATACCAACATTTTGACAACGACAGTTTTATAAATTTGAATTTTCTTCAATCTACTTTCAAGCAATTTTATTTACTTGTTTTAAGTTTTAAAGTCACCACCCAATCAAACAATCAATTAATTAGATACTTGTAAACATTTAACTTCATAAATTTAAAAAAAAGGTTTTAAGTCCTTGTGGGATCGATACTTTTTATACTACTTGAACGATACGTGTGCTTGCGTTATACACGTGTGATTACACCTGTCAAGTTTTTGGCGCCGTTGCCGGGGACTTAGTTATCCTTTACTATAGTTTTGGGTTAGATACTTTACTTGTGACTAATTTTTCTTTTTATTTATTATTTCTGTTTTCTTGTGTTTCAGGTTCTCAGACACTACATGTGACGAACCAGAAGTTTTGAACTCCGACCGCTTGACCCAGAGATTGAAAGAACCATCAGACAATTGAGAAGAGAAAGGCGAGAAGGCCAAGAAGCAATCGTTAACATGGAACCTGAACCTTTGGAGGTTGCACCACCAATTCCAATTCGAGACAGAACCATTCCATTGGTTGACGGACTCATTTTTTGTATTGTACTTCCTCCCTTACCAGCAAATACGAGTGACATCAAAACATGCATTCAGATGATTCAGCAGTCAGTCTAGTTTGGGGGGAATGCAACTGAAGATCCAAATGCCCACATCAGTAACTTCTTGGAAGTTTGCGGTACTTTCAACTACAACCGAGCAGCTGAAGAAGCTATGAGACTACAAGTTTTCCCATATTACTTGAAAGACAGAGCTAAGCTTGGCTACATTCACTACCTGCAAGTTCCATCACAACTTGGAACACCCTAGCCATCAAATTCCTTGCAAAATACTTTCCACCAGCCAGAACTGCAAAGTTGAGGAATGACATCACATCCTTCGTGTGCAGCAAGATTCAGAATCCCTCTGCGAAGCTTGGGAAAGATTCAAGGATTTGCTTCGGAAATGTCATCATCGTGAAATTGTAAAGTGGCTACAAGTCCAAACCTTCTACAATGGACTTTCTGAAATAATGAGAACCACAATTGATACTGCTTGATAAGTGCATGAAATACACTTTGAAACATCACTTATTCGGGTTTATTGTTAAGTATTTAGTAATATATTTTTTTATTTTATTATATGATTTTTATTATTTTATTAATTTAGAAAATGTTTATTATTTATGTTAATTTAGTAAATTTTCTCCCTAATGTTTTAGGAATCGGAAAAGAAGCAAAAAGAGAAAGTGTTGACCAAGAGAGGAGTTGCAATTTGACCAAAGAATAAGACATGCACGTGGGGCTTCCTTTGTTTTGTTGTTAGATTTTACAAAATAAATAAAAAAAGTTCAAAGGCTTGTGCTGCTGCAAAAACAACAAAAATAAAGGGCTGATGGGCTGCTATGTGAATAGTTATAAAGGGAAATAGCCTGCGCATATACAAAATAAGAGAGACACGTGGTTGTTGTGCATTGTTGAACAGGATAAAAATTAGGTTTATGTTTTTGCTCATTATAAATTAAGCATGCAACGTGAATTTTAGAGGGGGGCTGGTAAAGTAGCTTACTGCTGTTGTGCGCATAACAGAACAAGAACAACAGGACGCAGAGGCTGAGACGCGTGTGAAGCAGTGGCCGAGAGGGCAGAGAGCAGAGAAGCAGTGCGCCGGAAGAGAAGAAATCAGAGCTTTGAAGCCGGGAAACGGAGCCGTTATGATTCAGAACGACAATTCTCTCCAATCCCAGGCTATTTTTATTTCTTTTGCGGGGAACTAATTCTCTAGGCAAAGCTAGGGATGAACTTTTGTGTTTGATTTCTATTATTTATGTTTTTGATTCCTACGAGTACCTTTTAATCGTTTAGTAAAATTGATGTTTATTATTTTCTATTATCTTTAGATTTATTAATCCAGAAATTATGTTTTGTCAAACCCCATATAGATCCAGTCATGCTTCTTCTATGTGTGGTTTGCGAATTTAATTGTGACTGGTAAAGTTGTTTTGCGTGTTGGTCTTCTGCTGCAGTATTGCCTGAGGGTATATTGTCGACGTTAGATAACTCGTAAAGATGACTTTTGTGTGCTGTTAACATAGAGAAAATAATCATTAATTACCTTATAATTTGAATATGCGTAGAATTGAACATTTTCCGATTGTTGGTTTGGGATATGAAACCCTCAATTGTGTAATAAAAGGAATCAATAACTAAATATAGGAGTTCGATGCAAGAGGGATTCCCGATGCTTTGTCATATCTCTCTGCTGTTATCTTTTATTATCTTTCCATTATTTTATTTATCTTTAATTTAATTATCAATTTTATCGTTTTATTTATTAAGTTACCGTTAACGTTTTTGTTTGAGTAAATTAGTTCCTGTAACCATCTATCTGAGGAATCGACACCCAAGCTATACTGCAATAACCGCAAGTTATTTTTGGGCGTAATCACTGCTGCTAGAGGAGCACTAATGGGAAAAGGAGAAGATCAGGCCTGGGACTTAATTGAAGAAATGGCCAACAACAATTCTTTGTGGCCAACAGAAAGGAGCATGATCCAAAGAATCGCAGGAATTTATGAAGTTGGAACCAACACAGCACTAAATGCCAAGCTGGATATGATTTGTAAAAATCTGGAAACTCTTAACATGAAGGTTAATGGTGGAACCACAAGTTCACCATATGGAAGAGAACCAGAACCAGTTAAGCAAGAAGAAATGGTGAACTGTGTCAATAATTTCAACAGACAAGGGAACAATCCATATTCCAACACCTACAACCCAGGGTGGAGGAATCATCCTAACTTTTCATGGAGCAACAATTCATGGCAAAAGAACAATCCACCACCTGGATTTCAACAGCAGAATAATCCACCGCCTGGATTTCACCAACAGAACAAAGGCCATGAGTATGAAAAAGAACCAAAAATGAAAGAATGGTTTGCAGAGATGTTCAAAAATCAAGAAGCAAAATATGATGCTATGTTTGAAGCCCAAACAACATTCAATCAAAGCCAATCAGCTTCTATCAAAGCACTGGAGAATCAAATTGGACAACTGGCCAATGCCCAGAGTTACAAACCGCCGGGAAATCTTCCCAACAACACAGAACCAAATTCAAGTAATCGAGGGAAGGAGCAATGTCAAGCCATTACTTTGAAAAGCGGTACTGAAATTAACAAAGATGTTGGAATCAAGGCAACAATCGAGGAAGTTCCAAAAGATGCAGTTCCATAGATGGAGAAAAAATAAGCAAAGGAAAAAGAAAAAGAACATATCACTCCACCTCCACATTTTCCACACCGTCTTCAGAAAAACAAATTGGACAAGCAGTTTGCTCGATTTCTGGAGGTGTTCAAAAAGCTGCACATCAACATTCCATTTGCAGAAGCGTTGGAACAAATTCTCAGTTATGCCAAATTCATGAAAGATATCCTTTCACGAAAGTGAAGATTGGGAGATTACGAGACATTAGCATTATTAGAAGAATGCAGTACTATCATCCAGAGGAAGCTTCCACCAAAGTTGAAAGACCCTGGCAGTTTCACCATTCCTTGCATCATAGGAGAACATAACTTCGGTAAGGCTTTGTGTGATTTAGGTGCGAGTGTTAACTTGATGCCTTTTTCTTTTTTCAGGAAACTACAGATCGGAGAAACAATGCCTACCTTAGTTTCTCTACAACTTGCTGATCGAACGCTCGTATTTCCGAGAGGTGTAGTTGAAGATGTGCTAGTCAAAGTCGAAAAATTCATTTTCCCAGCTAATTTTATTGTCCTTGATATGGAGGAAGGCGCAGATATGCCGATAATTCTCGGGAGACCATTTTTGGCTACAGGTCGAACTATCATTGATGTATAAAAAGGAGAACTAACCATGAGGGTACAGGACCAAGAAGTTACATTCAATATTTTCAAGGCCATGAATTTCCCAGATGATGAAAACAAGGAAGAATGTATCAGACTTGATGTGATACATAGTACCATCCAGAACTCTAATGCAAAATAAAGTTCTACTAACAAATTTAAAGCATGTCAATTGCCTGTGGAGACTAAAGATAAAGCTTCTTGTGCACTGAAAAAGTCAAGTCTTGCCCTACAAGTAATAGAAGAGAAACAGTCCCATCAGCTCAATGACTTGGAGGAATTTCACATTCAACCTTTTGAGAATGCCAAATTGTACAAAGAAAGGGGCAGGAAAAGACATGATGAAAAGTTAGTGCACATACAATTGGAACTAGAGCAGAAAGTACTGTTAACAAATCAAGGTTGAAACTCTTCCCATGGAAGCCAAAATAACGGTGGTCAGGTCCATTCCTAATCACCAAGGTTTTACCAGATAGAGCCGTTGAGATACATGATCCCGACTCCAACAAAACATTCAAGGTTAAAAATAAGCATGTCAAGCACTATTGGGGGAATCATTTGAGCAACAAAAAGAAAGTGTCACACTTTCAGATCCAGCTTAACGATCGGGCAGTCACGTCTAGCTGACGACATTAAAATTAGCGTTAACATGGAGGAAACCCATGTTATTTTTGTATATATTATGATTTGGTGTGATTTAATTTATTGTGTTTAGTTTTTGCAAATTGAGTCATTTTAACATGGAAGAAGCTCTCGCAAAACTTCACAAGCAATTTCCTTCTCTCCCTCAAAATCTTTGATGAAAGTTTACAAAGCTCGCTTGGAACGAATGAGACTACTGATGATCAAAGGTATTCCTACTGATATTCGTTGGATTATTGAAGCAAGGGTCTGATTGGCAGGTGAGTCATCTGATCCTTTTATTTCACATCTGTCTGGTTTAGGAAGAAGCATCTATGCTAAAAAAAAGAGCCAAAAGAATCGGTGTTTGTTACAAATGTGCTCGCATGTTTTGTAATACTCATTGTCGTTCTTTAAGAATGATGTCTGATAACCACGAAGATAAGATTAATTTCATTAGGGATGGCTTGAGTAAGGAGTCTTTGGATGACATATCTAAAACTCTTGAGACGTATCCCAGTGGATATGTGAATCATGAAATTCGTGTGTTATATGCAAAATTCCAAAATGAGAGACAACAGTTGAGTCTCGGGAATCGGACTCAAAAAGACCCTGTTTGCCAATTTATAAGAAAATTGGATGGGAAACTTGTCCCTAACTCATAGACGTCAATCAAGCCACTAAGTTTCTTGTACATATTATATCTCTTTGTCTTTTCACAATAATTTGATTTGTTTGTAGTTTTCTTTTATTTTCTCCAACATGATCCGGACCTTTTTGACTATCACGATTTATTTTACTGTTTAACTAATAATTGTCATTTGGTAGGTACTAGTCCTATTATTTTACTCACCATTTTTCACGTATTATAAATTCAACTCATCATTGCACTTTTGAAGACATCCAGAGTAAAACATGGAAGCCACTTCAAGAAGACGAGTTGAAAACATCTGTGTGTTTTGTGGCACTAGTGTTGGTGTTAAACCAGAATACATAGCCGCAGCACAGGATTTGGGTCGAGTCTTAGCTACAAGAAATATGCATATGACGGAGGCAATCTTGGACTTATGGGGATCGTTTCAAAGGCCATACAGGAAGAAGGCAGTCAAGTTTTGGGAATCATCCCAAAACCCTTGGCAGAGGCAAATCTTATTGGACCATCAAACGGAGAAGAACTCATTGTGCCAGGAATGTCTGAACGACTGGTAGAAATGATTAACCATGCTGATGCTTTTATTGCATTGCCAGGTGGCTTGGGCACATTGGAGGAAATTTTCATAGTGCTATCTTAGGCGAACTTGAACATACACCAGAAACCGCTTGGACTGTACAACATTGAAGGATATTAGGATTTTCTTTATGTGTTTCTTGAGGATGCGAGGAGAAATGGGTTCGTGAGAAAACCTTTGAAAGAGCTTCTCTTTACTCCCAGAACTGCTCCAGATTTAATTGACAAACTCTTATCTTTTGAACCACAAATTGATCCTATCCTTTCTAAGATAAATTGGTTCGAGAACGATCGTGGTAAGAGGCGTCGAATTAATCTGGATCTTAATATTTAATTTTCCTGTAAAATTTTAGCTAACCATGTACTATCTTCTAAACTCTTCTTTTACTGTTTAAGACATTGGGGACAATGTCTCATTTAGTTTTGGGGGAGGGAATTAGTTGATTAGTATCTTGTTTTTAGTTTGTGTGTTATTTGTATTTTTAGTCCAAAATTTTTCGAAGAATACAAAAAAAAAATTGAAAAAATTTCAATTTTTTTTTGCATTTTTGTGTTTCTATTTTGACAAAAAGGTGAAATTGGTAAGAGATAGATGTGTTAGGAGTTTCCACTCCTGAGACGTATTTCAACCCATTTTCGAAACAAGTTAATTTTTGTTTATTTCCTTTTAAATTATTTAATTTGTAAATTATCCATAAAACGGACTAAAATGAATCTTCATATACTCAGTTAGCAAGTATTATCAACATGCATAGTAACATACAGACATTAGTTATAATTGGAAAGTTTGTAATATTCAGTGCTCTAGTTTAATTGGAGGAAGCATCTCAAAAATTGATGGAGTAAAAAAAAAAGTCTGAGATCCGAGTTATTAAGGCTGTAAGGGTGTTTTAACACCTAGTGCCATAAAGCCACTGGTTTGGGAGTCACTGGCCCAAAGCTTGCTACATGGATCAAGGATGTTGCAAAAAAATATATATCTGAAGTCTGAGTAATTACGTCTGTAGGGGTGTCTCAACACCTGGTGCCCTAAACCCAACTGGTTTGGGAGCCACCAACCCAAAGCTCGCTACATAGACGGAAAGTATTGTATATAAATAAAAAAAATCAAAAATCAAAAAAAAAATTCAGAAAAATCAGAAAATTATTCCATTGCTGTAAAAAAGTGTGAATTCTGATAAAACTTTAGGACAAAAATATTACCCTCTTATCAACTACAGTTGTGACTGTTATGGGCAAAAATAAGTTGAATAATACTTTATTGGTTGTGTATATGGAGAATGGTAAATATAATCGGAGAATTTACTTATTCAATAATTTAGAAAGAAACAAAACAACTAGTAACTTGGAGTAGAAGTTTCGCCTGATTAGTCACTAACTTCTTTATTCTATTTTCTCTTGTCTTTTTGCTTTTGTGTGTATTAGTTTTACTACCTTTTTACTTTTGTAAAATGTTTGTGGGTATCATTGCTGTAAACCCTCACGAGACTACAACTCGTCCACCAGGGACACCTAGGGGTTTAAAGGCTTGTTGCATATGCTAAATGCAACCGTGATCCTTATGAAAGTGGCTTAGTTTAATTTTATTATTTTGCTCGAGGACTAGCAAAATGTTAGGTTTGGGGGTGTGATGAGCGGAAAATATATCAATATTTACCGCCCCTTTTACTTAATATTTTGTTTAGTTTCTCGGGTTTGATGAATATTTTGATATGTTTTAGTTTATTTTGCACATAAAATAATATCGGGTCTCAATGAAATTATTTATGATGAAATTTGGGTCAAATAAAGGCAATTATTGGACTTTATATTTTAATTTTGGAGATTGGAAACTTGAAAGGGCGTTTGTGACAAAGTGCAGTTTTGGAAATTCCAGTTTTGCACATCTGTCGTATTTTGGGCATAATATTTTACTCCGATATCGGATTGAGCTAATTTAAGTGTCAGATTATAGAAGACTCAAAGATCTACAATTTGAAAGACAAAATATTTATGACCGAAATTGATGAACCATCCGTAAGTGTGTGGTGTGTAATTATTAAAGTCATTTTCAATCATTTTCAAAGTAAAGTATAAACTAATAAATAAATAATAAAAATTATCAAATCACCACCAAAAATGATAAGAAATTAGTGGAGCAATTAATAATGGATTTGGTGGAGTAAGTAGTGGAGAAATTAATAATGGATTTGGTGGAGAATTTGATGGATGATTTGATGGAGGCAAAATTTTGCCTATAAATACCAAGCCATTTCATTTGTAAAATTCATAATTTCTTCTTTGAAATTCCTAAAGAATAAATAAGAAAATTGTATCTTATTTGTTTATTTACAGCTTTCAGTAATTAATTTTTACTTTCGCATTTTCTTTTCTTTACTTTTCAGTTTTTACTTTCCGCAATCTACTTTTACGCATAATACTTTCATTTCTTTACTTTTTCAGTTTTTACTTTTCAAGCAATGAGTAGGTAATTCCCCTTTCCTAGGGTGAAAGGTAAAGCTTTTATTATTGCTATCTAGATTAATCTCCCTTAATTATAATATATAAACTATTTAAAACCTGACTTAATGAGGATACCACTATTTTGGCCGGTTGGTAATTAATTATAAATATTCCATTTCAACCACCTGAAAAATAAATGAAAGAAATAAAAATTACAGATAAAAATAAATAAAATTAGATACAAGTAAATTAGATAGCTTTAAAATTAATAACTTAAGCAATATAAGTCCCCGACAACGACGCCAAAAACTTGACTGGTGCATTCACACGCGTATAACGCAAGCACACGTATCGTTCAAGTAGTATAAAAATATTGATCCCACGAGGACTTAATTCCTACTGTTATTATTAATTATTGATACTCTTTATTTACATGTATCTAATTATAGGGAGAATGTAATGATTTCTTTTGATTGGTTGAATGTGGATTTGCTAGATGAAATAAATAAATAAAAACATAAAAGAAAATACTAAGGAAAATAAAAGAAAAGACACAAAGATCTAGGGTCGTGACTCCACACAATATCATTATAAAGATGAATTGATTCTCTTATATATGTATAATAAATCAGTTTGCTAACCTGGAACACGAAAATATGCAAAAGCCTATGTCGATGGTCAGACGCAAATACCAAGTATAACCCAATTGAATCATATGTCTATGTCAACCAAATTACCTGGATTCATTATGATTAAGTTCCAATTATGGCTACCCCCGTCCAACAAGTATATGTATTTCCTATAAGGAAATCTATTAAAGGGTTATCTATTCTCAAGGAAGATCGTGGGCTATTGAATCTAAGGCTAAACTTAAAATCCCTATGTCTAGTTCATTTTAAGTTTACCAATTCAATCTTATTGGTTATCAGACAACAAGAATCATTAAGCTTAAGACTCAATAAACAAACTGAAGAACTACCCAATGATGAGCGGAAAATATATCAATATTTACCGCCCCTTTTACTTAATATTTTGTTTAGTTTCTCGGTTTGATGAACGTTTTGATGTGTTTTAGTTTATTTTGCAGATAAAATAATATTGGGACATAATGAAATCATTTAGGATGAAATGTGGGTCAAATAAGGGCAAAAATTGGACTTGACATATTAATTTTGGAGATTGGAAACTTGAAAGGGCGTTTTAACGAAGTGCAGTTTTGGAAATTCCAGTTTTGCACATCTGTCGTATTTTGGACATAACATTTTACTCCGATATCGGATTGAGCTGATTCAAGTTCCAGATTTAAGAAGACTCAGAGATCTACAACTTTTAAAGACAAAATAATTTCGAATTCTGAAGATTTCATGCCCGACATTGATGAACCATCCAGAAGTGTGTTGTGTGTAATTATTAAAGTCATTTTCAATCATTTTCAAAGAAAAAAATTAATAAATATAATAAAAATTATCAAATCACCACCAAACATGATAAGCATTAGTGGAGCAATAATAATGGATTTGGTGGAGCAATTAATAATGGATTTGGTGGATGATTTGATGGAGGCAAAATTTTGCCTATAAATACCAAGTCATTTCATTTGTAAATTCATACTTTCTTCTTTGAAATTCCTAAAGAATAAATAAGAAGATTGTATCTTGTTTGTTTATTTACAGCTTTCAGCAATTAATTTCCGCTTTCGCACTTCTTTTCTTTACTTTTCAGATTTTACTTTCCGCAATTTACTTTTACCACAGTACTTTCATTTCTTTACTTTTTAGTTTTTACGTTTCAAACAATGAGGAGGTAACTCCCCCTTGCTGGGGTGAAAGTTAAAGCTTTTATTATTGCTATTTAGATTAATCTCCCTTAATTATAATATATAAACTATTTAAAACCTGACTTAATGTGGATACCACTATATTCGCCGGTTGGTAATTATTTATAAATTAGTTTTAACCTGACTAAGTATCGATACGGTCTGGTTGGTCGGTTGGTAATTAATTATTAATTTGACTTAATCAGGATACCGCCTATATGGCTGGTTGGTAATTATCACGCAAAGTTAATATATTATATTAAGGGAGATATCTAAAATAGTAGTAATAAAAGTTGATCCTCTAACCCCACTATTTTCTTTTATTATACTTTTACTTTATTTAATTTCAGCAATTTACTTTTAGTAATTTACTTTTTTTTTTACTTTTTACTTTTTACTTTTTACTTTATTACTTTTTCAGCAATTTACATTATGTCCTTTATTTTATTTAAATTTTTACTTCCCGTAAATATGTGTCGTAACTAAGCCAGTTATCTGGGATTGTGATGAAATCCAATATCACCGGTTTATAAAGGGGTTAAATTACAGTTTGGGTAATATAAAGGTTTATTTATTTAGTCTTAATCCTAATGCTTTTTATTAACTGGCCATTAATAAAATTGAACTGGTAAACTTAAAATGAACTTGGAAAATGTATTTTAGGTTTAAGACCTTAGACTCAATAGCCCACGATCTTCCTTGAGGATAGATAACCCTTTATTAGATTTCCTTACAGGATAGGAATATACATGTTGGGCGGGGGTAGCCATAATTGGAACTTAATCTTAATGAATCCAGGTACTTTGGTTGACATAGACATATGGTTCAATTGGGTTATACAGGGTATTTGTAATTGACCATCGGAAAAGGCTTTTACATAATTTTGTGTTCCAGGTTAATAAACCAATATATTACACAAACGTAAAATAACTACTTAATCTTTTAAAAAGATATTGGAAGGATTCACAACCCTGAATAGTTTTATAAATTTGAATTTTCTTCAATCTACTTTCAATCAATTTTATTTACTTGTTTTAAGTTTTAAAGTCACCACCCAATCCAACAATCAATCTATTAGATACTTGTAAACATTTAACTCCATAAATTGATAACAAAAGGTTTTAAGTCCTCGTGGGATCGATACTTTTTATACTACTTGAACGATACGTGCGCTTGCGTTATACGCGTGTGTTTACGCCGGTCTAGTTTTTGGTGCCGTTGCCGGGGACTTATTTATCTTTCACTATTAATTTTGGGGTTAGATATGTTACTTGTATCTAATTTCTTTTTACTTATTGTTTTTGTTTTCTTGTGTTTCAAGTTCTCAGAAATTACATGAGATGAACCAGAAGCTTTGAACTCCGATCGCTTGACCTAGAAATTGAAAGAACCATCAGACAGTTGAGAAGGGAAGGGCGAGAAGGCCATGAAGCAATTATTAACATGGAACATGAACCTTTGAACGTTGCACCATCGATTCCCATTCGAGACAGAACCATTCTAGTGGTTGACGGACTCATTTCTTGTATTGTACTTCCTCCATTGCCAGCAAATGCAGGTGACATCAAAACATGCATCCAGATGATTCAGCAGTCAGTACAGTTTGGGGGGAATGGAACTGAAGATCCTAATGCCCACATTAGCAACTTCCTGGAAGTTTAAGATACTTTCAATTACAACCAAGAAGTTGAAGAAGCAATGAGACTGCGGGTTTTTCCATTTTCCTGAAAGATAGAGCTAAAGCTTGGCTACATTCACTACCAGTAGGTTCCATCACAACTTGGAACTCTCTAGCCACAAAATTCCTTGCAAAGTAATTTCCACCAGCAAGAACAGCAAAGTTGAGGAATGACATCACATCTTTTGTACAACAAGATTCAGAATCCCTTTGCGAAGCTTGGGAAAGATTCAAAGATTTACTCCAGAAATGTCCTCATCATGAGATCGCAATGTGGCTACAAGTCTAAACCTTCTACAATGGACTTTCTGGAATAATGAGAACCACAATTGATGATGCTGTTGGAGGAGCTTTGATGGAAAAAGGAGAAGATCAGGCCTGGAATTTAATTGAAGAAATGGCCAACAACAATTCTTTATGGCCAACAGAAAGGAGCATGATCCAAAGAGGTGCAGGAATTTATGAAGTTGGAGCCAACACAACACTAAATTCCAAGATGGATGTGATATAAAAATGTCTAGAAACACTTAGCACGCAAGTTGTGAACATCGCTGGAACCACAAGTTCACTATATGAAGGAGCACCAGAACCAATTCAATATAAAGAAACAGTGAACTACGTTAACAATTTCAACAGACATTGGAATAATCCATATTCCAACACCTACAACCCAGGGTGGAGGAATCATCCCAATTTTTCATGGAGCAACAATTCAGGGCAAATGAACAACCCTCCACCCGGATTCCAGCAACAGAACAAAGGCCAGGAACATGAAAAAGAACCAGGAATAATAGAAGTGATGTCCAATTGAAGAAGCAAGAAGCAGAATACGATGTTTTAACAGCTATTGTTCAAAATCAAGTAGCATTGAATCAAGCCATTCAGCCTCTATTAAAGCACTGAAAAATCAAATGGGACAACTGGCCAATGCTCAGAGTTACAGACCGCCAGGTACCATTCCTAGCAACACTGAACCAAAACCGAGGAACATGGGAAAGGAGCAATGTCATGCCATCATGTTAAAGAGTGGTACTGAAATCAACAAAGATATTGGAATCAAGGCAACAATTGAAGATATTCCAAAAGAAACAAAGCAACAGATGGAGGAAAAAGAAGAAAAGGAAAAAGAACAGATCACTCCACCTCCACCTTTTCCTCAGCGTTTTCAGAAAAACAAAATGGACAAGCAGTTTGCTCGTTTCCTAGAGGTTTTCAAAAAACTGCATATCAACATTCCATTTGCAGAAGCATTGGAACAAATGCCCAGCTATGCCAAATTTATGAAAGACATTCTTTCACGAAAGCGGAGATTGGGAGATTATGAGACAGTAGCATTATCAGAAGAATGCAGCGCCATCATTCAGAGGAAACTTCCTCCAAAGTTGAAAGATCCTGGCAGTTTCACTGTTCCTTGCACCATAGGAGAACATGACTTCGGTAAGGCTTTATGTGATTTAGGTGCAAGTGTTAACTTGATGTTTTTTTCTATTTTCAGGAAACTGTAGATTGGAGAAACAATGCCCACTTCAGTCTCTCTACAACTTGCTGATAGAACCCTCGTATTTCCCAGAGGCGTAGTTGAGGATGTGCTGGTCAAGGTTGACAAATTCATTTTCCCAGTAGAGTTTATTGTCCTTGATATGGAGGTAGACGTAGACGTGCCAATCATCCTTGGGAGACCGTTCTTGGCTATAGGTCGATAAACCATGAGGGTACATGACCAAGAAGTAACATTCAATGTTTTCAAGGCCATGAATTTCCCAGATGATGAAAAGAAGGAGGAATGTTTCAGACTTGATGTGATACACGGTACCATTCAGAACTCCAATGCAATTCAAAGTTCTATTGACAAACTTAAAATATGTCAATTGCCTATAGAGCCTGAAGATAAAACGTCTTTTGCACTGAAAAAGCCAATTCTTGCACTACAAGCAATAGAAGAGAAAAAGTTCCACCAGTTTAACGAATTGGAGGAATTTCACAATCAGCCTTTTGATGATGCCAAATTGTACAAAGAAAAGGCCAAGAAGAGACAAGATGAGAAGTTAGTGCGCATACAACTGGAACTAGGGCAGAAGGTACTGTTAAGCAAATCAAGGGTGAAATTCTTCCCATGGAAGCTAAAATCACGGTGGTCAGGTCCATTTGTGATCACCAAAGTCTTACCAGACTGAGCCATTGAGATACATGATCCAGACTCCAATAAAACTTTCAAGGTTAAAAACAAGAGTGTTAAGCACTACTGGGGAGAATTGTTTGAGCGACAAAAAGAAAGTGTCACACTTTCAAATCCAGCATAACGTTCAAGCAGTCACGTCTAGCTGACGATTTCAAACTTAGCGCTTGCAGGGAGGCAACCCATGTAATTTGTGTATATATTGTGATATGGTGTGATTTAATTTTGTGTGTTTAGTTTTTGCAGGTTAAGTAATTTCAAAAATGGAAGAAGCTCTAGCAAATCTTCACAAGCAAATTCCTTATCTTCCTCAAAAATCTCTGATGAAAGTCTACAAAGCTCGCTTGGAATGGATGAGACTACTAACAATCCATGTTGTTTCCTAATGACATTCGTTGGGAATTGAAGCACGAGTCTGATTGTCAGGTGAGTCTTCTGACTCTTTATTTTCACATCTGCCGCTGCCTGGTTTTGGAAGAACACCTATGCAAAGAAACGTAGAGCTAAGAAAATGGGTGTTTGTTACAAATGTGCATGCTGGAATTGCAATGCTCGTTTTCGTTCTTTATGAATGGTGTCTGATAACCGCGAAGATAAAATTAAATTCATTAGGGATGGCTTGAGTAAGGAGTCTTTAGATGATATATCTACGACTTTTGAGATGCATCCTAGTGGATATGTTCACATAGCCATTCGCAAATTACATACACAATTCCAAAAGGAAAGACAACAATTAAGTCTTGGGAATCTGACTCAAAAAGACCCTGTTTGCCAATTTATAAGAAAATTGGATGGGAAGCTAGTCCCTGACGCATAGACGTCAATCAAGCTGTAAATTCTTGTACATGTTATACCTCTTTGTCTTTTCCTATAATTGTAATTTATTTTGTTGTTTTCTTTTATTTTCTCCGACAGGATCCAGACCTTTTTTACTATCACGATTTATTTGATTGTTAACTAATAATCGTCATTTGGAAGATACTAGTGCTATTATTACTCACACTTTTCAGGTTCTATAATTCAGCAGCCTGTCATTACACTTTTGAAGTCATTCAGAGTTGAGAAAGAAATATAAAAACATGGAAGCCACTTCAAGAAGACGAGTTGAAAACATTTGTGTATTGTGCGGTAGTAGTGTTGGTACTAAACCATAATACGTAGAAGCAGCACATGAATTGGGTCGAATATTAGCTGCAAGGAATATGCATTTAATATATGGCGGAGGCAATCTTGGACTAATGGGGATCGTTTCAAAGGCCGTACAGGAAGGAGGCAGTCACGTTTTGGGAATCATCCCAAAACCCTTGGCAGAAGAAATCTTATTGAACCATCAAACGGAGAAGAACTGATCGTGCCAGGTATGTCTGAACAACTGGTAGAAATGATTAACTGTGCTGATGCTTTTATTACTTTGCCAGGTGGCTTGGGTACATTGGAGGAAATTTTTACAGTGTTATCTTGGGCGAACCTGAACATACACCAGAAAACGCCTGGATTGTATAACGTTGATGGATTTTATGATTTTCTTTATGTGTTTCTTGATGATGCTCGGAGAAATGGGTTCGTGTCAAAACCTTGAAAAGAACTCATCTTCACTGCCAGAACTGCTCCGGATCTAATTGACCAAATCTTAACCTATGAACCACAAATTGACCCTATCCTTTCAAAGATAAATTGGTCCGAGGACGATCATGGTAAGAGGCGTAGGATTCATCTGGATCTTAACCTTTAATTTCCTGTAGAATTTCAGCTAACCAGGTACTATCTATCTTCTAAACTATTCTTCTAACGTTTAAGACATTGGGGACAATGTCTCATTTAGGTTGGGGGAGGGAATTAGATGATTAGTATCTTGTTTTTAGTTATGTGTTGTTTTTTATTTTAGTCCAAAATTTTTCTAAAAATACAAAAAAAAAAAAAATTGAAAAATTTTTCAAAATTACAAAAATATTTTGCGTTTTTGTTTTTATTTTGACTAAAAAGGTGAAATTGGAAGAGATAGCTGAGTAAGGAGTTTCCACTCCTAAGACGTATCTAAACCTATTTCAGAACAAATTAATTTTTGGTTTATTTCCTTTTAAATTATTTAATTAGCAAATTCTCCATAAAACTGATTAAAATGGATCTTCATATACTCAGTTAGCAGGTATTATCAACATGCATAGTAACATACGGACATGAGTTATAATTGGAAAAGTTTGTAATATTCAGTGCTCTAGTTTAATTGGAGGAAGCATCTCAAAAAGTGATGGAGTAAAAAAAAAACGTCTGAGATCCGAGTTATTAAGGATGTAAGGGTATTTTAACACCTAGTGCCATAAAGCCAACTGGTTTGGGAGTCGCTGGCCCAAAGCTCGCTACATGGATCAAGGATGTTGCAAAATATATATATATATATATATCTGAAGTCTGAGTAATTAAGTCCGTAGGGGTGTCTTAACACTTGGTGCCCTAAAGCCAACTGGTTTGGGAGCCACTGACCCAACACTCGCTACATAGATGGAAGATATTGTATATAAATAAAAAAAATCAAGAAAAAAATCAGAAAAATCAGAAAAATTATTCCATTGCTGCAAAAAATGTGAATTCTGATAAAATTTGATGAAAAAAATATTACTCTCTTATCAACTGCACTTGTGACTGTTGTGGGCAAAAATGAGTTGATTAATATTTTTTTGGCTGTGTATATTAAGAATGGTAAATATAATCGGAGAATTTACTTATTCGGTAATTTTGAAAGAAACAAAACAACTAGTAACTTGGAGTCGAAGTTTCACCTGATTAGTCACTAACTTCTTTATTCTCTTTTCTCTTACCTTTTTGCTTTTGTGTGCATTAGTTTTATTATCTTTTTAATTTTGTAAAACGTTTGTGGGTATCGTTGCTGTAAGCCCTCAGGAGACTATAACTCGTCCACTAGGGACACCTAGGGGTTTAAAGGCTTGTTGCATATGCTAAATGCAAATGTGATCCCTATGAAAGTGGCTTAGTTTAATTTTTAATTGTTTCTTGTATTTTATTTTGTTGTTTTGTGCTCGAGGACTAGCAAAATGTTAGGTTTGGGGGTGTGATGAGCGGAAAATATATCAATATTTTACCGCCCTTTTACTTAATATTTTGTTTAGTTTCTCGGGTTTGATGAACTTTTTGATGTGTTTTAGTTTATCTTACAGATAAAATAATATTGGGACAAAATGAAATCATTTGGGACGAAATTTAGGTCAAATAAGGGCAAAAATTGGACTTGACATATTATTTGGAGATTGGAAACTTGAAAGGGCCTTTTAACGACGTGCAGTTTTGGAAATTCCAATTTTACACATCTGTCATATTTTGGGCATAACGTTTTACTCTGATATCGGATTGAGCTGATTCAAGTTCCAGATTAAAGAAGACCCAAAGATCTACAACTTTTAAAGACAAGATAATTTCGAATTCTGAAGATTTCATGCCCACATTGATGAACCATCCAGAAGTGTGTTGTGTGTAATTATTAAAGTCATTTTCAATCATTTTCAAAGAAAAAAAAAATTAATAAATAAATAATAAAAATTATCAAATCACCACCAAACATGATAATCAATTAGTGGAGCAATTAATAATGGATTTGGTGGAGCAATTAGTGGAGCAATTAGTGGAGCAATTAATAATGGATTTGGTGGATGATTTGATGGAGGCAAATTTTTTCCTATAAATACCAAGTCATTTGTAAATTCATACTTTCTTCTTTGAAATTCCTAAAAAATAAATAAGAAGATTATATCTTGTTTGTTTATTTACAGCTTTCAGTAATTAATTTCCGCTTTCGCACTTTCTTTTCTTTACTTTTCAGTTTTTAGTTTCCGCAATTTACTTGTACGCACAGTACTTTCCTTTCTTTACTTTTTCAGTTTTTACGTTTCAAACAATGAGGAGGTAACTCCCCCTTGCTGGGGTGAAAGGTAAAGCTTTTATTATTGCTATTTAGATTAATCTCCCTTAATTATAATATATAAACTATTTAAAACCTGACTTAATAAAGATACCGCTATATCGGCCGGTTGGTAATTAA
Organism: Zanthoxylum bungeanum; assembly: GCA_019454045.1. Lineage (NCBI taxonomy): Eukaryota > Viridiplantae > Streptophyta > Magnoliopsida > Sapindales > Rutaceae > Zanthoxylum > Zanthoxylum bungeanum. Next base: position 29,615 of record SKCR01036803.1, on the reverse strand, counting down.
TTATAAATTGGTTTTAACATGACTAAGTATGGATACCGCCTGGTTGGTAATTAATTATTAATTTGATTTAATCAGGATACCGCCTATATGGCTGGTTGGTAATTATCACGCAAATTAATATATTATATTAAGGCAGATATCTAAAATAGTAGTAAAAAAAGTTGATCCTCTAATCCCCGCCATTTTCTTTTTTTGTACTTTTACTTTATTTAATTTCAGCAATTTACTTTTAGTAATTTACTTTTTTTTTTACTTTTTACTTTTTACTTTTACTTTATTTACTTTTTCAGCAATTTACATTATGTCTTTTATTTTATTTAAATTTTTACCTCCCGTAAATATGTGTCGTAACTAAGCCAATTATCTGGGGTTGTGATGAAATCCAATATCTCCGGTTTATAACGGGTTAAATTAAAGTTTGGGTAATATAAAGGTTTATTTATTGAGTCTTAATCCTAATGCTTTTTATTAACTGTCCATTAATAAAATTGAACTGGTAAACTTAAAATGAACTTGGTAAAGAGATTTTAGGTTTAAGACCTTAGACTCAATTGCCCACGATCTTCCTTGAGGATAGATAACCCTTTAATAGATTTCCTTACAGGATAGGAATATACCTGTTGGGCGGGGGTAGCCATAATTGGAACTTAATCTTATAGAATCCATGTAATTTGGTTGACATAGACATATGGTTCTGTTGGGTTATACTGGGTATTTGTAATTGACCATCGGAAGAGGCTTTTACATAATTTTGTGTTCCAGGTTAATAAACCAATATATTACACAAACGTAAAATAACTACTTCATCTTTTAAAAAGATATTGGAATGATTCACAACCTTGGATAGTTTTATAAATTTGAATTTTTTTCAATCTACTTTCAAGCAATTTTATTTACTTGATTTAAGTTTTAAAGTCACCACCCAATCAAACAATCAATCTATTAGATACTTGTAAATATTTAACTCCATAAATTGATAACAAAATGTTTAAAGTCCTCGTGGGATCGATACTTTTTATACTACTTGAACGATACGTGCACTTGCGTTATACGTGTGTGTTTACGCCGGTCACCCATAAAAAGAAATCAATTATTAAGTGTGTGGATATTGTGTTTCATCACTTCCCTAGAATAAAAATAAAATACTGGGGGTTAGAGGATCCACATTTAATATTTCTTATCTAGAAATCTCACTTATTATAATATATAAATTATTCATTGTTCTGCTTTCTCAGAAATTAGTAATGATAAACATTTAAAGCCAGCCATAAAGGCGGTAATCCATTTAGTCAAATTACACCAGCCATATAGGCGGTAATTATCTGTCACATAAAGGACAGCCATATAGGCGGTAAGATAATTTATATTTAAACCAGCCATATAGGCGGTAATAAAGTCTACCATTAATTTGTCCGGTTAAATTATAATTTAAATATTATAATTAAGTGAGATTAACCTAGATAATTATATTAAATGCTTCACCTTTTACCCCAGTGGAAATTTAGCTGAAAAAACATAAAAGAACTGAAAATAAATATTAAAATTAAAATTAAAAATAAAAATACATAATTTATTTATTACAATAATTTACAAAAATAGATGCAATCCTTGAAAACTAGGAAAAACTCCTAAAAAAAAGCACGAGGAAAATGAGACGCTAAAGGTCTTGGCATGTTGACTGGTCCACACGCGGTTTGACTTCACTGTTGACGCGGATTTCGTCGGCCCAATAGGATGCGGACACGTGGCACGCGCTAATGATCGGTCCAATGAGAAGACGACACATGGCAGAAGATGATTCGCCGATGATTCGGTCCAACCAGGAGGTGACACATGTCACACGGAGTGTCGGCACCATGAGATCGTGACACGTGTCTCCGGTGCATTTTAGCAGATCTTCTGTGATGATGACACGTGGCACAGCGCACGTTAGCAAGTCAATTTTCTCAGATTTTGACACGTGGACCCCGCGCAGGTTAGTAGTATGCGACGCACGTTAGACGTCGCGACGCTGAAGGCTTTGGCGGCGCGATGTTGAAAATTACCAAAATGCCCCTTTTGATATTTTTTCTCTATTTTGGCCCCAAATTGCTTCATATGCTTCCTAAACTTTATTTATCTGTAAAACAACACAAAACATATCAAAACGTTCGCAAAACTCAAGAAACTATACAAAATATTAGGTTAAATGAGTGAGAAATAGTGATATAATTACCACTAATCACACATGAAGGAAATCAAAGCGGGCAAGACACCGGCTTCAAGTATGTTTGTTATAGAAATAAACCTGACTGCTTCTAGTTTTAAAAATTGGATTTTTGATTCTGGTTGTGGTACTCATATATGTACTGATGTGCAGGATCTGCAGATTAGTAGGAGACTGGCCTTAGGAGAGATTGACCTCCGCGTTGGAAATGAGACTCGAGTCGCCATTTTGGCCGTTGTGACTTATGTTTTGGAACTGCCCTCAGGGCATGTACTTAAAATTTCAGACTGTTATTTTGTACCTAGTTTGACTAGGAATATTATTTTTGTATCTTTATTAGCTCAATGTGGCTATACCTTTGTATTTAGAAACACTGGGTATTTTATGTATAAAAATGATATGGAGATTTGCAGTGCTGATGTAAATAATGGTCTTTATGTTTTGAATATAAATCAATCTCAAATATAAAATATAACAAATAAAAGGCTTAAAATAAGTAACAAAGATGAAACTTATATGTGGCATTGTCGTCTGGGACACATTAACAAGACTCACATATCCACACTTTCGAAGAGTGGGTACTTGGACAGATTTGATCCAAATTCATATGACGTCTGTGAATCATGTTTATTAAGCAAAATGCCTAAAACACCTTTTAGCGGTAAAGATGCACGTGCCACCGAACTGTTAGCCTCGTTCATAGTGACGTATATGGGCCCATGTCTAGCCAGGCTAGAGGTGGATATGAATACTTCGTAACCTTTATGGATGATGCATCGCGTTATAGTTATGTGTATCGTATGAGACACAAGTCGGAAACCTTTGAGAAATTCAAAGAGTTTCGACACGAAGTAGAAAAACAGACCGACAAAAGTATTAAAACATTACGGTCAGACTGTGGTGGCGAATATTTAAGCAATGAGTTTTTTGATTACTTGAAAGAGTATGGTATTCTTTCACAATGGACTCCTCCCGAAACACCGCAATTAAACGGTGTGTCCAATCGGAGAAACCGAACTTTTTTAGACATGGTGAGGTCTATGATGAGTTGCACAGAGCTACCTATTTTCTTCTGGGGATATGCATTGAACAGTGCAATACTTATTTTGAATAAGGTTCTGTCAAAGTCTGTTCAACAGACTCCGTATGAGATATGGACATGAAAGAAATCGGGTTTCTCATTCCTGAAGATATGGGATGCTGGGCATATGTCAAATGTTTGGAAGGTACCAAACTAGAACCCAAATCGGATAAATGCATATTTGTAGGTTATTATAGGGAAACCAAAGGATATTACTTCTACAACCCACAAGAGAACAAAGTATTTGTTGCTCTACATGCAGTTTTCCTCGAAAGGGAATTCCTAAATACAGTGGTAAGTGGGAGGAAAGTAGAACTCGATGAAAATCGGAGTGATACTATTCCTGGCACAGAATCCTTAACGGAACATGAAAAGTTCATCAGAGATGAGACTGTACCACAAGAACCGCGTAGGTCGGAGAGAGTCAGAAAACAACCTGAGAGGTATGGGTTTCTGATCTCACCTCATGTTGATATTAATCTTATTGAGGAAGACGAACCGGCTACGTATGAGGAAGCGATACAAGATATCGACTCCGCTTTATGGCAAGAGGCCATGAAGTCCGAAACGGATTCCTTGTACACCAACCAAGTTTGGACACTGGTTGATGCACCAGAAGGAGTAAAAAATATTGGTTGAAAATGGATCTTCAAGCAGAAGACCGACATGGATGGCAACATACAAACGTACAAAGCTAGGCTTGTAGCGAAAGGGTATCGTCAATGACATGGTGTCGATTACGACAAAACTTTTTCACCTGTTTCCATGATTAAATCCATTCGGATAATGCTTGTTATTGCTACATATTTCGATTACGAGATATGGCAGATGGACGTCAAAACCACTTTCCTTAACAGAAACCTTTTAGAGGATATTTATATGTAACAGTTTGACAGTTTTGTCGTGCCTAAACATGCAAACAAGGTTTGCAAGTTGAATCGATCCATTTATGGATTGAAGCAAACATCGCGTTCTTGGAACCCACATTTTGATGAGATCATAAAAGAATATGATTTCGTTTAAAACGAGGATGATCCTTGTGTATATAAGAAGGTTAGTGGGAGCTCACTGACATTCATTGTCCTTTACGTTGATGATATATTGCTTATGGGCAATGACATTCCCTTGCTACAATTGGTGAAAGCTTGGCTTTCATTAAAATTCTCCATGAAAGATCTGGGAGAAGCAGCATTTATTCTAGGAATAAAAATCTACCGGGATAGATCTAGAAAGCTGCTTGGACTCTCCCAGAATACGTACATTGAAAAAGTATTGAAGAGATTCAATATAGAACAGTCTAAGAGGGGACTGTTGCCAGTGTCGCATGGCGTCACTCTATCTAAGGATATGTGTCCTAAAACTTAAGATGAGAGAGTCAACATGAGTCAGTTACCGTTCGCCTCGGTAGTCAGATCGATTATGTATGCCATGATACGTACGCGACCTGATGTCTCATATGCTTTGAGCATGTGTAGTCGCTATCAGGCCGATCCAGGTGAAGGTCACATGATGGCGGTTAAGAATATCCTTAAGTATCTTAGAGGAACTAAGGATGCTTTCTTAATATATGGAGATGGAGAACTTGAGGTGACAAGGTATACCAATGCAAATTTCCAAATCGATAAAGACAATTGTAAGTCGCAATCCGGGTACATATTGTTTTTTGAACAACGGAGCAGTAAGCTGGAAATCTTCCAAGCAAGAGACTGTTGCCGATTCAACAACAGAAGCAGAATATATTGTTGCAGTTGAAGCAGCAAAAGAGGCAGTTTGGATCCGTAAATTCTTAATTGGATTAGGAGTAGTTTCGTTAGCGTTTGAGCCCGTTCTATTGTATTGTGACAATATCGGGGCTATAACGCAGGCTAAAGAACCGTGGTCTCATCAATGATCCAATCATGTTCTTTGACATTTCCATCTGATTCGTGAGATCATACATCGTGGCGATGTGAAGATCGAGAAGGTCGCATCAGATGACAACATTACGGATCCGCAGATGAAAGCCATTCCTCAGTAAAAGTTTGAGCGACATGTACATAGTTCATGTGTTAGATACTTGAGTGACTGGCTATAGGCCAAGTGAGAGATTGTTGGACAATTATGACCCATAACGTCACTATTTGTAAAAGACATTGTGGTTTTTGTACAAATTAACTATGTAATAAAGGAAATTGCTATTTTATCATTTTGTAATTAGATTACTTGAATTCATATAAAATGATAAAAGTCCTTATGATTAGTTCCAAGATTGATAAGATATGAGACAGTATCAATCAACGAACGGTTTAATCATTAAATATCCCTAGTCATAGTATTATCGAGACTGGATATCGATAATACGGAATAGACTAGTATTTCACTTGTGCGCATTATGGAAGTGTAACGGTATAGTTCTCATATATTTAAGTATTGGATACTTATGTAAGTGTGATGGGAGGTTGTGTTTACCGATGGTACGGAAACAGCTTCGCTCTGGATAGACCCCTCGGAATCCCATTGGTAGTATGACTATGTGTCTATGTGAATCCGCATCAGGGTAAGTATTTGGTCTTAACCTGAGACTTGCATTGCTAGTGCTTGTGACAATCAATACGCTTTGGTTTTGGTCGTCCAGGACTTTAACAGGTTCTGTGTACGCCTCTTCTGGGTTTATTGAGAATCTTAGTGTATTGGGTGTGATGTCAAGACGGAAGTATCACTTCAGTCATATGGAGATGATGATCACGTAGGGATACAAAACTGGTACTCTAATGTGTTGCAACCATCGGGATAACATGACAAGGTCATGATTATCTGATTAAAGAGACTATTTGCTTGTGATCCGATATATGCTTCGTACGGGGCAAACACTATTCCAACCCCATGCCTTGCATGTGACATCCGATACTGGATCGCAAAATGCAATACTACGTATACTACGCCTCACATAGATTATATATTCCTTAAAGAATATTTCTGTAGAATTGGGTAGGCACGGTGCTTTGCTAGAAGCCAACCATGTCTCGTAAATCGGTAAGAACGTGGTACCGAGTACACACATATTTAGATAGTCCGACGATCGGATTTACTGCCAACATATCCAGAGATCTCATGTGTCGCTTCTCGAAGATTCACCGATGATGTATAATTCGAACATAATTAATCTAACATTAATTAGAGGAGAGAGAAAATTAATCTAGGATTAATTATGGCAAGAATTTATCTGGGATAAAATTCAATTAAAAGAGAGAGAATGTTTAATTCGGAATTAATCAATAAATAATATATTCAATATATTAAATGAAATTAGATTTCATAACGGAATTAAAATTGGATTTTAATTCTGGCAAACGAAATAATTTAGAATTGATTCGCGAGCGACTTTACTAATAATTTTGTGAGACATTATTATTTAATTAAATTTGATTTAATTAAGTCGCAAAGGAAAGTTCGTTAATTTAGAATTAACGAACCCGAGCCCGGAATGTGTTTGCGGGCCCACTCGAATTTTGAATTAAAGTGGGGGCCATAAGTCACATCACCTAGTCACTTTAATCAACTTTTTGGTGATGGAATTTGGTGGGTGGTTATAAACTTGTTGAACACTCAATTTGAGAGATGATAGACATTTTCCAAATATTAGATATTTGGTATATCATTATTTTGTTTTTGAAAATCAAAATCCAAGTCACTCTCATCACTCCTCATTCTCTCTCATTCACGCCCAACTCCAAATTTCTCTCCCTAATTTTGGCTTAGCCGAATATACCAAAGAAAAAAAGAAAAATTGTTGCAATTTTTCTAAGTGCTAGCACACATCAAAGATCATATTTAGGTGATAGGGAAACTTTCTCATTGAGCTTGGAATCTCAAATCACTCATGGTTTGGAGCACAACCTCATCAAAGAAAACTTGGAGACTTTCATGGAAGGAAAATTTTGTTATCAACACATCCACTCTTCCAATCATTGTAAGTATATTTCCGCTATACTTTTCTTTTGTATTCACATTATTTCATGCTTGAAATGTTCTTGGGATGTTCTTAGAGACCAACAACAACTTAATTTGTGGCAAATTCTAAAATGAAATGTACTCAAACCAAACCAAACAAATTCTTATTTCCATTAGACGAGGTTAGTTATAAGAATTTTTTGACGTCATTGTGTATTGTATGAGATCATAGATTCATAAAATAAAATAAAAAAATTCCCTTTGGTCAATAAAGTTACAGTGACGATCTTATTATTTGAGACAAATTTTAGTTTATTATGATGCCCACCGAGGGTTTAGTTTCGTTACCGTGCAACGATTGAACACCACAAAATAGGCAAAAGTAATCGCTCAAAATCATCCTCCTTCAAACAAAAAAAAATGCGTCTTTTCATCTGGATCAATGTCAAAAATGAATTTTTTTTTGCTAATTGAAAGCCCTCATAGTGTTGCAATTTTCAAAAGCATGATAACCGGAACGCCTAGATCTTGCTGCTTCTTGTTTAATACTTGTAGAAGAGCAATAACAAGTTGTAAACTTGAAGTAGAGCCGCCAGCAAACGTAATCTCAGCCTCACAATCGACCTCAAGTGACAACAAAGTGATTTGCTCCTATGGTGATATCAACTTAGATTTGGGTATCTATGGCGTTCTTATGGGGAAACTGATTAAATTTGGCCAATCCTAGTCGCCTCTTTCGCTTTATCAGAATGATGTTGTTGCTTTAGGTGTTGATCCCGACCTGTCTATTTTGAATTCTCTCGTAGTTTTCTTTTGTGAGCTAGGGAATTTAGAGTATGCTATCAGACATTTTGATAGGCTTATTTCAATGAATTTTGTTCCTATTAAACCTGCATGTGTTGCTATTCTCCGAGGTTTATTTGTAGAAAAAAAGTTTCTGGAGGCTAACTAAATTATCCTCTGAGAATTATTGCATATTACTTTCACATTATTTAAATTTTATTGAATTTAATAAAGTAATGATTTCGGATAAAGTATAACGACATTAAAAGATCTATACAATTAACTCATATCTAACAAAAAAAAAGACTTTTATTTGGTTTGATTTGATTTAGGTCGCTTGTGAATGGAACTAACGAAGATGCTTGATTGCTCTCAATGTCTTTAGTAGAATTTATTACTTGACCTATGTCTAAGAGGAGTGATTCTTTGGTGCAACGGAGACGTGAGTGACGTGATATTATAAACAAATTAGTGAACGATATATATGATTTAATATCCATCTTTTTAGTTATTTTTTAATATTTTAACACACATGACAATGGATGATTGGATTATTGCACGGATGATGCGGTACCTCTGTTATATTGTAGATTTTCTCGTTTAAGAGATAATGATTTTCGAATAATCCATTTGTTTACATCGTATTTGACAATGTTTTAATTTGTGGTTTATAATATTAAATGACCAATTAATTATTATATAAAATATGTTTCGAATGTCTTATTTTAAAAAGACTATATTTTTAGACATCTCCTGTAGTGGGATGTTACAAAGATGGATCCTGCTACAAGATAGTTAAACATAAATCCAATGATGATATTGTTTGTTTTAGTGAAATCTTAGAAATGATATGTCCTTTAATATACTTTTATGTAATGCTTTGAGTAGTGTGGACACAGAAACCGGGTGACGCATGTTGTTCCGGGTTCGCGGCCCGGTTGGGAGTACGGAGTAGCCCACGGGGGACTAAGCCGGAGAATAATGGAGTCGCCACCCGGTGTTAGCCGAGACATAGATTTAAGGCCGCACTCACCCCTCGTAAGGGAAAACCTCAAACCATTGGGTTCAAAATGGTCCCTTACTTATGTCACTTGTAATAAATGATTTGTGCAATAATTCAACCAAGCCTAAGCAACATATTTCTAAGGATAATTTACTCTTAAGTTCGCATGCATAAGTACAAGGCTCACATCTAAGTTCACATGTAACACATCTTCATATTTTCATACAACCTATTTGCATACAATCTATGTCCAAATTTGCATACAACCTACTTGCATATAATCTATGCCCCGATTTGCATGCATAAAGATAAATTGACATATGGAAAGCATACAATTTCACATAAGTAGACACAGAAGCGCAAACAAATAAATTCATACAAGCATGCATATTAAGGAAGGACAATTAAGCGCATAATGGAAATAGATAACTAAAGAGGTAATACCATGCAAAGGCAAAGTAAAAAGAGACAACTATATGCTAAAATAGACATGTCATGATGTGATGCAGAAAAGATATCTAGAATTTACACGAACACATGCGTAGGCCTTTTTCCAAGTGGTACGTGGAATTGTATCCCGAGTACAGATCATACTACCATCCATTCGGAATCGGCTATGAAATTTATGTCCGGGTTTCCATCCTATATACCACGAGAAATAATGCCCAAATGCTATCATAACATAGGTACACAAATGGTAATAGATCGAGCCAAAACAAGGATAGAAGATGCAATCAATAGATGAAAGACACGGCATATATCGTGGTAAAGGTAGCATTTTAGGCTTTTCTTCCCCTAAATAGAGAACCTTTTAGTCCAACACAATAAGCCAATGCGCTTTTCATTACAATACGTACAAAGATAAAGATAACTATATAGAACTTCGTAATGCATGCGTAAATAAAGCAATGATGTGCAAAAGGATAAATGACATAGTAAGAAGCGCGGCAAGACATCGTGGTCAAGGCTTTTAACCCATTGACATAGAGGACCTTTAATCCAACTTATCAAGCCCATGCGCAAATAACACAATGCATATACAAAGTAAAGACCACGGTATCGGACTTCATGTATCCGATTGAACATATCTCACATTCAATCGAATATACATTATCCGTCGCGGCAAAGCATCGTGGTAAAGGCTTTTAACCCCTTGACTTAGAGGACCTTTAATCCCACTTACTACGCCCATGCGCAAACAACACAATATATATAAAAAAAAGCAAAGACAATGATATTGGACTTCGTGTATCCGATTAAACATATATCACATCCAATCGAAGATACATTATCCGGCGCGGCAAAGCATCGTGGTAAAGGATTTTAACCTCTCAAAATAGACCTTTAATCGCACTTACTAAGCCATACGCTAATAACACGATGCATATAAGAAATAAGGACAACGATATCGGACTTCGTACACCCGATTGAACATATCTCACATTCAAACGAATATACATCATCTGGCGCGGCAAAGCATCGTGGTAAAGGATTTTAACCTCTCAAAATAGAGGACCTTTAATCGCACTTACTAAGCCCATGCGCAAACACAACAATACATATATAAAAAAAAGTAAAGACAACGATATCGACTTCGTGTATCCGATTGAACATATCTCACATCCAATCGAATATACATTATCCGGCGCGGCAAAACATCGTGGTAAATGATTTTAACCTCTCAAATAGAGGACCTTTAATCGCACTTACTAAGCCCATGCGCTTTATCTCATCATTACACAAACAAATAACATGCGAAAATCAAGTAGCGAATAATAGACAAATCAAAATAACATAAAATGAAATATGCGCCGTTTGCTCAAGTGGTATTTAGAGTTGTATCCCGAGTACAGATCATACAACCGTCCATTCGGAATCGGCTATGAAATTTATGTCCGGGTTTCCATCCTATATACCACGAGAGGTTACACATTTTTCATTTTATTCAAGGGCCACAACATACATCATTTTACAATTCATGCATTTTCTATCTATTCAACGGCCACAACATGCTTCACTCTACGATAATCATGCAAACGAAACTCAAAAATAATAAAATACAACTGAAAAATGGATGTGAAAGAATATCCTCAGGTCCAACCTTTCTCGTCGACTCTCGGACTCACGTTTCACGGTGATCGAAATGGTGAAAGCTCCGCAACTTTTCTGGTTCACTGATTTGCGTTTTTCCTTGCTGTTTCGCTGCTCAAGCTACTGTTTTTGCTCCGTTTCACTGCTGTTTTGCTACTGTATTTCTGATATATTTTGGTCACTGTTTTTGGTGTTTTAGGCTACTGTTTTGGGTGTTTTTAAAGGATTTAAGTGCATTTTTTTAGTTATTATTTTAGGGATTAAAAGTGCAGTTTTTTTAGTCACTGGTTTAGGTGATTTAGGGGCTATTTTTAAGGTATTTTTGGTGATATGGGGCTGCTGTATAGGGGCTCTTTTTCGGTGATGTGTGCTGCTGTATAAGGGGTGTTTTTCGGTCAATGGGGCTGCTGTATAGGGGCTGTTTTAACGGTGCTGTGTACTGCTGTATAGGGGCTGTTTTTTGGTGATGTGTGCTGCTGTGTATAGGGGCTGTTTTCAGTGCTGTTTCAGTTTGTAATGTTTTCGGCAATAGAGGGGTTATGGGGCTGTGATTTTCGGCTAAGGGTGTAGGAGGAGAAGAGAAATATTTTCTTGCTGTATGCCTGAATGAAGAGGCTTTTTTCTTGCTGTATGCGTGTGAGTGAGAGGATGCAAGGGTTGGGAGAGGTTGGTTTTTATATGCAAAGGGGGTATGGCTACTCCTTGCTTGACAAGGAAATGGATTTGGCATTAAAGGGGGATTTGATTTAGTGTCAAACAAGGAAATCCTAAAATTGAGGGGGGACAAAATTAGTTCAATTTAGGAAGTCAATATATTAAATTTGTGTTTTTTAGGCATAATATTTGTTAAGTTAGGAATACAATATTTTTAATTAGGAATAATATTTTGTTGATTGATTTTAATTAGACATGCAATTTCTTTTATTTAGGTAGTTAATTTGTTAATTAGGTAGGGATATATTTTATATTTTATTTGATTTATTTTAATTTGGTATGTGATTTTTAGATTTTATTTAATTTTTCCATGTGTTAAATATATATTTAATTAATTTGGATGTGTTTTAAGTGGGCTTGGGCGTGTGGGCCAAGGCTTGGGCTTGTGGACTTGTTTTGGTGGGTTAGGTGTTGTGTTGGCTTGGTGAGTGGGTTTGGGCCAAGGTTAAATGGTTTGCGAGTTTTTTAGGCTAAAGGTGCTTTAAAACGGAGGTCCAACGAGTAAGCCTAGAGCTAAACAAGCGAATAAAATTTAACAAATTACCGATTCCATTCCAAAAACCGTTTCCCGCAACTTCCTCGACTAAAAAGGTAGTGCCTCTAAATGAGACTCATCATAGGGACTCACATGCAAAAATGCAGTGCCTACAGTCGCCCCCACTTTGATGGGACTTGTGTAATGTGTAACAGTGACAATCCTATCAAAGTTATGCAATGCATTTTCACTTAACTGGCTCGCCAGCTGTTACTTAACTTACTTTTTATCCTGAGATGCTTTGACCTCTGGGCTTTATTCCCGAACTATGTTGAGAGAGAGCTTTATTCTCCTGGACTTTATTCCCAAGCTGTTTTGCAAGCGGGCTTTATTCCTCTAGGCTTTGCTCCTGAACCGCGTAAAGATAGAGCTTTATTCCTCTGGGCCTTGTTCCCGAACTGTATTGAAGATGGGATTTATTCCTCTAGGCTTTATTCCCGAGCTATGTGAAGATAGAGCTTTATTCCCCTGGGCCTTGTTCCCGAACTGCTTTGAAAGTGGGCTTTATTCCCCTAGGCTTTGTTCCTGAACTGTGTAAAGATAGGGCTTTATTCCCCTGGGCCTTATTCCCGAACTTCTTTAAAAGTGGGCTTTATTCCCCTAGGCTTTGTTCCCGAACTGTGTAAAGATAGGGTTTTATTCCCCTGGGCCTTGTTCCCGAACTGTGCTAAGAGAGGCTTTATTCCCCCGAGCTTTATTCCCGAGCTGTTTTGAAGGTGGGCTTTATTCCTTTGGGCCTTGTTCCCGAATTATGTTGACTATGGGCCTTATTCCCGAACTGTGTTGACTATGGGCTTTTTTCCCGAACTATACTGAATGAAGGATTTATTCCCTGGGCCTTGTTCCCAGAACTGTTACTGATGTAGTGGTTCTTCGACTTCAAACTGATGTGGGCCTCGCCCTCACACTGATGCTGATGTAGGCCTCGCCCCCAGACTGATACTGATATGGGCCTCGCCCCCAATCTGATACTGATGTGGACCTCGCCCCTAAAATGATACTGACGTGGGCCTTGCCCCCCAAACTGGTACTGAGGTGGGCCTCGCCCCCAGACTGATACTGATATGTGCCTCAACCTTGGGACTCGTCCCCAAACTGCTGATGTCATATTGATGCTTTTGATTGGCTTTCATTTGCCGCTTTCTCTTTTTCTTCTTCAAAACCTGTGAACATAAAACAAACAAAAAATACAAAAAGGAATGCAAAATATGTTATGTGTATGCATGCATGCGTGGATGAGTTTCCCATCCCGTTGGTTAGGTCTTCCGCCATTATCTTGGTGACTGCTCAGTCTTCTTTTCCTCAGGCAAGCCACTGCTTCAATCTGTCTACGTTGATCGGCTCGGTGAACTAATTCCCTTCCAAGTCTGATATTTTCACTGCCCTCATTTCCCAATTTCTGAATGGCTATCTTATCTTTTCTGCTTGCTTATTCCGAGGATTCCATGTGTTCTAAACATCACTGAATTTCATAGTACCAATGTTGAATTCTTTTCTCAAATATACTAATATTGTAGAAGAGATTCAGTGAAATGAACGTCTTTATTATCATTTAATAAAATGGTTCTATCATGTAGACTAAATCAATGTCTATATTAAAAATGCAGGATCAAATAAACTAGGAGGAATAAATTCATCATTCGCAACATTGCATTCTTCCTTGGCCTATGGTTCTTCACTGTTATCCTTTATCTCAATGCAAGAAGCCTGGTGGTTGAGAGTTTGGAGGACAAAGGTTTCGGGTAGGCCGGAGTTGATCATGTAGGTGGGTGGTGGAATGGAGTGGTAATTAGGCAAGAGATTTTTGTATGTGTTAGGTTGTTCTTTTTCTGGATTGGGTATTTTATGGGAGTCAATGAGGTTTTGGACCTCATGCCTAAGGCGGGTACAGTTGTCGGTGTCATGGCCTTTTTCTTGATGGAAGTAACAATACTGGTTTAGGTTGAGGTACGGTGGTACAGGGTTCGGAAATGGCCTAGGTTCCAAAGGTTTTAGAAGTCCTTGCATTTTCATATTTTCAAATACCTTTGACAAAGGTATACCAAGATTGGAGAATCACATGTTCTTGACGGTAGCAACCTCGGTAGTAGCGGGCTTGGTCTCAGAAGGCCCCCCAAAAGTTCTTCTATTCTGGCCATAAAACTTTCTGTTTTCAACCTCCTAGTCTTCAATGTCCATGACAGTCTCCCTCAACTGTCGAAAATCCGCGATCATGGAGGTCATCCTCCTCAGCTTACCATAGATGATGGGCTTAGTACCCTTGATAATCATCTTAATTTGGTCTTTCTCTGAAGGCTGAGTCTTCATTTTGAAAAGTTGACCTCTCCAGCGGTCTACATACTCCTTGAAGCTCTCCTTCTGCTTCTGCTTAGTGTTCTCCAAATCTCGGAGTGACAAATCAATCTCCAAGTGTGTAACATACTATTTTAGAAATGTATCTGCCAATTCCCTCCAATCTTCTCTAACCTTTCTCACAAGGCTGTGATACCACACTACAGGTGCCCCCTTAAGTGACATCCCAAATATCTTTTGGACTTGGCGCTGTGACAGGCCCACTGAACTCATCACTGAGACATATTGCCGCAGATGGACCCTCGATCCCCATTCCCATTGAACTTAGCCATATCCGGCATCTTGAACTGAGCTGGAAACTGTTCTCCGAAGGTCATTGCCTCATAATCTAACAACTCTTCATGTTTACCCCTCATTTTGCGAGTAACTATTTCAACCTAATCCCGAAGCTTCTGAGCCTGAGACCCAATCACTCTGCCTATTGCATACTCTACCACGTTGTCATGAAAAGCACGGATATCATCACCCAACCCATTCGGAGGCTCTTCGTGCCTCACATTCTCAGAACTTCCCCCAGCATGGGGTACAGCCATACCAGCCACAGCAGTAGTCAAGCTTGCAACTGTTCAGTAATTTTGGCGAAACCATTCTTCAGCTGATCTACGCGAGATATCTCATTTTCTAATCCACTCATATTTTTTATTGGCCTCTTGGTGAGTCTTCCCTCTTCCCTAACCCAACGGGAATCTTTGATGTCTTTTATAGACATAGAGGGTGTTAACAGGATATATGTATGCATGAGATGAATGAGATGCATGCGATACAAGGAATATATCAACTCATTAAATTTTTCTCACAAATTGGCCCATCATCATTTTAGAAGCTTTTGGGCTAACTGTCATAGGAGTGAACTCGTCCTAGTTTAAATATCCCAACAAGTTCACATCTCATGGCAAGAAGTCTAGCCGTATCCAAATGATAATGTTCCTAAACACAAACATAAGTAAATAATTCTTATTAGTTCTACGACTAAGGTTCACATGCGGATTTACGGGAGTGTGGACAAAGGCTCTCGCTGATGAAGGATTACCCACAACTAGGTCTCCCCACTCAAGGGTCTGAGCGACCAAGTGAGCACACCTTTTTTATACCCTAAGGTACGTGCCAACGAGATATGGTGTGTGACTGACTTTCAAATAGATTTCCCGTTCTAGATTCCCCAGAGGGAGGGTGGAGGGAGGCTCTCTTAAGTACCCAAGCCTCTTAGGCTCTTATCGCTTGGTGTCAGGAATAAACACGAGTCCTCCAAATTAGTCCATCACAGTAGGCTACGAGTAGATGATTATCTAGGTGCCTTCACACAGCTTTTCCTTATAGAAAGGTAGTGAGTGAAGGAAGACACCAAACCATTACCTAGCCTTAAAAGTGCCTTTGATTAAACCTCTTTCAACCCACTATAGGAACGGTTAACTTAAAGCACAAATAATAATATAAAGACATGATTTCGGGGCCGATTCTCTATCCCCAGTGGAGTCGCCAGACTGTGGGACAAAGAACTAGGCGACGCATGCATTTCTAAGCTCGCGGCCTGGTTGGGAGTACAGAGTAGCCCACGAGGGACTAAACCGAAGAATAATGGAGTCGCCACCCGGTGTGAACCGAGACAAATATTTAAGGTCGCATTCACCCCTCGCAAGGGAAGACCTCAAACCATTGGGTTCGGAATGGTCCCTTACTTATGTCACTTGTAATAAATGATTTGTGCAATAATTCAACCAAGCCTAAGAAACATATTTCCAAGGATAATTTACTTTTAAGTTCACATGCATAAGTACAAGGCTCATATCTAAGTTCACATGTAACACATCTTCATATTTGCATACAACCTATTTGCATGCAATCTATGTCCAAATTTGCATACAACCTACTTGCATATAATCTATGCCCGAATTTTCATGCATAAAGATATATTGACATATGGAAAGCATACAATTTCACATTGGTAGACACAGAAGCGCAAAAAAATAACATTCATACAAGCATGCATATTAAGGAAGGACAATTAAGCGCATAATAGAAATTGATAACTAAAGAGGTAATACAAATGCATAAGGTAAAAAGAGAAAACAATATGCTAAAATGGACATGTCGTGATGTGATGCAGAAAATATATCTAGAATTGATACAAACACATGCGTGGGCCTTTTTCCAAGTGGTACGTGGAATTGTATCCCGAGTACAGATCATACTACCATCCATTCAAAATCGGCTATGAAATTTATGTCCGGGTTTCCATCCTATATACCACGAGAAATAATGCCCAAATGCTATCATAACATGGGTACACAAATGGTAATAGATCGAGCCAAAACCAGGATATAAGATGCAATCAATAGATGAAAGACACGGAAAATATCGTGGTAAAGGTAGCCTTTTAGGCTTTTCTTCCCCTAAATGGAGAACCTTTTAGTCCAACACAATAAGCCCATGCGCTTTTCATTACAATGCGTACAAAGATAAAGATAACTATATAGAACTTCGTAATGCATGTGTAAATAAAGAAATGATGTCCAAAAGGATAAATGACATAGTAGAAGCGCGGCAAGACATCGTGGTAAAGGCTTTTAACCCATTGACATAGAGGACCTTTAATCCAACTTATCAAGCCCATTCGCAAATAACACAAGGCATATACAAAGTAAAGACCACAGTATCAGACTTCATGTATCCGATTGAACATATCTCACATTCAATCGAATATACATTATCCGGCACGACAAAGGATCGTGGTAAAGGCTTTTAACCCCTTGACTTAGAGGACCTTTAATCCCACTTACTACGCCCATGCACAAACAACACAATACATATATAAAAAAGTAAAGACAATGATATCGGACTTCATGTATCCGATTGAACATATCTCACATCTAATCGAATATACATTATCCGGCGCGGTAAAGCATCGTGGTAAAGGATTTTTAACCCTCAAAAGAGGGACCTTTAATAGTACTTACTATGCCCATGCACAAACAACACAATTCATATATAAAAAAGCAAAGACAATGATATCGGACTTCGTGTATCCGATTGAACATATCTCACATCCAATCAAATATACATTATCCGGCGCGGCAAAGCATCGTGGTAAAGGATTTTAACCTCTCAAAATAGAGGACCTTTAATCGCACTTACTAAGCCCATGCGCAAACAACACAATACATATATAAAAAAGAGTAAAGACAAATATATCAGACTTCGTGTATCCGATTAAACATATCTCACATCCAATCGAATATACATTATCTGGCGCGGCAAAGCATCGTGGTAAAGGATTTTAACCTCTCAAAATAGAGGACCTTTAATCGCACTTACTAAGCCCATGCGCTTTATCTCATCATTACACAAACAAATAACATGCGGAAATCAAGTACCGAATTATAGACAAATCAAAATAACATAAAATAAAATATGCGCTGTTTGCTCAAGTGGTACGTGTAGTTGTATCCCGAGTACAGATCATACTACCGTCCATTCGGAATCGGCTATGAAATTTATGTCCGGGTTTCCATCCTATATACCACGAGCGGCGACACATTTTTCATTTTATTCAAGGGCCACAACATACATCATTTTACAATTCATGCATTTTCTATCTATTCAAGGGCCACAACATGCTTCACTCTACGATAATCATGCAAACGAAACTCAATAAATAATAAAAATACAACTGAAAAACGGATGTGAAAGAATACCCTCAGGTCTAACCTTTCTCGTCGACTCTCGGACTCGCGTTTCACGGTGATCGGAATGGTGAAAGCTCCGTAACTTTTCTGGTTCACTGATTTGCATTTTTCCTCACTGTTTCAACTGCTCAAGCTACTATTTTGCTCCGTTTCATTGTTGTTTTGTTGCTGTATTTCTGCTGTATTTTGGTCAATGTTTTTGGTGTTTTAGGCTACTATTTTGGGTGTTTTTAAAGGCTTTAAGTGTAGTTTTTTAGTTATTATTTTATGGATTAAAGGTGCAGTTTTTTTAGTCACTGGTTTAGGTGATTTAGGGGCTATATTTTAAGGTATTTTAGTGTGATATGGGGCTGCTGTATATGGGCTATTTTTTGGTGATGTGTGCTGCTGTATAGGGGCTATTTTTTGGTCAATGAGGCTGCTGTATAGGGGCTGTTTTTTGGTGATGTGTACTGCTGTATTGGGGCTGTTTTTTGGTGATGTGTGCTGCTATATAGGGGCTTTGTCGGTGGTCTTTCAGGTTGTAATTTTTTCGGCAATGGAGGGGTTTATGGGGCTGTGATTTTCGGCTAAGGGTGTAGGAGGATAATAGAAATATTTGCTTGCTGTATGCGTGAATCAAGAGGCTTTTTCTTGTTGTATGCGTGTGAGTGAGAGGATGCAAGGGTTGGGAGCGGTTGATTTTTATAGGCAAATGAGGTAGGGCTACTCCTTGCTTGACAATGAAAGGGATTTGGCATTCAAGGGGGATTTGATTTAGTGTCAAACAAGGAAATCCTAAGATTGAAGGGGGACAAAATTAGTTCAATTTAGGAAGTCAATATATTTAATTGTGTGTTTTAGGCATAATATTTGTTAAGTTAGGAATACAATATATTTAATTAGGATAATATTTTGTTGATTGATTTTAATTAGGCATGCAATTTCTTTTATTTAGGTAGTTAATTTGTTAATTAGGTAGGGATATATTTATATTTTATTTGATTTATTTTAATTTGGTATGTGATTTTTAGATTTTATTTAATTTTTCCATGTGTTAAATATATATTTAATTAATTTGGATGTGTTTTAAGTGCGCTTGGGCGTGTGGGCCAAGGCTTGGGCGTGTGGACTTGTCTTGGTGGGTTAGGTGTTGTGTTGGCTTGGTGAGTGGGTTTGGGCCAAGATTAAATGGTTTGCAGGTTTTTTAGGCTAAAGGTGCTTTAAAACGGAGGTCCAACGAGTAAGCCTGGAGCTAAACAAGCGAATAAAATTTAACAAAATAGCGATTCCCTTTCGACAACCGTTTCCCGCAACTTCCTCGACTAAAAAGGTAGTGCCTCCAAATGAGACTCATCATAGGGACTCACATGCAAAAATACAGTGCCTACAAGTAGTTTATCTATTTTAGACTCGTAAGCACTTAATTATAGGTTCTTAGCAGTGGAAGCCTGAGTAGTTGGCAAGGTGACTAGTTGAAGAAATTGCATGTCGATGAATGACCGTTTGCTTAGATGTCTATCATGACTTACTTGTGTTATAATGTGTGGTATGGTTGAAAATAAAAGAAAAGTCTCTAAAGAAAAAAAATTAAGCCACCTATAACCGATAAGCGTAACGACATAGTTCTTGTATATTTGGGTATTAGATACTCATGCAAGTGTAATAGAAGGTTCTGTTTACCGATGGTACGGAAACAGCTTCGCTCTGGATATACCCCCCGGAATCCCATTGGTAGTGTGACTATGTGTCTATGGGAATCCGTATAAGGGTAGGTGTATTTGGTCTTAACTTGAGACTTGCATCGCTAATACTTGCGACAATCAGTATACTTGCGTATCAGGGTAGGTGTATTATGTGTACGCCTTTTCTAGATATACTGAGAATCGTAGTGTATTGGGTGTGATGTCAAAATGGAAGTATCATTTCAGTCATATGGAGATGATGATCACGTAGGGATACAAAACTGGTACTCTCTTAGATGCTGCAGCTATCGGATAATATGACAAGGTCATGATTATCCGATTAAAGAGACTAGTTGCTTGTGATCTGATATATGCTTCGTACGGGGCAGACACAATTCCAGCCCCAGGCCTTGCATGTGACATTCGATACTAGATCGTAATACGTTATACTATGTATACTATGTCTGACAAAGATTACATATTCGTTTAAGAATATTTCTGGAGAATTGGGTAGGCACGATGCTTTGCTAGAAGCCAACCATGTCTCATAAATCAGTAAGAACGTAGTACGAGGTACGTACGTGTTCGGATAGTCCGACGACCGGATTTACTGCCAACATATCCAGGGATCTCATGGGTCGCTTCCCGAAGATTCACCGATGACGTATGATTCGAACATAATTAATCTAGAATTAATTAGAATAGAGAGAATTAATCTAGGATTAATTACGGCAATAATTAATCTAGGAATTAATTATCAAAGAGAGAATTAATTTAGGATTAATTACGTCGAGAATTTATCTGGGATTAAATTCGTCGTGAAGAGAGAACACGATTAATTTATAATTAATCGGTAAAGTAAATTTAATAGTTAAATTAGATTTTACGATTTAATTTATTTAATTGGGCTAAAATAATATATTAGATATATTAATTGAAATCGGATTTCAAATCGGAATTAAAATTGGATTTTAATTCAAGTGAACAGATTAATTTGGAATTAATTCTCGAACGACTTCCGTAATAATTTTGCTAGGCATTATTATTTAATTAAATTAGATTTAATTGCGTTGCGATGGAAAATTCGTTTAATCGGATTAAACGAAACCGGGCCCAAAGTGTGTTGAGTAAGCCAACTCAAATTTTGAATTTAAAGGAGTGAGACCCACTTTACTTACATCAACCTTTTGACACTTAATGTGAGTAGTTGGCTACATTTAATTGTGATGGAAGTTGAGTTTCAATACATGCTTTCATACTTACTTAGGTGACAGATGATTACCGCCTATATGGCTGGTTTATGGACAAATAATAACACCCTCTTTATGGTCGGTTGGATAATTGAAAATCTGACTTAATGAGGATACCGCCTGTATGGTCGGTTGGTAATATCACTGATAATTTTTGTATTGTAATAAGGGAGATTTCTAAATTAGAAGTAGTAAGGATGGATCATTTAACCCCCAGCATTTTATTTTTATTCTAGGGAAGTGATGAAACACAATATCCACACACTTAATAATTGATTTTCTTTTTATGGGTAATTCTTTAGTTTGTCTATTGAGTCTTAAGCTTAATACTTCTTGTTAATTGGCTATTAATAAGATTGATTTGGTAAACTTAAAATGAAATTGTTGAAGGGATTTTAGGTTTCAGCCTTAGATTCGATAGCCCAAGATCTTCCTTGAGGATAGATAACCCTTTAATAGATTTCCTTACAAGATAGACAAATACCTGTCGGGCGGGAGTAGTCACTTTTGGAACTTGAACTAAATGAATTAAGGTAACTTGGTTAACATAGACATATGATTAATTGGGTTATTTGGGTATTTACGTTTGACCATCAACCGAGGCTTTTGTATATCTTCGTGTTCCAGGTTAGCAAACTGACTTATTATATATATATATATATATATATATATATATATATAGAGAATCAATTCATCTTTAGGATAATATTGTGTGGAATCACAACCCTAGATCTTTGTGTCTATTATTTATTTTTCTTAGTATTTTCTTTTATTTATTTTATTTAAGGAAATCCACATTCTACCAACCAAAAGCAATCATTCTCTTCTCCATTAATTAGATACTTGTAAATAAATAGTATCAATAATTAATAACAACAGTAGAAATTAAGTCCTCGTGGGATCGATATTTTTATAATACTTGAACGATACGTGCGCTTGCGTTATATGCGTGTGATTACGCCGGTCAGATAAAGAGTGAAATTATTAATAAGAAAACATAAATTAATCTTACTTATATTATAATATATGAATTATAATTTGAAGACTAATATTCTTTTATTTTTTCTGGTGTTTTGATTTGCGGTAGACAATTAAATCTCGATTGGCACAATTAATATATGAGAGAGTAATTTAATTATGGACTAATTATTGACAAACTTTGTTACTTTACTTATGGCTGATTTTATATATTTGACATAATTGAGTATCTAACTGAACTTGTTATAGACAAATATTATCACCGCCTTTATTATTGATTTTATATGTTTTGGCATAATTAGTAATTGAAATAAATTAATTAGGTAATAATGATGTTTTATATATTATAAAAAATAAGATTTCTTTATATTTAAAATATTAAGAGTAGATCTCATAAACCCAACACTTTAATTTATTGTTGCATTTCAATTTAAAAATCTATCATCACTTCAATCAGTTCAACCTTTTTTTTTATTCCAATTATTATTTTAATTTACTAAATCTATTCCTAGTGGATCGACCCTAGACTTACTGGATTATTTTATTACTTCGATACTCTTATACTTAGGAGTAAATAACTACTTTGTAAGTGTGTCAATCAACATCTGATATATGATTAGTGATTTTTGGCCAAATGTTAAATTAAGGGTGGCAATTTGGGTCAGGATTCATTTATTCGTTCGATTCGATTCGCTTTAAAGTGAATACGGATTTGAAAAAATGGATTCGTTTAGTAAATGGGTCAATTCGATTCGATTCGTTTATTAAACGAATCAAATACGAATTTAAGCTCATTGATTCATTTATTCGTTTATGATTCGTTTTATTATTTTTATTTACTAGTTTTTGTTAATTTTCAATTAAGATTCGAGAAATTATAGCTAATTATCATAGATGAAGTAATATTTTCGATATTTGGTGAGGTATTTTTAGTAAATATATTAATTACATATTTCATATTTATATATTTATAAAGAATTAATGTAAATCAAGTATGATAAATTATTTTATTAAATAATATTATTGACTAAACAAATAAATGAATATTCGTATTTGATTCTTTTAATAAACGAATCAAATACGAATCATGATATTAGGATTCGTTTATTATACGAATCCATCACATTTTGATTCGATTCGTTTAGGATTCGATAAAAATTCGATTCGTTGATTCGTTTTGACACCCCATATGTTAAATTATCAGTAACATTATGATTTACAAGTAGAGTGTCCTCAAAAGGTTGATAAATTCTGACAAATGAAGAAATGAAACTAGAAAAGATAAATGATGAAGTTATCGGAAAAAAAATTATTGATGGTGTTTTTAAACACTATAATATTTAAGGAGTACGACAAGGGTAAAAAGGTAATTCCCTTCTCAGTCGAGATCATTAAATAACGACCCGACCACATTAGTTAGGGGCCGAGTACTTAAGATCGGTAACCCGACCACTTAAAGATCAGATGACTGGGCGTTATCACATCGACAACAGCATTCTCAGTTCAAAAGACCATCGTGATCGACCTCATGAAGACCGGGAATATGGCGGGATATGCTCCAGAAGATAAGTTATCCTACTTTCATGGGGAAAACTGATGAGTCAGTGTCCAAATAGGATAAAGGAAGTGAATGTAGTTTTAAATTAGGAATCCTTATGGAAAATGGAATAGTTTTGACTAGGAATCCTTATGGGAAAAGGAAATTGTTTCAACTATGAAATTCTTGAACAAATAGGAATATGATTTCTTCACCATTATAAATAGGAGGGTAGAACAAGTTGAAAATGAGGAGTTGAGATCAGAATCAATATCAAGATCATTACGATCAGACTTGTAAACACAAGAGATATCAGAGACGCATATCTCGGTAATAAAAGTATCATTCGTTTTGTGCCCGTGGACGTAGGTTGGATCTGATCCGCCAAACCACGTTAAATCTCCTTGTTGATTGGTGTATTTATCTGTCTTTTGCTAAATTTGCTTTTGGTTCCCCCATAACCAAACAAATTCACTATTGAGGGAGGATTGTCTCGGGAGTGATATTCCCATATTGCCCTGAGACCAAAATCCGCCGTCAACAGTTGGCGCCGTCTGTGGGGACTCAACGAAAAGCAGCTCGCGTAGTAAGACGATGGCAGAGGATGGAAATCACCGATCGTCAGGGATTTCACCAGATAGTTCGGGAAATCCAGGATAAAGGTCTGTTGGCCGAGCCTACTTTGAGGAGGTTCCCGATTGAGGATGGAAATAATAGGGCATACTGTATCTATCATAACGTAAGGGGACATGCCACGAATGGGTGCAGAGACCCGCGGAAGAAGGTGGAAGACTTGGTGAAAGAAGGCTATCTCAGTGTGTACATAGACCATTCGATTTTTGAGGTCGACCAAAGTTGATAGAGGAAGTCATCCGGTCAGATGCGTGGAATGCTGAGAAACAGAGAGGATGTATTAAGAAAAGCCTTACTTGTAGTGACCCTTGTAGAGTTGCAAGAAAGGAAACGGATCCCAAAAAGGTGAGTAAAACCTCTTCTGACTTAGGTTGACATTTATTTATGCTTGTTTGTTGTGGCCCACACAATGGTTTTGATATTTGTTTTACGGCTCGGGTCTGCTCTTGTACCGCCGAGACCGATGTTTCTTTCCGGCTCGGGTCTACTCTCTTGTACCGCCGAGACCGATGTTTCCTTCCGACTCGGGTCTGCTCTTGTACCGCCGAGATCGATGTTTCTTTCCGACACGGGTCTGCTCTTGTACCGCCGAGATCGATTTTTCTTTCCGGCTCGGGTCTGCTCTTGTACCGCTGAGACCGATGTTTTCTTTCCGGCTGGGGTCTGCTCTTGTACCGTCGAGACCGATGTTTCCTTCTGACTCGGGTCTGCTCTTGTACCGCCGAGATCGATGTTTCTTTCCGACTCGGGTCTGCTCTTGTACCGCCGAGACCGATGATTCTTTCCGGCTCGGGTCTGCTCTTGTACCGCCGAGACCGATGTTTCCTTCCGACTCGGGTCTGCTCTTGTACCGCCGAGATCGATGTTTCTTTCTGGCTCGGGTATGCTCTTGTACCGCCGAGATCGATGTTTATTCGACTCGGGGCTGGATTTAGTTCCGCCGAGGCCGCTTGGTTATTCGGCTCGGGGTTGGATTTCGTTCCTCCGAGGCCGCTTGTTTATTTCGCTCGGGGCTGGACTTCGTTCTGCTGAGGCCAATTATTTATCGGCTCGGGGCAGGATTTTGTTTCGCTGAGGCCGCTTAGTTATTCGGCTCGGGGCTGGATTTCATTCCGCCGAGGCCGCTTGCTTATTTAGCTCGGGGTCAGGTTACGTCCCACTGAGTCGGCTTCTTTGGACTGGGGATGTAACATTCCCCCAATGCCAAGTCTTTCTTTTAGCTCGGGGTCGGGTTACGTCCCACCGAGTCGGCTTCTTTGGACTGGGGATGTAACATTCCCCCAGTGCCAAGTCTTTCTTTTAGCTCGGGGTCGGGTTACGTCCCACCGAGTCGGTTTCTTTGGACTGGGGATGCAACATTCCCCCAATGCCAAGTCTTTCTTTTAGCTCGGGGTTAAGTTACGTCCCACCGAGTCGGTTTCTTTGGACTGGGGATGTAACATTCCCTCAGTGCCAAGTCTTTCTTTTAGCTCGGGATAGGGTTGTGTCCCTCTGATTCGGCTTCTTTGGACTGGGGATGAAACATTCCCCCAGAGCCAACTCTTTCTTTTAGCTCGGGGTTGGGTTACGTCCCACCGAGTCGGCCTCTATTGGTCTGGGGAGGTGACATTCCCCCAAAGCCAAATATTCTTCTCAGCTCGGGGTCGGGTTACGTCCCACCGAGTCGATTGTGATCATCATAAGGGCAAAGCATTTGTTCCACGGGTAGATATCGGGATCCTCGTTGACTGAGCACATGAAGGTGTCAGGAATGACCAGATTTGCAGCCAAGACCTTTTTCTTTGTGGTTCCTGGAGTGACCACCGACAGATTCATCGGCACACCATCTTTTTTTATAGTTCCCGGCATCAACTCGCAAACTCGTTGTTACCGAGAACTAGGGAATAAATGTTGATGGTGTTTTTAAGCACTATGATATTTAAGGAGTACGACAAGGGTAAAAAGGTAATTCTCTTCTCAGTCTAGATCATTAAATACCGACCCGACCACATGAGTTAGGGGCCGAGCACTTAAGATCGGTAACCCGACCACTTAAGATCGGTAACCCGACCACTTAAAGATCGGATGACCGGGCGTTATCACATCGACAACAGCATTCTCAGTTCAAAAGACCATCGTGATCATTCGTTTTGTGCCCGTGGACGTAGGTTGGATCTGATCCGCCGAACCACGTTAAATATCCTTGTTGATTGGGGTATTTATCTGTGTTTTGCTAAATTTGCTTTTAGTTCCCCCATAACCAAACAAATTCACTATTGAGGGAGGATTGTCTCGGGAGTGATATTCCCATATTGCCCTGAGACCAAAATCTGTCATCAACAGTTGGCGCCGTCTGTGGGGACTCAACGAAAAGTAGCTCGCGTAGTAAGACGATGGCAGAGGATGGAAATCACCGATCGTCAGGGATTTCACCAGATAGTTCGGGAAATCCAGGATAAAGGTCTGTTGGCCGAGCCTACTTTGAGGAGGGAAATAGTAGGGCATATTGTATCTACCATAACGTAAGGGGACATGCCACGAATGGGTGCAGAGACCTGCGGAAGAAGGTGGAAGACTTGGTGAAAGAAGGCTATCTCAGTGTGTACATAGACCATTTGGTTTTTGAGGTCGACCAAAGTTGATAGCGGAAGTCATCCGGTCAGATGCGTGGAATGCTGAGATGCAGAGAGGATGTATTAAGAAGAGCCTTACTTGTAGTGACCCTTGTAGTGTTGCAAGAAAGGAAACGGATCCCAAAAAGGTGAGTAAAACCTCTTCTGACTTAGGTTGACATTTATTTATGCTTGTTTGTTGTGGCCCACACAATGGTTTTGATATTTGTTTTACGGCTCGGGTCTGCTCTTGTACCGCCGAAACCGATGTTTCTTTCCGGCTCGGGTCTACTCTCTTGTACCGCCGAGACCGAGGTTTCCTTCCGACTCGGGTCTGCTCTTGTACCGTCGAGATCGATGTTTCATTCCGACTCGGGTCTGCTCTTGTACCGCCGAGATCGATGTTTCTTTCCGGCTCGGGTCTGCTCTTGTACCTCTAAGACCGATGTTTCTTTCCGGCTCGGGTATGCTCTTGTACCGCCGAGACCGATGTTTCCTTCTGACTCGGGTCTGCTCTTGTACCGCCGAGATCGATGTTTCTTTCCGGCTCGGGTCTGCTCTTGTACCGCCGAGACCGATGTTTCTTTCTTGCTCGGGTCTGCTCTTGTACCGCCGAGACCGATGTTTCCTTCCGACTCGGGTCTGCTCTTGTTCCGCCGGGATCGATGTTTCTTTCCGGTTCGGGTCTGCTCTTGTACCGCCGAAATCGATGTTTATTCGGCTCGGGGCTGGATTTCATTCCGCCGAGGCCGCTTGGTTATTCGGCTCGGGGTTGGACTTCGTTCCGCTGAGGCCAAATATTTTATCGGCTCGGGGTTGGATTTCGTTTCGCCGAGGCTGCTTGGTTATTCGGCTCGGGGCTGGATTTCATTCCGCCGAGGCCGCTTGCTTATTTAGCTCGGGGTCGGGTTACGTCCCACCGAGTCGGCTTCTTTGGACTGGGGATGTAACATTCCCACAGTGCCAAGTCTTTCTTTTAGCTCGGGGTCGGTTTACGTCCCACCGAGTCGGCTTCTTTGGACTGGGGATGTAACATTCCCCCAGTGCCAAGTCTTTCTTTTAGCTCGGGGTCGGGTTACGTCCCACCGAGTCGGTTTCTTTGGACTAGGGATGCAACATTCCCCCAGTGCCAAGTCTTTCTTTTAGCTCGGGGTTACGTTACATCCCACCGAGTCGGTTTCTTTGGACTGGGGATGTAACATTCCCTCAGTGCCAAGTCTTTCTTTTAGCTCGGGGTCGGGCTGTGTCCCTCCGAGTCGACTTCTTTGGACTGGGGATGTAACATTCCCCCAGAGCCAACTCTTTCTTTTAGCTCGGGGTTGGGTTACGTTCCACCGAGTCGGCCTCTATTGGTCTGGGGAGGTGACATTCCCCCAAAGCCAAATATTCTTCTCAGCTCGGGGTCGGGTTACGTCCCACCGAGTCGATTGTGATCATCATAAGGGCAAAGCATTTGTTCCATGGGTAGATATCGGGATCCTCGTTGACTGAGCACATGAAGGTGTCAGGAATGACCAGATTTGCAGCCCAGACGTTTTTCTTTGCGGTTCCTGGAGTGACCACCGAAAGATTCATAGACACACCATCTTTTTTTATAGTTCCCGGCATCAACTCGCAAACTCGTTGTTACCGAGAACTAGGGGATATATGTTGATGGTGTTTTTAAGCACTATGATATTTAAGGAGTACGACAAGGGTAAAAAGGTAATTCCCTTCTCAGTCGAGATCATTAAATACCGACCCGACCACATGAGTTAGGGGCCGAGCACTTAAGATCGGTAACCCGACCACTTAAAGATCGGATGACCGGGCGTTATCACATCGACAACAACATTCTCAGTTCAAAAGACCATCGTGATCGACCTTATGAAGACCGGGAATATGGCGGGATATGCTCCAGAAGATAAGTTATCCTACTTTCATGGGGAAAACTGATGAGTCAGTGTCCAAATAGGATAAAGGAAGTGAATGTAGTTTTAAATTAGGAATCCTTATAGGAAAAGGGAATAGTTTTGACTAGGAATCCTTATGGGAAAAGGAAATTGTTTCAATTATGAAATTCTTGTACAAATAGGAATATGATTTCTTCACCATTATAAATAGGAGGGTAGAACAAGTTGAAAATGGGGAGTTGAGATCAGAATCAATATCAAGATCATTACGATCAGACTTGTAAACACAAGAGATATCAGAGAAGCATATCTCGGTAATAAAAGTATCATTCGTTTTGTGCCCGTGGACGTAGGTTGGATCTGATCCGCCGAACCACGTTAAATCTCCTTGTTGATTGGTGTATTTATCTGTCTTTTGCTAAATTTGCTTTTTGTTCCCCCATAACCAAACAAATTCACTATTGAGGGAGGATTGTCTCGGGAGTAATATTCCCATGTTGCCCTTAGACCAAAATCCGCCGTCAACAAAAATGTTATTAGTTTATTGAATTTGAGATACATTTAGCTAGAAAGCATCGTTCTTTTCAAGTGATTCATGTACATGTTTTTAACTTTTGAAAATTTTCTTTAATAATATCGTTTGGTAGAAAATATTTATTGAAAATATAAAATAATTTATAAGTATTACACTG
>SKCR01036802.1:0-180743 GCA_019454045.1 Zanthoxylum bungeanum | reverse complement strand
ATTTCATTTATCACATAGTTAATTTTGTACAAGAACACCATGTCCTTTACAAAATAGTGATGCTATGGGTCATAATTATCCAACATTCACCTCTATGAGACAGTTGATCTTACATAAGATATTGTTGTAGGCTGCCAATATACTAAATTCTTAATGGTGGTCATGGATTTTTACACTTCCCCTTCTATGTTTATGAGCCTATATGCATTTATTAATCCATGGGTATGACCCTTTGTTTTCATCCAAGAGGTCTAATGGGGCAACATCTTCTGTGGATTCTTGACAAGTTAATGTTGTATGGTCCGGTAGCATTCCCTAGTTTCAAATATATGCCAGTGAGGCTGAGGGTTATGCATTTATTATATATATATTTTATTTTCAATTTTCATGACTCTTTTGTAGAAAGTCCAAAATGAGCTATTGTCGGTATTATGCAAACCCACTGCTAGAGAAAGAGCACTCAGGATGCCACGCATTGCTCAGAGACGACAAGGTACTGAGTGACTTGAGTAATGATGCATTTTATTATTTTAAGTTATGTTTTTGATTAATAAAATGACGAAAATTTCTTTAAAATATTAATGTAGACTTTTAATGGTGAAAATTAAATTCACCACTAAAAATAGACTTTTAGTGGCAAAAATATTTGCCATTAAAAATCTAAAATTTTCGCCACTAATGTCTACTTTCAGTGGCGAAATTCATTTCGCCACTAAAGGTGGATTTTTAGTGGCGAAATATAATTTCGACACTAAAACCTTTTGTGTCGCACTTTTAATGGCGAATCAGTGGCATTTCGCCACTAATTGTTTTAGTGGTGAAATTTTAACAATTTTCGCCACTAAAAGTCAATTTTGTTGTAGTGATTATTTGATTGTCATATTTGATGGTCATATTTGTAGGAGTTGTATACTTGATTGATATGTAATATTGCGGTGAAGGGTGGACAATAATATACGTCTCATATGCGTGGAGAGCAACGTGAATCACATGTACTTGTTTTTTAATTAAATATATTTGTGATGCCTATAACACTATTATTCCGGAATTTACATTATATTATATAGATCAAAAGGCTTTGAATGGAGCAATTGCGGGATCAAAACTCCAACTACAACTTTACATAGAAAAGTGAGTTGATACCAAATTTTAAGATTGCAAAGTAAAGTAGCTAGTTTGGTTGTAAAAATATTTTTTTTTTCAACTTAACCCCAGGATGGTGAAGATATGAAGAAAAAACTGAAATCACATCGAATCGGTTTCAGATGATATGTATGACAATAATTCTGTGACTTATGTTCCATAGATATTTCATAAATATCAGGTAATTTGAAACACTGTTTCAAAATATCAACTCAAGTTGACTTTAATTTTATTTCTTCAGTTTTAATTTTTCTTAACATATAATTAATTTTTGTTTATCTATTAATATGAGATTAATATACACTGATATAATTATTTTCATACAAATGCAGATAACTATTTTGTTGGTGTTGGTTGAAAAAGTAGTGGTAAATGAGAAGTTAGTTCATCCGATGAATGGTTTCGTTGATGACCTTCACTATATGTTCAAAGTATTTTTTGTAGTTTATATATAAAATGTAAATTTAGATATAAGACAAAACCAATAGTTTTTTATTTTTGAATTGTAACTAGTTGATCATTTGTATGTTTTAATGTTAGAACATAATATATTTTTTTGCTTGTAAATAAAAATATTCTATTTACATATATTAATGTATATGATCATTAAATTAATGTATTAAAATTTATGTTTTATATCATTTTACAATACAAAATATCATATGGTGTATTAAAAAATTGAAAATTATTTATTTTATTATATTTTTAAATAAACAATTCTTTCAGTGGGGAATTTTATTTTGCACATTTAGTGGGGAAAATAATTTCGCCATTAAAAGTATTTTCGCCACTAAAGGTAACATATTGGGTGGCGAAATTTCTTTCCTTGAGAACTAAAAGTATTTACCTTTAGTGGCGAAATAAAAATTTCGCCACTAAATCTAAATACTTTTATTGACGAAAATTTATTTCGTCACTAAAAATATAACTTTCGCCACTAAAGGTATAATTTTAGTGGTGAAATAAATTTTCGCCAATAACATCTTTTGTGACGCACTTTTAGCGACAAAACAGTGGCGAAATTATATTTTACCACTAATAGTTTTAGTGGTGAAAAAATAACTTTCAGTGACGAAAATTTTAGCCACTAAAAATCAATTTTCTTGTAGTGATTATTGAGTTAATTTTTAGATTGAGTTAGACATATAATCTTATATACAATATCAGGACTATTGCATGAGTGAGTTCTAAATATACTGCATTTCCATACGACAAGGATCATGATAAAACCTAACAGAAGATAATAGGGAAAAAAAATCTTACATTGGCTGGATTAGTTACTAAGCTAAAAATATAAACTTGAGGTAACGTCAACTCTTGAATTAATTTTTGAATGAATTAGATCCATAGTTTTTTTATATGATATCATAGCGTTAAGAGACAGATCTTGCAATTTTTTGTTCTAACGAATTTTTGGCTAAAAATAAATTTGTAAAGAGAGAGAAGGGTTTTCGATGAAGTGAACGTGATGTGATATGGCAAGCAACTGTTGAATCTCGGCAGCTATTTTCTTGTTGGCATGAGTGTTCGACTTGGGTGTTGTGGTAATTTTCAAAATCACACTTGATCCCTCTTTTTTTACATACTAAACATGATTCTATTTTCTTGAAGAAAATGCAAAGGAAGGGTGGATAAAATTTAAATTTTTATCTCTTTATTTCTCCTAAAATTCATTTACAGACAAATTAAATAAAATTACTTGAAAACCACCGGATAACATTCCTGAGGCAAATGCAAAGAATTGGATGTTCATGTAATTTTTTTTCTAGGTTGATCTATCAAGGTATAATCAGAGTCATAGACGGACTATAATTTATACCTAACTAATTATCAAATATCTTTTTTATTATGATATTTTATTATGATTATGGGCCTTATAAAATAAAAATGGTATTAGGCCTTAAGGATATTCGGGCCGACCCTATATGAAATATTTTTTTTGATGGGATTAGTGTTAAAATAATAACATTGGCCTTCATAATAATCAGTGGCAGAATCAATTAGATTGGAGTGGGAGTAGTCGCTACTTCTCAATTCAAAAATTTGTTAAATTTGTCCTATAAATTAATAAGATATTTAATTTTGTTAATGAAATAATTTTGATATATCCCGTTAAAATGAAGAATATCTAATATTTTTTATCCTATTTGGATCAATTTTCTGACTATAATAAGATAGAAAGAGGTTTCTAAGATAATTAATTATTATGTGTAATAGGTGATGTATGCCTATTCATTCATGCTGTTTTGTTTAGAGGCTTTGAAAGCTGGTCAACATATGGGAAAAAATGGTACCCACTCAAATGATCAATCGAAGTACCAAGATATTCAGTAAATGAGATTCCATTCAAAGAATGTGCATTGGAAGAGGAGAATTGTCAATAAGTGTAACATTCTTCTAAAATGACAATTTACAAAACATTAGGGACATTGCTAAAATTTCCCAAACTATAATTGGATAATGAGGAACTCCCGTGGTGACGTGGACGTACCATCCCCACAAAATTTTCCGTAGACGATTCATTTACGTTACATGGTTACAAAACAGAGCCATTGGCCATGGCTACTCTGTTTCTCTTATAAGCTCGAAGCGAAATAATCAAATCTAATGGCGGTCATTTCTTTAGCAAATGGTCTTAAAACTCTGTTCTGTATATTGGGTTGCGCGATGATAGCCACTCTCATTTACACAATTTCCATTGATGGCCTTCCTTTCCGCAAAGAACTCCTCACTCCGTACTCCACTTCCCACTCTGATTTTTATTTTCCATTAAATAATTAAAAAAAAAAAAACGTTAGAGTTCTTGATGATCAAATTTTTTTTTTAAAATTTTCAGGTGGATGGCTGCAACTTTGGTTGATTTCTATATCAACGTTGTACCTTTGGCGGTATGTCAAGCTTTTTCCTCCCCAATTTTTTTCAATTCTCATGGTGTATAATGTTTGTTAGGCTATTCATTGTTTAGATTTTTTGTTCATAAATAATATGTTCGGTGACTGGTAATATTTGTACAATTTTTGTTTGAAGTAAAGATGTTAGTTTTGTGAATGGGATTTTTGTCCAAAGGGGATTTTGTGTTTAGGATTTTTATCTTGAATCTGAGGAGTTCTTTACTAAAATACAGACCTTAAATTCGTGTCAAAAAGAATTGCTCGAACGAAAAAAATCGTTTGCTCTTGTGCATTGATTTTATACAACTCTTTGTGGAGTTAGCTGTTGGAATCCAGCATGCTCCAGCATGCAAAAGAAACGCGTAACGCGTTACCAATTGGCCAAAAACGTGTGGCATTGTAGCACACGTTTTTTGCCCTATAAAAAGGAGCCCAAATCTCATTTCTAAAGCATCCCAAAACAGAGAGTTATATAGAGAGCAAAGAGTGTTTGAGAGGTTTTTTGTAAAGCTTTGGTTTAAGCTTTGTAATTCTTTTTGTTGAGTAATAAAGAAGAGTTTTTCTCTCATTTCTCCTCTATTGTGATTGTTTATATCACAACAAGTGGTATCAGGAGTTAAGATTACACGGAGGGATCCCGAAACTTAGAAACATAGCTTCGGTTCGGAAAACCAATTCCGACGAAAGTTGTTAAAAATCAATTTTGAGCATACCATCGGTTTCTTCACGACGAGACGAGCACGATGGTATTTTTCGGCGATCGAACGGAGGTCCAGAACGCCGTCACGCGCCGCACGCGCCTTCCAGAGGACACCTCACGCGTCGCCACTCGCATCACGCGCTGCTGAAGGTTCAAGACGCTGAGTCAGTTGCCACGTGTCGTCCAGTCAGCCACGTCAGCAGTCACGCACAGTCAGCAAGACACGTCAACAGACCAGTCAGCAGCCACGTGTCATCCAGCCAGCCGCCATGTCAGCGACAAGTGTCTGACACGTCAGCAAAATTTTTGATAAATTTCAGAAAGGTCCTATACTTTCTATAATTTACATTTTGGCCCCTAAACTTTCAGAAATTGCACTTTGACCCCTGTAACTTCTGAAAATTTGTATTTTAGTCCCTGTGTCGGATTTTGACAAACGAAGTGTCATTTCCACCATTTTCGACCATTCCGGACTCAACCGTGAGCTCTGTTTTTTGAAATTCTTCTTTGAATTTTTATAATGGATGAGGGCGACGGAAAAATGATTTTGTTAACCAGCACCAATTATTTCACATGGAGAGGAAGGATGAAAGATCTTCTATATGTGAAGGACTATGATGGATCGGTCTTTCTGGAACAGAAACCAAAAGCAATGTCCGATAAAAAGTGGAATAATCTTCACCAGAAGACATGCAGTACTATTTGTCAGTGGATCGACGATAGTATAGTGAACCATGTTAGTGAAGATACTAATGCACGTGTCTTATGGAGAAAGCTGGAGGAGCTTTTTCGAGCAAAGACTGGCAACAACAAGCTGTACTACATCAAGAAGATGATGAGGTTGAAATACGATGAAGGTACAGCTGTGGCGGACCATATCAATGATTTCCTCGGCACCATGAAAGAATTGTCTGGATTGGGCATAGACTTCGGTGATGAGGTAAATGGCTTAATACTCCTAAATACGTTACCAGAATCTTGGGAAACGTTTAGATCTACGGTGATAAATTCAGCCTCAGATGGGAGAGTCACACTGGAGATGGCAAAAACCAGAATCTTCGAGGAAGAAAAAAAGACGAGAATGCAAGGGACGACATCAACCTCATCCTCAGAAGCTTTAGTGACTGAGAAGACTAACAGAAAGAGGAGTAAAAGCCGATGCCCAGGTAGATCAGACAAGAACCGAGGTAAATCAAGAACAAGAGATACAGAATGCTACTATTGTAAAAAGAAAGGCCATATGAAGAGGGATTGCTACAGATTGAAGAACGAGCAGTCCAGAGACAACAACAGAAGGGATAGTGACTCTAACCAAGAAAGAGTTGCTACTGCCTCCATTGACACAACCTCCAAAGAATTCCTCATTATCTACGAGGAAAATGTTGTGAATCTTGCCCGCCACGAGACCAGTTGGGTGATTGATAGTGGCGCCTCCATACACGTCACATCTTGCAGAGACTTCTTTTCATCTTACACACCAGGTGACTACGGTGCTGTAAGGATGGGGAATGACGGCCAGTCCAAAGCCGTCGGTATTGGAGACATCTGTCTTGAAACAGACAACGGGACAAGGCTAGTGTTGAAGGGAGTCAAGCACATCCCAGATATCCGGTTAAACCTGATCTCAACAGGCAAGCTAGATGATGAAGGCTTCTGCAACACCTTTAGTGACGGCACATGGAAGCTCACTAAAGGATCAGTGGTGATGGCACGAGATAAGAAAAACTCAACACTGTATTTGATGCACGCTAAACTTTCCAATAGTAGCATAAATACAGTCAATAGTAATGAGGCAGCTGAGCTATGGCATAAAAAGCTCGGTCATATGAGTCAAACGGGGATGGAAGTACTGCGCCGACGGAATGTTCTTCCCGGATTGAAGAACTCACACTTACAGAAATGTGAACACTGCATGGCTGGAAAGCAGAACAGGGTGTCCTTCCAGAGCTCCCTGCCTCAACGAAAACCGGAGGTACTTGATCTCATTCATTCAGATGTATATGGTCCGATGCAGACAAGAACACTTGGTGGGTCACTTTATTTTGTGACATTTATAGATGATCATTCAAGAAAGATATGGGTATACACCTTGAAGACGAAAGATCAAGTGTTGAGAGTGTTCAAGGAGTTTCATGCCCTGGTAGAGAGAGAAACCGGCAAGAAACTGAAATGCATCAGAACATACAATGTTGGAGAGTACAGAGGTCCGTTTGATCAGTACTGCAAGATGCAAGGAATCTGACATCAAACGACACCTCCCAAGACACCTCAGCTGAATGGCCTAGCTGATAGGATGAACAGAACCTTGTGCGAAAGGGTCAGAAGCTTGCTCTCACAAGCCAAGCTACCGAAGACATTTTGGGGGGAGGCACTCGGCACAACCGTACATGTTTTGAACATGTCCCCAGCAGTCGCACTAAAAGGTAATGTTCCTAATCAAGTATGGACATGAAAAGAAGTATCATATGAACACTTGCATGTCTCTGGGTGCAAAGCATTTGTACACATCCCAAAGGACGAGAGATCCAAACTTGATGCAAAGACGCGACAGTGTGTCTTTATTGGCTATGGTCTGGATGATTTTGGCTACAAACTGTATGATCCTGTTGAGAAGAAGATTCTCAGAAGCCGAGATGTTGTCTTCGTTGAAGATCAGACTATAGAAGATATCAGAAAAGAACCAAAGACAATGCCCCAGCAATACAGAAATGTTGATGTGAATCCAGAACCTCATACACCGGTGCCAGTATATGTTGAAGATGAGGTTCCCAATCATGAGGGTACAGGTGTTGAAGCTCCCAGAGATGATCATGATCAACCACCAGTACCAGAAGCTACACCAACAGTTCCACAGAGAAGGTTTGACAGAGAAAGGCGACCTTCAACGAAATACTCTGCATATGAGTATGTGCTGCTTACTGACGGGGGAGAACCCGAGAGCTACAAGGAGGCTGTGGAAACAGAGAATAAGGAAAAGTGGGAGGAAGCCATGCAATATGAGATGAAATCTTTGCATGACAATCACACTTTCGAGTTGGTGAAATTGCCAAAAGGCAAACGGGCTTTGAAGAACAAATGGGTGTACAGAGTGAAGCAACAAGAACACACTTCACAACCCCGGTACAAAGCCAGACTAGTTGTCAAGGGATTCAATAAGAGGAAAGGCATTGACTTTGATGAAATCTTCTCTCCAGTTGTGAAGATGTCATCCATCAGAGTGGTACTCAGTTTAGCAGCAAGTCTTGACTTGGAGATTGAGCAGATGGATGTCAAGACCGCATTTCTTCATGGGGATCTGGAAGAAGAAATTTATATGGAGCAGCCAGAAGGCTTCAGAGTCCAAGGAAAAGAGGACCATGTGTGCAGACTCAGGAAAAGCCTCTATGGTTTGAAACAGGCACCGAGACAGTGGTACGTGAAGTTTGAGTCAGTTATGGGGGAGCAAGGATACAAGACGACTACTTCAGACCATTGTGTTTTCGTTCAGAAATTTTCTGACGATGACTTTATCATTTTACTGTTGTATGTAGATGATATGTTGATAGCTGGCTAGAATCAATCGAGGATTGATGATTTGAAGCAGCAATTGAGTAAGTCTTTTGAGATGAAAGACTTGGGGCCAGCAAAACAGATTCTTGGCATCAGGATCGGTTGTGATCGAAAATCCAAGAAATTATACTTGTCATAGGAGGAGTACGTCGAGAAGGTACTTCAGCAATTTCAGATGGACAAGGCTAAAGCGGTTAGCACTCCTCTTGCTACCCACTTTAGATTGAGTACAAATCACAGTCCCTCCACTAAGACAGAGAAGGAGGAAATGAAACAGGTTCCATACACCTCAGTAGTGGGAAGTCTCATGTACGCCATGGTGTGCACAAGGCTAGACCTAGCACACGCAGTTGGATTGGTCAGCCGATTTATGTCAAATCCGGGAAAAGAACACTGGAATGCCATCAAATGGATAATGCGGTATCTTCGAGGCACATCCAAAATGAGACTATGTTTTGGAAGCAACAAGCCAGTATTAATGGGCTACACCGATTTAGATATGGCAGGTGATGTGGATACCCGTAAGTCTACTTCGGGGTATCTAATTACTCTCTCAGAGAGAGCTGTGGCATGACAGTTAAGGTTGCAGATGTGTTGCACTCTCTACAACAGAGACAGAATTCATTGCAGTAACAGAAGCTTGCAAGGAATTACTGTGGATGAAAACATTTATCCAGGAATTGGGTTTCAAGTAGGAAAAGTACACTTTGTACTGTGATAGCCAGAGTGCTATCTACCTTGGTAAAAATTCTACTTTTCACTCGATGTCAAAACATATCGACGTGAGGTATCACTGGATACAAGACATCCTGAGTTCAAAGCTGTTAGAACTCAGAAAGATTCACACCGATGATAATGGTGCCGATATGTTCACAAAAGTTTTACCAAAGGAGAAGCTTGAAATCTGTGTGCCATAGCCGGGATGACAAAACTCTCCATATAGTCAAAGTATGGAGATACAGAGACTACGATTGGCTTGATCCTAACCCAGGGTACGTAGGCAGTCATACAGATGCAGCTAGGGGTGGATCCTTTTGAGGATCCAATTTGAGGGATTGATGGTCGGCTCAGATTTTAAGGCAAATCTTCACCGAGGGGGAGATTTGTTGGAATCCAGCATGCTCCAGCATGCAAAAAAAAACGCGTAACGCGTAACGCTTACCAACTGGCCAAAAACGTGTTGTATTGTAGCACACGTTTTTGGCCCTATAAAAAGGAGCCCAAATCTCATTTGTAAATGATCCCAAACTCGGATGATTCTGGTTGTTGATGAAAATCACAGGTAGATGTGGGATAAGATGGAAAATGTGGCTCTGTGAAATGTTGATGGCTTCTTCATAGCATGATTTGTCCCCAAATTCCTCCCACTCTGATTGATATATACATTGATCGCTCGGGTGGTTACTATCACAAATCACACATCTCCCCATTTCGTTCTGATGAACAAATGTAGCATTGCTTGGTTCTGGCATCCAGTGATAATCATTGGGCTGTTCAACAGGCCACAGAAAACCAACTGTTGCTCCCAGATTTGGGGTGTATCTTCTTGTAAAGCACGTTGTGATGAGTGGTATTTATACCACTATTTCCCACTCATTTGACCTAATGTTTTGTATTGTTTCTCGAGTTTTATGAACGTTTTGATGTGTTTTGTTGTTATTTTGCAGATAAATAAAGTTTAGACAGCACTGGAGGCAATTTGGGGCAAAACTGGACAAAAATGCACCAACTGGAAAATTTCTTGTCTTCATCGCGTCGCGACGCTGGAGCCTTGCGCGCCGCGACGCCCAGCGTGCACCAGAGATGCTAAAATGCGCCTTGGTCAACGGGTCAACAAGTTGAAAAGTTTGACTTTGCTAAAATGCGCCTGCCACGTGTCACCATCACAACGGTGATGCTAACATGCGCCGTGCCACGTGTCAAGATCTCATTGCGTGGCCGGCCACCGCCATTACGTGTCATGCCACATGTCGCCACGTCAGCGTCCACATCAGCAGCCACGTCAGCAAGTCAACCGAGTCAATGAGCCACGTCATCATCAGCCAATCACAGCGCGCCACGTGTCAAGCTCTCATTCGTCCGACGGCCGCCGCCCACGTGTCATGCCACGTGTCGCCACATCATCACGATGACGTAAGCAATGACGTCATGAACAGTAGACACGTCAGCATGACGTAAGCGATGACGTCATGAACAGTTGCCAAGTCAACGGATCAAATCTGAGTCAACCAACCAGCGCGTGACACGTGTCACTGTAGCGCGCGTCGCGACGCTGGACGCGCGGCGCGACGCCCAGACCCCATCCGCGCCTATAAATTCAGAACGAGATTTCAGAATTTTGTATCCCATCCTCTCTCTTCAATTCCTTCTAAAGAGAGAGTTTCTCTCTCTAAAAGTCTTTAGTTTTTACTTTTATTAAGTTTTGTAAATAATTTTAATTACTTTTGTAATAATAGTAATTTAATTTTTACTTTTTACTTTCTTTCTACAGTTTTTACTATTTACTTTTTACTTTTTACAGTTTTTACTATTTACCGTGATGCGGTAATTTCTTTATGTTCGGGTGAAAGGTAATTTCTTTTACTATTACTATTTAGATTCATCTCCCTAAAATAATTATTTACTATTTAAATTGGACTTATCAGGATACCGCCAGATTGGTCGGTTGGTAATAAAACATATATTCCGCCTTTATGGCTGGTTATTTTGGTTCCGCCTTTATGGCTGGTTTATTTTTGGTTCCGCCTTTATGGCTGGTTATTTTGGTTCCGCCTTTATGGCTGGTTATTTTGGTTCCGCCTTTATGGCTGGTAATAATTACAAGTTTATATATTATTTTAATGGGAGATATGTAAATAAGTATTAGTAGAATTAATTCCTTTTACATTAACATTTTATTTTATTTTACTTTTCAGTATTTTTATTTTATGTCTTTTATTTTTATGTTTTTACTAGTCCTAGTTATGTGTTAGTTATCTAGGGGTTGTAATAACTTTTAATATCATTTAAAAGATGAAGTGATTATTTCATGTTTGTGTAATAAATCTGTTTACTAACCTGGAACACTAAATTATGTAAAAGCCTCTTCCGATGGTCAACTACAAATACCCAGTATAACCCAATTGAACCATATTCCTATGTCACCACATTACCTGGATTCATTAAGTCTAAGTTCCAATTATGGCTACCCCCCGCCTACAGTATATATTCCTATCCTGTAAGGAAATCTATTAAAGGGTTATCTATCCTCAAGGAAGATCGTGGGCTATTAAGTCTAAGGCTGAAACCTAAAATCCCTATGTCTAGTTCATTTTAGATTTACCATTTCAATCTTATTGTGATCAGACAATAAGAAGCATTAAGCTTAAGACTTAATAAGTAAACTTATTAATTACCCAAACTATAAAATAATCCCTTATAAACTATTGATATTAAAAGTTATTACAACCCCTAGATAACTAACACATAACTAGGACTAGTAGTAAAAAACATAAAAATAAAAGACATAAAATAAAAATACTGAAAAGTAAAATAAAATAAAATGTTAATGTAAAAGGAATTAATTCTACTAATACTTATTTACATATCTCCCATTAAAATAATATATAAACTTGTAATTATTACCAGCCATAAAGGCGGAACCAAAATAACCAGCCATAAAGGCGGAACCAAAATAACCAGCCATAAAGGCGGAACCAAAATAACCAGCCATAAAGGCGGAACCAAAATAAGCCATAAAGGCGGAATATATGTTTTATTACCAACCGCCAATCTGGCGGTATCCTGATTAAGTCCAATTTAAATAGTAAATATATTATTTTAAGGGAGATGAATCTAAATAGTAATAGTAAAAGAAATTACCTTTCACCCGAACATAAAGAATTACCGCATCACGGTAAATAGTAAAAACTGTAAAAAGTAAAAAGTAAATAGTAAAAACTGTAAAAGAAAGTAAAAAGTAAAAATTAATTACTATTATTACAAAAAGTATTAAAATTATTTACAAAACTTAATAAAAGTAAAAAACTAAAGACTTTTAGAGAGAGAAACTCTCTCTTTAGAAGGAATTGAAGAGAGAGGATGGGATACAAATTCTGAAATCTCGTTTGAATTTATAGGCGCGGATGGGGTCTGGGCGTCGCGCCGCGCGTCCAGCGTCGCGACGCGCGCTACAGTGACAGTGTCACGCGCTGGTTGGTTGACTCAGATTTGATCCGTTGACTTGGCACTGTTCATGACGTCATCGCTTACGTCATGCTGACGTGTCTACTGTTCATGACGTCATTGCTTACGTCATCGTGATGATGTGGCGACACGTGGCATGACACGTGGGGCGGCGGCCGTCGGACGAATGAGAGCTTGACACGTGGCGCGCTGTGATTGGCTGATGATGACGTGGCTCATTGACTCGGTTGACTTGCTGACGTGGCTGTGCTGATGTGGACGCTGACGTGGCGACATGTGGCATGACACGTAATGGCGGTGGCCGGCCACGCAATGAGATCTTGACACGTGGCACGGCGCATGTTAGCATCACCGTTGTGATGGTGACACGTGGCAGGCGCATTTTAGCAAAGTCAAACTTTTCAACTTGTTGACCCGTTGACCAAGGCGCATTTTAAGCATCTCTGGTGCACGCTGGGCGTCGCGGCGCGCAAGGCTCCAGCGTCGCGACGCGATGAAGACAGAAATTTTCCAGTTGGTGCATTTTTGTCCAGTTTTGCCCCAAATTGCCTCCAGTGCTGTCTAAACTTTATTTATCTGCAAAATAACAACAAAACACATCAAAACGTTCATAAAACTCGAGAAACAATACAAAACATTAGGTCAAATGAGTGGGAAATAGTGGTATAAATACCACTCATCACACCCCCAAACCTAACATTTTGCTAGTCCTCGAGCAAAACAGAAAATAAAATAACAAGAAAATAAACTTTAACTAAGCCACTTTCGTAGGGATCACGGTTGCATTTAGCGTATGCAACAAGCCTTTAAACCCCTAGGTGTCCCTAGTGGACGAGTTGTAGTCTCGTGAGGGTTTACAGCAATGATACCCACAAACATTTTTACAAAAGTAAAAAGTTAATAAAACTAATGCACACAAAAGCAAAAAGACAAGCGAAAAGAGAATAAAGAAAGTTAGTGACTAATCAGGTGAAAATTCTACTCCAAGTTACTAGTTGTTTTGTTTCTTTCTAAATTACCGAATAAGTAAATTCTCCGATTATTTTTACCATTCTTCATATACACAACTAACAAAATATTAATCAACTCATTTTTGCCCACAACAGTCATAAGTGCAGTTGATAAGAGAATAATATTTTTGTTCTAAAGTTCTATCAGATTTCACACCTTTTTGTAGCAATGGAATAATTTTCTGATTTTTCTGATTTTTTCTTTGATTTTTTCT
Source organism: Zanthoxylum bungeanum (assembly GCA_019454045.1). NCBI lineage: Eukaryota > Viridiplantae > Streptophyta > Magnoliopsida > Sapindales > Rutaceae > Zanthoxylum > Zanthoxylum bungeanum. The sequence goes on along the minus strand of SKCR01036802.1, from coordinate 167,050 downwards.
CTATTTTTTATTTATATACAATACCTTCCGTCTATGTAGCGAGCTTTGGGTTGGTGGCTCCCAAACCAGTTGGCTTTAGGGCACCAGGTGTTAAGACACCCCTACGAACTTAATACTACTCAGACTTCAGATATGAATATATTTTTGCAGCATCTTCGATCCATGTAACGAGCTTTGGGCCAGTGACTCCCCAACCAGTTGGTTTTAGGGCACTAGGTGTTAAAACACCCTTACAGACTTAATAACTCTCGATCTCGGACGTTTTTTTTTTTTTTTTTTTTTTTTTTTTTTTTTTTTTTTTTTTTTTTTTTTTTTTTTTTTCCATCACTATTTAGAGATGCTTCCTCCAATTAAACTATAGCACGGAATATTACAAACTTTTCAATTTTAGCTCATGACTGTATGTTCCATGTAAGTTCATAATACCTGTCAACTGAACATATGAAGATTCATTTTAGTCAGATTTATGGAGAATTCACAAATTAAATAATTTAAAATGAAATAAACAACAATTAACTTTATTTCGAAAATGGGCTTGAGATACGTCTCAGGAGTGGAAATTCCTTACTCGGCTACCTCTTTTACCAATTTCACCTTTTTAGTCAAAACAAAAACATAAAAATGCAAAATATTTTTGTAATTTTTTGAAAATTTTTCAATTTTTTTGTATTTTTCGAAAAATTTTGGACTAAAAATAAAAACAACATACAAACTAAAAACAAGGTACTAATCAACTAAATCTCTCCCCCAAACCTAAATGAGACATTGTCCCCAATGTCTTAAACAGTAAAAGGAGAGTTAGAAGGTTGTACCTGGTTAGCTGAAATCTACAGAAATTAAAGGTTAAGATCCAGATTAATTCGACGTCTCTTACCACGATCGTCCTCAGACCAATTTATCTTTGATAGGATAGGGTCAACTTGTGGTTCATAGGCTATGAGTTGGTCTATACAGATCCGGAGCAAGTCTGGCAGTGAAGAGGAGGTCTTTCATAGGTTTTGACACGAACCCATTTCTCTTCGAGCATCATCAAGAAACACACAAAGAAAATCATAAAATCCATCAACGTTGAGTAGTCCAATTGGTTTCTGGTGTATGTTCAGGTTCGCCCAAGATAGAAACTATAAATTTCCTCCAATGTACCCAATCCCACCTGGCAAAGCGATAAAAGCATCAGCACGGTTAATCATTTCTACCAGGCGTTCAGACATACCTGATACGATCAGTTCCTCTCCGTTTGATGAGCCAATAAGATTTGCCTCTGCCAAGGGTTTTGGGACGATTCCCAAAACATGACTGCCTCCTTCCTGTACGGCCTTTGAAACGATCCCCATAAGTCCGAGATTTCCTCCGCCATATATTAGGTGCATATTCCTTGCAGCTAATACTCGACCCAATTCCCGTGCTGCTTCTATGTATTGTGGTTTAGTACCAACAGTACTTCCGCAAAACACACAAATGTTTTCAACTCGTCTTCTTGAAGTGGCTTCCATTTTTTTATGTATTATTTTTCAAATTAGATGCCTTCAAAAGTGCAATGACGGGCTGAATTTATAGTACCTGAAAAGGGTGAGTAATAATAGCAGAAGTATCTTCCAGAGGACGATTGTTAGCTAAACAACAACAAAAAAAATCGTGAAAGGTCAAAAAGTCTGGATCCTGTCTACGAAAATAAAGATAAGTACAACAGAAAAGCGAATCAAAGCAATAATTAAGGCAACGGAATTGTGTACGCAATACTACAACTCGTCCACTAGGGACACCTAGGGGTTTAAAGGCTTGTTGCATACGCTAAATGCAACCGTGATCCCTACGAAAGTGGCTTAGTTAAAGTTATTTTCTTGTTATTTTATTTTCTGTTTTGCTCGAGGACTAGCAAAATGTTAGGTTTGGGGGTGTGATGAGTGGTATTTATACCACTATTTCCCACTCATTTGACCTAATGTTTTGTATTGTTTCTCGAGTTTTATGAACGTTTTGATGTGTTTTGTTGTTATTTTGCAGATAAATAAAGTTTAGACAGCACTGGAGGCAATTTGGGGCAAAACTGGACAAAAATGCACCAACTGGAAAATTTCTGTCTTCATCGCGTCGCGACGCTGGAGCCTTGCGCGCCGCGACGCCCAGCGTGCACCAGAGATGCTAAAATGCGCCTTGGTCAACGGGTCAACAAGTTGAAAAGTTTGACTTTGCTAAAATGCGCCTGCCACGTGTCACCATCACAACGGTGATGCTAACATGCGCCGTGCCACGTGTCAAGATCTCATTGCGTGGCCGGCCACCGCCATTACGTGTCATGCCACATGTCGCCACGTCAGCGTCCACATCAGCAGCCACGTCAGCAAGTCAACCGAGTCAATGAGCCACGTCATCATCAGCCAATCACAGCGCGCCACGTGTCAAGCTCTCATTCGTCCGACGGCCGCCGCCCCACGTGTCATGCCACGTGTCGCCACATCATCACGATGACGTAAGCAATGACGTCATGAACAGTAGACACGTCAGCATGACGTAAGCGATGACGTCATGAACAGTGCCAAGTCAACGGATCAAATCTGAGTCAACCAACCAGCGCGTGACACGTGTCACTGTAGCGCGCGTCGCGACGCTGGAACGCGCGGCGCGACGACCAGACCCCCCCCATCCGCGCCTATAAATTCAGAACGAGATTTCAGAATTTTGTATCCCATCCTCTCTCTTCAATTCCTTCTAAAGAGAGAGTTTCTCTCTCTAAAGTCTTTAGTTTTTACTTTTATTAAGTTTTGTAAATAATTTTAATTACTTTTTGTAATAATAGTAATTTAATTTTTACTTTTTACTTTCTTTTACAGTTTTTACTATTTACTTTTTACTTTTTACAGTTTTTACTATTTACCGTGATGCGGTAATTTCTTTATGTTCGGGTGAAAGGTAATTTCTTTTACTATTACTATTTAGATTCATCTCCCTTAAATAATATATTTACTATTTAAATTGGACTTAATCAGGATACCGCCAGATTGGTCGGTTGGTAATAAAACATATATTCCGCCTTTATGGCTGGTTATTTTGGTTCCGCCTTTATGGCTGGAAATAGTAAAAGAAATTACCTTTCACCCGAACATAAAGAAATTACCGCATCACGGTAAATAGTAAAAACTGTAAAAAGTAAAAAGTAAATAGTAAAAACTGTAAAAGAAAGTAAAAAGTAAAATTAAATTACTATTATACAAAAGTAATTAAAATTATTTACAAAACTTAATAAAAGTAAAAACTAAAGACTTTTAGAGAGAGAAACTCTCTCTTTAGAAGGAATTGAAGAGAGAGGATGGGATACAAAATTCTGAAATCTCGTTCTGAATTTATAGGCGCGGATGGGGTCTGGGCGTCGCGCCGCGCGTCCAGCGTCGCGACGCGCGCTACAGTGACACGTGTCACGCGCTGGTTGGTTGACTCAGATTTGATCCGTTGACTTGGCACTGTTCATGACGTCATCGCTTACGTCATGCTGACGTGTCTACTGTTCATGACGTCATTGCTTACGTCATCGTGATGATGTGGCGACACGTGGCATGACACGTGGGGCGGCGGCCGTGGACGAATGAGAGCTTGACACGTGGCGCGCTGTGATTGGCTGATGATGACGTGGCTCATTGACTCGGTTGACTTGCTGACGTGGCTGCTGATGTGGACGCTGACGTGGCGACATGTGGCATGACACGTAATGGCGGTGGCCGGCCACGCAATGAGATCTTGACACGTGGCACGGCGCATGTTAGCATCACCGTTGTGATGGTGACACGTGGCAGGCGCATTTTAGCAAAGTCAAACTTTTCAACTTGTTGACCCGTTGACCAAGGCGCATTTTAGCATCTCTGGTGCACGCTGGGCGTCGCGGCGCGCAAGGCTCCAGCGTCGCGACGCGATGAAGACAGAAATTTTCCAGTTGGTGCATTTTTGTCCAGTTTTGCCCCAAATTGCCTCCAGTGCTGTCTAAACTTTATTTATCTGCAAAATACAACAAAAAACACATCAAAACGTTCATAAAACTCGAGAGAAACAATACAAAACATTAGGTCAAATGAGTGGGAAATAGTGGTATAAATACCACTCATTTGTAAAGCATCCCAAAACAGAGAGTTATATAGAGAGTAAAGAGTGTTTGAGAGGTTTTTTGTAAAGCTTTGGTTTAAGCTTTGTAATTCTTTTTGTTGAGTAATAAAGAAGAGTTTTCCTCTCATTTCTCCTCTATTGTGATTGTTTATATCACAACATTAGCGAGTTTTGATCTTGAGCAAGTTTTAAATCTTTTGTCAATTCTTGTACAAAGAGGTATTGGTCCAAATTGTAACAAAATGATATGGACTCTTTCTTTAAGAGACATAGTGATACATTATGAATTGTCATTGTTAGATGCTAGCATTGTCTGCATAAATGAATAGACATGCATTATTTGTTTATTTCCTTGTCATAGTTTCTTTTTCTTTAATATAATTCATGAAAAACTATTGATAGTTCAATTTTTTTCTTGTGATATATGTGTGGTTATTATATGGCCGTGCTGTTTCATGGTTACATCAATTTTTTTGTACTGTTTATTGATCAGTCCCTTTGTATTCTCTTAACTATTTACTTATTTAGACACCTGCATTATGTTTTGTTGATTTTTGGTGTTCATTTTCACTACTTCATTTGGTTTTTATGTACCCTAAGGTACAGTACACTGATTGATGAAAGAATTTTGTCATAGTTCTCAGCTTCTTGGACATAGTACTGTGTGTACTCATAGAAATTTTTATTGCTGCAGACTTGGGTGTCCTACAAGGAATCAAACTGGATTAGTGCAGTACTATGGGTAATCCTGCTTGTATGTTTTGGAAGGTATGCCTTGTTATCTCTTTCTAACTTACAATAGAACTAAATAGCATGTGATATACAGAATTTCACATTCTTGCATAATTCTTTGTATGCGTTCTGCTAATACCACAGTTGCTTTAGATTGTGAGAAGCTTTTCTTCATTGTTTTAAGGGAAATGCTATAGATATGGGCTTTGTTTGGTGTTACGATTAGAAAAATTTGGTGAATAAATGGTGTTAAGAAATTTTGAGTTATGCTAAAAAAATAATTGCGGTGCGATTTTTTAATAATTTGACGGTGGGTAAAAGTTACAATTTTTAGCTTTTGCAAACCTCAATTTTTGAAAGAAATCACGATTGGTAATCACAATTTTTAATCATTAACCATAGACCCGGCCACGGTTCCGGTTCGGAACTGAAACCGAACCGGATGGAACCGTAAAGTTACGGTTCCATCCGGTTATGGTTCCAAAACCGGAACCGATCTGAACCCCAAACGGTTCGGTTACGGATCCACATAATTTGGAACCGTAACCTTAAGGTTCGGTTCGGTTCCGATTCCGAACCAAATTTTTTTATTTTTCCCTAAAAAAATAAGGAATCGAACCGAATTTTTCGGTTTCGGTTCGGTTTGGTTCTACGATTCCAGGTTGCTGGAACCGTTGTACCAAACGGTTCGGTTCGGTTCTGGAACCGAACCGTGGCCACCTCTAATTAACCAAACAATTAAAAGCCGTGTTTTGACCCAAACACAAATTTTTCATCTCACCGCAGGTCAAATCACAATATCAAACAGACCCATGGACTCTATTCGTACAAATTGATGTGGCAGTGTTATATCATTTCCACATGTCGCATATTTTCAAGGGAATAAAATAAAATAAAAAACATGTGACATGTGGCAATGATATAACATGCCACTTTGACTTTAGTTTGTGCAAGAGTGTGTATCTCTAGTACTGCTCTTGATTTAGTTCGGTTCTCCTAGATTTCTATTTTGAACTTTTGGTCAAATCTTGGGAGTAATGATTGCTGGTTTAGTATAATATATGCATGAAAGATGGACGTCACCTTTGATTTCTTTCCATTATTTCAACATAATAAATTTCTCTCTTAATTATTGCTTTTGACTAGATCTGACATTTGTGATTAGTTATTGATAGTTACTTGACTGATGAATTTCTGACACAACCATAAGTTACCATGCAAAGATTTATTTATTTTTTATTCTTTTCATGACCCCTGATTTGCATTTAACAAGTTACTAAAATTTTCATTTTTTTTTCTTCCCCAGCATCACTACATGTCTGTACATTTTCATCCAATTTCTCAAGTTGTCACCTCAAGAATCTTTACAAGATCCCATATGCCATGTCCTGTTGCGGCAGTCAAGTAAGTACGTACACAGACCCCTTCAGGCATATTGTATGTTATGTTCTTGGCATATTGTATGTTATGTTCTTGCATTTGGGGAAATTGATGAATAAAAAGATAATCAACAGAAGTGTTTGCATGGAAGTTTATCTTGGCTGAAGAAGGCTTCAGGCTTTACACAGCTGCTGCTGTGGCAGAGTCAGTTCCTTATAATCATGAGTTTAATCATTGGAATATTGAAGAGAGTTATAAAATTGGCTGGAATAAAAAATAGGTCCTGTGAACTATTCTTTGGTAATTTCTAATTTCTGTTTCTCCTTCATCTTATAATTCACTTTTGTTTGTATTTTTCACATCTATTTTGAACAATTTCAGCCTCCATCATTATGTTCTGTAAACCAACTGGATATATGGTAAAATTCTATTGAAATAATGCTAGAAATGTGGTTGCATCCTCTAACACGATTTTCCTGTGTACGCTCTATATCATAGTTCAGTTGAGTGTCTCCTTAAGTAAGAAATTTTGTTTGCTAGGGATAATGTGGAACATAAAGGGAAGCACTCCTCTGTTGTGACAGCCAGAATCATTTTCAGTGTTCTGGGTTTTTTGATGTTGGGAACTCTGATTTACACTCTCTTAACTGATGGTTCTCCTTTTCGAAAAGAGCTCTTAACTCCGTAAGTTTTTGTTTTTCTTTATATGTTTTGTTCCGATTTGCTTGGTCTTCTATTACGTCGGATCATTATGCAAAAGAATGTAGGTATGCTTGAATATTCTGCTCTGCAAAAAGCAGTATTACTGATTCTGAAGCTAAAGAACAAGTGACTTTAACTATGCTCTAGATTTTGCTGCCTGCTCATAATAATTAATGCAGAAGGACAATATAATCTACAATTAGGATATCTTTATCAACACATGCAGCATAATATAACCAATTTCTTCTTGTTGTATCTGTCCACTTTTGATTTCTCAAGCATTAAGTCGGCATTTCTGGTGCATGTTCTGGAACCCTCTCTTTTCTTTTTTTTTTTTTGGTTGGCAAAGCTTGTACCCGTGTACATGAGGTAAAATTTATGCTAGCATGTGTCTGTGTGTGTGTCTGTGCATTTGTGCAAATAATATCTGGTTTCTGTTTCATTTCAGGCCATCTGCTTGTCAGTTGTCTGATGAATCTAATGAGTTGCTAAATGCAGGTGGATGACAACAACACTAATTGACTTCTATATCAATGTCGTGGCTCTCTCGGTATGTTTAAAATACTTCATCTTTGCAGTCCATTGCTGCTTGATAGTTAAATCTGGGTTAGTCTCTTGATAATGGAAACAGATCAATCAATAGGTAGTCTCTTTATAAGGGGAACAGAACAATCAATATTCACAAGCAATTTCAAACTGATTATTTGTGTGGGATGTCGAGGACCTGATTTTTGGATATTAGCTATAGGATTTTTGAACTTTTATCTATGGTTGTGCAAATGGTTTAAAGGGCTTTCTAGATTCCATAATAATTCAAGCAGTGAAATCTTTGAATGAGAAGCAAGAAATGACAATTTTAGGTTTTGAAGAATTATTTTGGTCTGAATGAAAACAAGAATGCTATGACAAACAGCATCAATATCGAACCATGACAAGCTTTTCCAATCAGTTTCATTTTCACTCAAAACAAGTAATTTGCTAATTGTCCTACGATAAGTTATTGCAGGTGTGGGTTGCCTACAAAGAATCAAGTTGGATCAGTGCATTCTTTTGGATAATCCTATTCATATGTTTTGGCAGGTAGTCTCTTTCTGCTTGATTTTAGATTATAGGTTAATGCTAGATGTACTGTGATACTTCCCCAAAAGTATAAAAGTGTGTTTAAGATTATGAATATTCAACATCAAGTATTTCGGAACTGGTACTGATATTTAAAATTTACCACGTTTCAGCATCACTACATGTGCCTACATCGTCCTACAACTGTTGCGCCTCAGTTCCCAAGACGCTGTGTACCTTGTTTTATTTAATAATGGTAGCAGGCAAGTCTCATAAACAAGCTTTTATGTTTAACTTGTGCTCAATTTGTGAGCTATCCTGTATTATTGCAACACAATTTTTATCTCTTCTGATAATAGTGGAATGGTGAAAGAACTCACTTTAGTAGTGGTAGAAGAAACATACACGACGCAAGAATTAAATATAAATTAACAAAAAACTATATTTCTATAATGAATCTCAGTTTTTTGTCATAGTATTCTCTAAGTTTCCTGTAATCAAGTTATAATACTGTTCAGTGTTCAACTAAAGATTTGTTTTTTTCATTTTTAGCGAAAATTATACAAAAAAATTTAGACAAACAAAATAGAATCATAAAGAAGAGCAAATACTTTTCTTTCTTACCTCCTTATTTGCTCTGCGAAGGTCCGCGCATGTGTTGCCTCAAGGGGTTGCCTCAGTGGTAAAGGCTTTGGGCTTGAGTGGTTTGCTCCCTCTCAGGTTTAAGGTTCGAATCTCACTAGATGCATTTCCTTGGGGCCATGCCCCTTGGTGTGAAAAGCCAGCGACTTACCCTGATTTGTGTTGGAAAACTTCTGAGGGCACGGGGCACAGGTCCCGGAGATTAGTCGAGGTGAGCGTAAGCTGGCTCGGACACCCCGGTTATCAAAAAAAAAAAATGATGAATTGAAGGGTACGTCTGTAACCGATGTGCTTCTGCTTACTTTAGAAAGTTTGAGAGCAGAGCAGTTAATTTACGTGACAACTAAAATTTACCAACTAGCCACCCACTTATACATAATAGCTAGTAGGTCTGTTCCACAATAGCTGTAGATAAATTTGTCATAGATTCCATATAACACCATTCAATTTGCTTAAAGCTTTTATTGTTTACCTTGCTAGGGCAGAAAACGGGTATGAGAGACCTTATGGTGAAGTGCTGTAAAACGAGATAGATGAGCAGAAAGGTTGCGGGATATTGGTATGCGACGAGCATTATCTGGCAGATTTAAACTAAATATAGCTTAATTCTCACTGGTTATTCTGTATCTGTATCTACTTGATGTAATGTGAAATGATATAGATATGTTTTAATATTAACCATATTTTTATAAAATGTGAGGTGTTGCGTCCCATTATAATTTTATTTATTTTATTTTTATAAACATCAACATGGTAGTAAAGATTTAAAATGGAACAGACCTGTATTGATAATAAAATTAAAATTGGATATATGTGAAATTGGTATATTAAAAGCTCTGTTATGGCGCATATTATGGATATTATATTTTCTTGTTGTGACATTTGCTTATGTGGAGTCCTTTTGTGGCACATATTATAGACCCTGGTTGCGTGGTTATGGCAATTGTTACGCGGTTTCGAGATGCGCTATTTGGACAATGATGACGTGTCCCTAGTTATAACTCTTTGCCTTACGTAGAGTTTGTTTATCGTTATCCCGTTGTGGCACTTGTTTACCGTTGCCCCATTGAGGAACTTGTTTATGCGGCCATGTTGTGGCACTTGTTTACGCAGCCCCGTTGGGGCACTTGTTTACATGACACCGTTGTGGCACTTGTTTACGCGGTCCCATTTTGGCACTTGTTTACGCGGCCCCCTGTGGCATTTCATTCATGTGGTTTTACTAAAAATGATTCATTATTATTGATGATGCATATTTTAATTATATTGTGTTTATGTATAAATTATAAATTTTCTCCCAAGTTTCACATCATCAATATTTATTTTTATCGGACACATATATCTATATATCTTACTGACTATGTAGGTTTTTTATAAAACCAATTAAGATGATTTATTTAATTTATGTTAGCATGTGATTTTGTTCACCCCTTAATATCAACCATCCAGGTAGGACTCGAGATAATTTGGAAATTGATGATGCTTAGTTGATTCCTCGAGGACTTTAGATTGACGAGTGGATTCTTTTTATTAATCCTTCGTGATACTTTTTCGGAGTTACTTGATTTGTGTTTAAAATTGTCATATTATGAATTTATTAGGTGATGCATTGCATAATCAGACCATTATTTTGAATTTTGAGGATTTATTCACAACAAGTGTTCACATTAAGCTATATGAATGTTTTTAATATTTTATACATGATCTTATTTTTATTTATTTATTAAAAGTCTACGAGGTATATTTTGACTATTTGATTGATTTCCTTTAACTTTTGACCATTTGATTTATTTTTAAAAATTTGTTATATTTGTGTTATTTACTTAAATGTTAATGACGTCGGTTTTAGGTCGTGACAAAATAAGACAATAGATACGGGAATATTTATTCTATAAATCCACGAATGCTTACTTTGAGCGCCACTTATAAGAGTATTATTTGGATTCTTATGGAGTAATTTGGATGTTTTGATACACTTATATTTTATATTCTTTATTTCATAAAATATCCAAATTTGTTGTGATTCTCTGATCAGTGAAGAGTATTTATGAAGAAAAACTGAATTCTATTACTACAAGAATAAAATTTACAAGTGTTTGAAACTTTACAAAAAACCCCACTCTCTACACTCTCTAAGCTTTATTGCCTTGAAGCTTAGTATTTTGGGATGCATAAAGCTCACAAATGAGCTCTGTATTCATATCAAAACTTAGACTCACATTTTCAACAAATGAATAGTGCCCATCGAAAGTAGTTTTGGTTGTTTGCCCTATTTTCAAAGCTCCACCTAAAATATATGGAGGTTTGCAATGGTGGTTGCTCCACCATGCATGCAATTGGATTCTTCAATTCTCCCCCTCCAGCTGCATCTGAAACGATTGCCATCTGACAGCTATCCCGGCTATGTCTCTGCACAGCTCTAGCTTGTCTCGAGTAACCAACTTTGTTAAGATGTCCATTACCTCGCGTATCCAATAATAGTGAATATCGATATTCTTTGTCCGGGAATGATACATTGAGTTCTTGCTCAAGTCCATAACACTATAATATCACAATGTTTCTTTTATTCTGTATGCTTGATCCTTAATTCTTGGAGAAAATGCTTTAGCCACAACATTTCATTTCCTTCTTCCACTGCTGCAATATACTCAACTTCTGTTGTGGATAATACAATACACCTCTGCAATCTTGACTGTCATGACACAGTTCCCCATGCAAAAGTGTAGAGAAAACCTGATGTAGATTTTCTACCATCAAGATCTCATGCTATATCTGAATCTGTATAGCATTCCAAGATTGGATCAGCTCCCCCATAGCACAAACATAACTTTGATGTACCCTTGAGGTACCTGAGAATCCATTTGACTGCCTCTCAGTGTTTTTTTCCCGAGTTTGAGAGAACACAGCTCACTACACCTAGGGGTGGCAATTTGGATCATGATTCATTTATTCGTTCGATTCGATTCGCTTTAAAGCTAATACGGGTTTGAAAAAATGGATTCGTTTAATAAATGGGTCAATTCGATTCGATTCATTTATTAAATGAATCGAATACGAATTTAAGCTCATTGATTCGTTTATTCGTTTAGAATTCATTTAATTATTTTTATTTACTAGTTCTTGTTAATTTTCGATTAAGATTCGAGAAATTATAGCTAATTATCATAGAAAATGTAATATTTTCGATATTTTGTGAGGTATTTTTAGTAAATATATTAATTACATATTTCATATCTATATATTTATGAAGATTTAATGTAAATCAAGTGTGGTAAATTATTTTATTTAATAATATCATTGACTAAATGAATATTCGTATTCGATTCGTTTATTAAACGAATCGAATACGAATCCTGATATTAGGATTCGTTTAATAAACGAATCGAATACGAATCAATCACATTTTGATTCGATTCGTTTAGGATTCAATACAAATTCGATTCGTTGATTCGTTTTGCCACCCCTAACTACACCCACTGCGAGAGCAGTATCTGGCCCGGTACATACCATAATATATATAAGGCTTCCAGCTGCTGAAGAATATGGTATTGATGACATCTCATTTATCTATTTCTTGGATGAGGGGCACGAACTCTTGTTCAGTTTGAAGTGGTGCGCTAGTGGAATGCTGACAGGTTTGGCATTTTGTATATCGAATCTTCTAATCACCCGTTCAATATAATTCTCCTGTGAAAGCCACAACCTTTTATTCTGTCTGTCTCGAACTATTTTCATTCCCAAAATCTGCTAAGCTGGTCCTAAGTCTTTCATGTTGAAAGACTTAGAGAGTTCATTCTTCAACTGGCTGATCTTCACTACATCTTGTCCAACGATCAACATGTCGTCTACATATAATATAATAGCAACGAAATTTCCATCCGAAAACCTTTGAATGTAAACACATTGATTTGCTGGAGTTCTTTTGTATCTTTGACTCACCATGAACCAGTCAAACTTCTTGTACCGCTACCTTGGTGCTTACTTGAGGCCATACAAGCTCTTTTTCAGCTTGCAAACAAGGTTATATTTTTCTGAAACCTTCTACCTGTTCCATGTAGATTTCTTCATGCAGATCACCATGAAGAAATGATTTCTTAACATCCATTTGTTCAAGCTCTAAATTCAAACTGGCTACCAATCCTAGGATAAGTCGAATTGAAGCTTTTTTACAACTGGTGAAAAAATTTCATCAAAGTCGATTCCCTTTTTCTATAGGAATCATTTGACTACTAACCGGGCTTTGTATTTCACCATATTTCCGCTGCTATCTTTCTTGAGCTTGAACACCCATTTGTTCTTCAGTGCCTTCATGTCTTGGGGGAGCTTAACTATCTCATAAGTATGATTCTTCTGTAGAGATTTCATTTCATCCTACATTACGTGCATCCATTTTTATTTGTCTTTATGAGACACATCTTCCTTGAAAATTTCTGGCTCCCCCTCATCAGTAAGCAGAATATAGTTAGATCTTGAGTATTTGGTTGATGGAATCTAGCCTCGCTCAAATCTCCGTACTTGAGGTTCACTAGTTTTCGGAGGTCTGTCGTCATCCAGATCTGTAGAAGATCTTGTAGTCTGTAATGAAGCAGGTTGCGGCTCCCCTCTGCTCAACACCCTCTTCTTCCTCCTCAGGTTCTACTTCTGACATTTAATCATGCACCCCATCATTATCTATGGCCATTTGTGTTGGTGCTGGGTTGTGTTTGGATTTGAATCTGTTTTGTCGGCAATGGAATTAGAAGACATCTTGGGCTTTTCAATGTCTTCTATTATCTGGTCTTCAACAAACACTACATCCATATTTCTGATGACATTCTTTACCTTCGGGTCCCATAAACAATATCTATATTCCTCGTCTCCATACCCTATGAAGATGCATGGAGTAGTCCTTGCATCGAGCTTCTGCCTGAGCTAATTAGATACGTGTGTAAAGGCTAAACAGTCGAATGTTCTAAAGTGGGAATATGGGGGATTCTTACCAGACCACACTTTCTCCGAAATCTCAAAATTCAATGTTACAGATGGTGATCTGTTGATCAGGTAGCAGACGGCACGAACAACTACTCCCCATAATGGCTTTGGCAGCTTAGCCATGCTGATCATACTTATGACTTTCTCCATAATGATGCGGTTCATTCTTTCAGAAACACCATTATGTTGTGGGGTGCGTGGAACAGTCCTTTCGTGTCTAATGTCCTATCTTCCGCTGTAGGCATCAAACTCTCTGGAAGTGTACTAGCCTCCATTATCTGTGCGGAGGCACTTAAGTTTCTTCCCTATTTCATACTCTACCATGGCATGGAACATTTTAAAATAATCCAGGACCTGATCTTTTGTTTTCAGAAAGTACACCCACACTTTCTGAGAATCATCCTCAATGAAAGTCATAAAGTATATATTATCGCCTAGTGAATTAACCTCCAAGGGACCACAAACATTAGAGTGCCCCAAACTGAGCAACTATGATATTCTCGTATGAGAGAAATTAAAAGAAACTTTAAGTTGCTTTCTGAATAGACAGTGATTGCAAGAATATAAAGTAGCATTCTTGGAGACAGTGTTTAGATCGATCATTCTTTAGCAAGGTAGATAACATTTTTCCTACTAATGTGACCGAGACTCTAGTACCATAGATTTTGAGAAGCCTAATGTTCAGCTTTGTTGGACAATTATGACCCATAACATCACTATTTGTAAAAGACATGATGTTCTTTGTACAAATTAACTATGTGACATAGGAAAGTGCTCTTTTATCATTTGTAATTGGATTACTTGGATATATAAATGATAAAAGTCCATAAGGTCAGTTCCGGATTAAAAAGATATGAGACAATATTAATCCACGAAAGATTTGATCATTAAATATCCATAGTCATAGTATTATCGAGACTGGACATCGATAATGCGAAATAAGCTAGTATTGCATTTGTGCGCGTTATGGAAGCTTAACGACATAATTCTCATATATTTAAGTATTGGATACTTATGAAAGTGTGATAAGAGGTTCTGTTTTCCGATGGTATGGGAACAGCTTCGCTCTGGATAGACCCAACGGAATCCCATTGGTAGTATGACTATGTGTCTATGGGAATCCGAATCAGGGTAGGTATATTTGGTCTTAACCTGAGACTTGCATCACTAATACTTGCGACAATCAGTACGCTTTGGTTTTGGTCGTCCGGGGCTTTAATAGGTTCTATGTACGCTTCTTCTGGGTATACTGAGAATCGTAGTGTATTGGGTGTGATGTCAATATGGAAGTATCACTTTAGTCATATGGAGATGATGATCACGTAGGATACGGAACTCGTACTCTTAAGTACTGCAGTCATCGGGATAATATGACTAGGTCATGATTATCTGATGATAGAGACTAGTTGCCAGTGATCCGATATATGCTTCGTACGAGACAGACACAATTCCAGCCCTAGGTCTAGCATGTGACATCCGATACTGGATCGTAATACGCAATACTTAGTATACTACGCCTGATAAAGATTATATATTCCTTTAAAGAATATTTATGGAGAATTGGGTAGGCACGATGCTTTGCTAGAAGCCAACCATGTCTCGTAAATCGGTAAGAATGTGGTACCGGGTACGCACGTGTTCGGATAGTTTGATGACCGTATTTACTGGCAACATATCCAGAGATCTCTTGTGTCGCTTCTCGAAGATTCACCGATGATATTTGACTCGAACAGAATTAATCTGAGATTAATTATGAGAGAGAAAATTAATCTGGGATTAATTACGGCAAGAATTAATCTGGAATTAATTGCGTCGAGAATTTATCTGGATTAAATTCGTTGGGAGGAAAGAACGCGATTAATTTAGAATTAATCGGCAAAATGAATTCTATAGTGAAATTAGATTTTACTATTTAATTAATTGGGCTAAAATAATATATTGGATATATTAATTGAAATCAGATTTCAACAACGGAATTAAATTGGACTTTAATTCAAGCGAACAAATTAATTTGGAATTAATTCGTAAGTGACTTTCGTAATAATTTTACAAGGCATTATTATTCAATTAAATTGGATTTAATAATGTCGCAACGGTAAATTCATTTATTTCGGAATTAAACGAACCCAAGCCTAAGCGAAGTTGCGTGTTGAGTTAGCCGACTTAAATTTGGAATTTAAAAGTGGTGGGACCCACTTCACTTACATCACCTTGTTGGACATGTGATGGAAGTGGTTGGGCTTAATTTATGGATTTGATTTGTTGAATGTAAGGCTTGCTTAACTTCTAATTAGTATTTAAACCAAGTCAACTTTGGAAGTGTGACTAAGTTACTATTTATAGCAAACACAAAATCTCTCTTCCTCATCCCTTGCAATTGCCGAAACTTCATCACTCTTGGAGAGAAAATTTTTCTTTCAATTTTTGATCAATGCTAGCACATTTAGAGTCAAATGAAGGTGATAGGGAAACTCACTCTTGAGTTTGGAATTCAAAGTTAAAGCTTGGAGCTTCTACACATTCATGAAAAGTTTTGAAATCTCATCCAACCAATGTAAGTTTTTCCGCAACTTTCTTTGGTAATTTTCACACACGAATCACACTTAGAGATCTTTGGCATGTTCTAGGAACACTAACAATGGTATCAGAGTGAGATCTAAGCTTGATTTGGATTTAGGGTTTATGGACTTTATTTGGGATTTTTTGCTTGGAGCTTGATTTTCCTAAATTGGTTGTTTGGTTGTGGTTGGATGATGATGAATTGGATTTGTGCATCAATAGAATTGAGAAAATTTGATTGGATAAAAAATCCCCAATTATTTACCCTTGGCCGAAACTTGAACCCTTAATTGCTCATGGTAATTTTTGATAATTAGACAATTGGATGTGTTGTTGGCATGAAATGTATATTAATTATTGGTTTAATTGGATTGAAATCAAAATTGGATGTTAATTTCATGTTAATTGCCGTGAGTGAAGCATGTTAAAGAATTGATTTTGCTTCAATTGTGTTGGACATGAATTGAATATATTAAAGCATGATTAATTAATTTAATTGATGTTTTGGAAATATTGGTTTAACAAATTAATTATGGCAATTACTGTAGGACACAGACGTGGACGACGCTGTTCCGGGTTCGCGGCCCGGTCGGGAGTACGGAATAGGCCGCGGGGGAACTAAACTGGAGAAATAACATGGAGTCGCCACCCGGTGTGAACCGGGAAAATGATTTAAAGCCGCACTCACCCCTCGCAAGGGAATACCTCAAACCGTTGGGTTTGGAATGGTCCATTACTTATGCCACTTGTAATGAAAGGATTTGTGCAATAATCTAACCAAGCCTAAGCAACATATATTTCCAAGGATAACCTACTCCTAAGTTCGCATGTATAAAATAAATCATCATAACGGCAAACATACGATATCACACAATAATCTCATGAACATGTTGAATCATCAAACACGAAAAATAAATAACAACCTAAACATAAACGTAAATTGAACGTCTATTGCGAAAGAAGATAACCAAATCATGCATAGAGGAATAACGTACTAATGGCTAAATCATGCTTAAGAAACAAGTAACATCCTAACGACCTAATCATGCTTTAAGAAACAAGTAACATACTAACGACCTAATCAAGCTTGAACACAATCTCACGAACACATCAAATAGATAAATGCGGGAATACAAATAGATGACAACAATAAAAGTGTGAATAATGGAATGATATGATTAATTACATAATGCAAGAGAAATCACCCAAGAAGCAATCATGCATGAAATGTGATGAAAAGGACTCGGTTCACTGGTTCAACGTTTTCCCTCACTGTTTCGTTGTTTGGGCCGTTGTTTTCGCTCCGTTTCGCTGCTATTTTGCTGCTATTTTCAGTCATTGTTTTGCAGTAGAAGACTACTATTTTTGAGGTTTTAAAGATGCAGTTTTGCGGGTGCAGTTTGCGGTTTAGAGTGCAGTTTTTTAGGGGCTGTTTGCGGTAATTGAGCTGCTATTTGAGGGTGATTTTCGGTGGTTATAGTGCAGTTTTAGAGGTGATTTTCGGTGGTGTTATGGTGTAGTTTGGGGACTATTTCGGTGATGTAAATGGGAGTGTTTTCGGTGATGTTATGGTGTAGTTTGGGGACTGTTTCGGTGATGTAAATGAGAGTATTTTCGGCGATGTTATGGTGTAGTTTAGGGACTGTTTCGGTGATGTGAAGGGGAGTGTCTTCGGTCTGGTTGTGCGGCAATGTAGGGGGTTTTGATGTGTGAGTATTCGGTTGCTAGAGAGAGGAGGAGAAGATGATTATTTGTTTGCTTGTTCTTGTTGTCTTGGGCGTGTGAGCTAGGAGGTCTCAAAGGTTGATTTTCGGTTTCTTTTATAGACAAAGGCTAGGGTTTCTCTTGTGTGAATATGAAAGGAATCAATGTAATCATGAGTGGCATCTCCTAATTAGTGTTTCACAAGGAAAATATCTAGTTAATTGGGGACATGATTTGGCTTAATTAGGAAGATCATATATTTGATTTGTTTTAATTAGGTATATGATTTGTTTCATTTAGGTAGGTGATTATTTAGATTTTATTTGCTTTGTTTTAATTTCACCATGTGTTAAATATGTGTTTTGTTAATTTTGGATGTGTTTTATTGGGCTTGGGCGTGAATGGGCTTGGTGTGGGCGTGAGCTTGGTTTTTTTTTTGTGTGGTGGACTTGTGGGCTTGATGTGTATTTCAAGGGTTTTGGGCCAAGGTTAAATGGTTTGCAGGGGTTTTGGACCAAGGTTAAATTGTTTGCGGGGTTTTGGGCTAAAGGTGCTTTAAAACGGAGGTCCAACAAGCGAGCCCGAAGCTAAACAAGCAAATAAAATCCAACAAAATACTGATTTCTGACTTTTCCCCTTCCGATCTCCGTTTCCCGCGACTTCCGTGACTTAAAAGGTAGTGTCTCCAAATGAGACTCATCATAGGGACTTACATGCAAAAATGCAGTGCCTACAATTACACTTTAATTAATTAATATGATATTTAGAATATTATGTTAATAATAAAATTAGTCTTTAAATTGGATTGGGCTAATATTGTTGTATTTGGGCTTAATGGGCTTGGTTGGGCCAAGCTTGGTTTAAGACAATTAGATTGGATCCAAATTAGGCCTAAAACCATTCCATAAAGTCCAAATATAATACTTGGGCCTTTAACAATTTAATTGGGCCTAATGGGCCTAAATTGATTTTAAGGGAAATGGTGATTCCTAAATTGGGCATTGGCATTTGGGTTTGATCCATATTGGCCAAAGCCCACGCCTAAAAAATTAATTAAAAGCCTATTGGACTTTAATTAAATAGTATTGGATAGTAATTGGGCCTTTGAGACCCACGAATATTGGATTTGGAATCCAAGTCTAAAAGGCACTATTAAAAGTGTAAATATTTAATTTGGAATTAAATATGAATTAGTATTGAGTACAAATTAAATTAGATTTAAAATTGTATTTCGATATAATTTAAGAATACGTACTTTGAGTATTTATTCTTAAACGAGTTGGACTCGCGCAAATCAAATCGTTGTTTGAACATTGGATGGTCATTAATTCAAAGATTAATTAATTGGATTAGATTGATTAAATAACATGCTATGTATGAATACTTGGATGTATTGTATGAATAATGTATATCAGATGGATATTAGAAGGGTGAGGGCAATTTTGGAAATTGTTGTAATAAATTTAGAATTTATTAAATTGGACCTGCGTGTCCAGCCTATGATCTCTTTTCTCATTGTATTTCTCTTCTCACCAATTTCCCTCAATGTAAATGAGGTTTCTTTAATGTATTATGTAATTGGGTAGAAGTATGAATAGTGCTAGCGGGAGAGAGGAAATGGAGAGATTTGTTCTAGGAATAAATTTGTTATATATCCATCCGTATATCATTATTAATTTATTTCACGCCTTATTATGCTTTTAGAATGCATGCTTAAGGGTGTATGATGAGACCTAATCAAAATAATAAATTGGTTGCCAATTACGCAAAAACCCTCATCAAATATTAAGCGTTTTTCCTTCCATTGAGTGGTTCTCTCTCAAGATCCAATATTGGCATTGGTTTGTTGGTCAAAGTCAAGATCAATGTCCATCGCGGATGTGTTTGAACCACGAAAGCTTTGTTATATATCGAATGTCTTGGGCGGTTGTGATTTGTTGGCCAAAGACAAGGTCACTTCTAGTTCATGTGTTGAAGTTTCTAAGTCCCGAGGATCGAATATCAAGCAAGAAATAAACATGTGAATACATCGAGGGAGTTGCGGAATACTCACATCGATCGGTTGAGCGACGCATGAGGCAACAAAAATTTCTTTACTGCCCACTACAGTTCACGGTAGTGCACTACAACTTGGTCCTCAATTTTCGGTTTCATCTTCAAGAATCCAAGCTCCAAGCTTCGTCAAATGATTCCAAGCTCATAGGTGGACTTCCCTATCACATTCGCATGACTTCGTAGTGTTCTAGCACTCCCGATTTTGCCACAAAATCTCGACTTTTGCTTCCCATTTTTCTCTTTGTCTCTCGGTAGTGGGCTGCCAAAAACAGAAGAAAAATACAGCCCCAAGGGCGTGAATGAGAGGAGGAACTGAGAGAGAGAAGAGTTATTTTTGTGTATTAGGTTGTTGTCTTAAGAAATGGTAATTGATTTTTTATCAAAATCATATACTCTTTTGCTTTCAAAGGTCAAACTAATGAAATCCAACAACCTTGAGTGTTCCACACTCATACACCAACCAAACAACTCAATCACATCAATCAATCAAGTGTCACATCACTCAAAGTGACATGTGATTTGACGCTTGATGCGACTAGCGATTTGACGCTTGATTTGACTTGCGTGCCGCACTCGCATTCGAAATGCGAATGCGCTCGCAAACAATCCCGGGCTCGGGTTCGCTAATTCCAAATTAACGAATTTTACGTTGCGACGTAATTAAATATAATTTAATTAAATAATCATGCCTAGCATAATTACTATTCACGTCCCCTAACGAATTAATTATAAATTAATTCGTTCGCCCGAATTAAAATCTAATTTTAATTCTGAGTCGAAATCTAATTTCGTTTAATATATCAAATATATAAATTTGCCGATTAATTCCAAATTAATCGTTCTCTCTCTTTAAATGATATTTTATCCCAGATAAAATATCTCCGTAATTAATCCAGGATTAATTTTCTCTCTCATCTAATTAATCCCAGATTAATTAAAGTGCGAGTCATACGTCATCGGTGAATCTTTGGGAAGCGACCCATGAGATCCCCGAATATGTTGGCAGTAAATTCGGTCGTCGAACTATCCGAACACGTAAGTCCCTAGTACTACGTTTGTACTGATTTACAAGACAAGGTTGGCTTCTAGCAAAGCGCCATGCCTACCCAATTCTCCAGAAATATCCTTACAGGAATAAGGATCTATATCAGGCGTAGTATACGTAGTATTGCGTATTTCGATCCAGTATCGGATGATCACATGCAAGGCCTGAGGCTGGTACAGTGTCTGCCCCGTACGAAGCATATATCGGATTACGAGCAACTAGTCTCTTTAATATCGGATAATCATGACCAAGTCATATTATCCCGACCGTTGCAACCTTTTTAGAGAACCAGTTCTGTATCCCTGCGCGATCATCAACTCCATATGAATGGAGTGACACTTCTGTCTTGACATCACACCCAACACACTACGATTCTCGATATACCCAGAAGAGGCGTACATAGAAACCGGTTAAAGCCCTGGATGACCAAAACCAAAGTATATTGATTGTCGCAAGTATTAGCGGTGTAAGTCTCAGGTTAAGACCAAATACATCTACCCTGATTTCGGACTTCCATAGACACATAGTCATACTACCAATGGAATTCCGAGGGGGTCTATCCAGAGCGAAGCTATTTCCCGTACCATCGGTAAAACACAACCTCTTATTACACTTGCAAGAGTATCCTATACCCAAATATATGAGAACTATGTCGTTATGCCCTCACAACGCGCACAAGTGTAATACTAGTCTTTTACGTATTTATTGATGTCCAATCTCGATAATACTCTGACTAGGGATATTTAATGATTTATCCTTCGTGGATTGATACTGTCTCATATCATTCTCAATCCAGGAACAAATCATAAGGACCTCCTATCATTTATACATCTTGGTGATCTAATCACAAATGATAAGAGTGCAATCTTCTTTGTCACATAGTTAATTTGTACAACAACACCATGATCTGTACAAATAGTGACGCTATGGGTCATAATTGTCCAAAAATCTCCCACTTGGCCTATAGCCAGTCACTCGAGTGTCTTACACCCGAACTATGTACGGTTGGCTCAAATTACTGAGGAAAGGCTTTCGTCAGCGGATTTGCATGATTATCGTCTGATGTTATTTATTCGATCATCACATCGCCACGATGTATGATCCGAACGAATCAGATGAATATCGAAGTATATATCTGGATCGTTGATGAGACCGTTAATTCTTTAGCCTGTGCTGACGCCTAGCTCAGCTGCTAACAGAACTATATCTAATCTAATTAGATTTATTATTGACCCAGATGGCTTCTATTTCTGCCTCAGCTGCAACAATAACCGGCATTTGTTGTTTATTCGGTAACAGTATCTTGCTTGGAAGATTTCCAGCTCACTGTACCGTTATTCAAACTGTATAGTACCGTTTGCGACTTTTAGTCATTTCATCGGTTTGGAAACTTGCAATAGTGATCACAGTCACTTCAAGTTTTCTTTCTCCATAGTTTAAGACATCATCCTTAGATCTCTAAGATACTAACGGATGTTCCTAACATCAATCCAGTGACCATCACTAGGATTGGTCTGTTGTGACTCCATATGCTCAAAGCGTATGAGACACCAGGTCGCGTTCATTTTTCAATGTACGAGTTCTCGGAGAGTTTCAAAAACTTTTAGATCTATCCCAGTAGATCATTATTCCTTGAATAAAGGTTATTTCTCCCAAGAATTCCACGGAGAATTTTCTCGAAAGCCAAGCTTTCACCGATTATATTATGGGAATATCATTTCCAAGAAATGACGTATTATCATTATTTTATAGGACAGCCACTGTCAGTGCGCTCCCACTAACCCTCTTATATACACAAGAATCATTTTCGTTTTGAATTAAATCATACTCCATTATGATTACATCAAAACGATAATTCCAAGAACCTATGTTTGCTTCAATCCAAACATGAATCGAATAACCTGCAAACCTTGTTTGCTAGTTTTGGTACGACAAAACCGTCAGGATGTTGTAAACATCCTCCAAAAGGTTTCCTTTTCAGGAAAGCGATTTTCCCGTTCAGCTGACATATTTCATAAATGAAACACGCAGCTTTAGCAAGCATTATCCAAATGGATTTATCGTGGCAACATGTAAAAGGTTGAATCATAATTAACACAATGTTGATAACGATACCTTTCCACTATAAGCCTAGCTTTATACGTTGGTATGTTGCCATCCATGTATGTCTTCCTTGAAGACTTATAAGTACCAATAGGCACAATGCCTTGCGGTACATCAACTAGTATCAAAACTTGTTGATATACATGGAATCCATTTCGGATTCATGACACTTTGCCATAATAGGGAGTCGATACCTTGTATCACTTCCTCATACGTAGTCAGTTGTTATTCCTCAATAAGATAAACATCTTTATGAGGTGAGATCAGAAACCCTTACCCCAGGTTATTTTCTGAATCTCTCCGACATACGCAGTTCTTGTGTATTCGAAGATTACTGGTTTAGTTTCATCCTTGATGAACTATTTATGTTCCATTAAGATTCGGTTCCAGGAACAACATTAATCCGATTTTCATCGAGTTTTACTATCCTCCCACTTACCACTGCATATCGGTATTCCTCTTAGGAAAACCGCATGGCGAGCAAAAATTACATTGTTCTCTTGTGAGATGTATAAGTATTATACTTTGGTATCCCTAGGATAACCTACAATTGACACTTATCCAATTTGGGTTCTAGTTTGGTATCATCCAAATATATGCCTAGCATACCCAAATATTCAGGAATGAGAAACCCAGTTTCTTTCCTGTTCATATCTAATATGAAATCTGTCAAACAGATTTTTATGGAACCTTATTCAAAATAAGTTCTGCACTGTTTATGCGTATCCGTTGAAGGAAATAGTAGCTCAGAGTGACTCATGATTAACCTTATCATGTCCAACAAAATCCGGTTACTCGGTTCGGACACACCGTCAAAATAACGTGTTCCAGGAGGAGTCCTCATTGAAAGAATACTATACTCTTTCAAGTATTTTAGAAACTTATTGCTTAAGTATTTTCCATTACGGTCTTACTGTGACAGTTTTAATACTTTAGCCGATCTGTTCGACTATTTCGTGTCGAAACTTTAAAAGTTTCTGATTTATGTTTCGAAAGAAACACATAACCATAACGAGATGCCACATCCGTAAAGGTCACGAAATATTCATATCCACCTCTAGCCTAGCTAGACATGGGCCCACTTGCTTCACTATGAACTAGGCCTAACAGATTGGTGGCATTTGCACTTTTACCAAGTAAAGGTGTTATAGGCACTTTGCCCAATAAACTAGATTCGTAGACTTTATTTGAATAAGATCAAATCAGTCCGAGTACACACTCTTCAAAAGTGTGGATATACGATTCTTGTTTAGATTGTGTCCCATACAACAATGCCACAGAAGTTTCTTCTGATCAAATCAGTATGAACTATTTGTTTGTCATGTTATACGTTTGAGGTTTATTTATATTCAAAATATAAATGCTGTTATTCACATCTAATGTGTTTATCTCAATATCATCTTTATATAATGAAACACTTTAGTGTTCTAGAATATAAAGGTTCACCCGCAGCGGGTTAAACACTGATATGGAGATAATGTATCTAGTCAAACTAGTTACATTATAACAGTTTCCTAATTTAAGTACGCACCCGATGGTAGTCCTAAACTTAGGTATCTACGGTCAAAACAGCGACTTTCGTCCCGTTTCCGTTTCGCAGATTAATCTCAATTGGTGTCAGTATCCTGCTCATAGCAGATTCTGAACATCAGTATATATTTATGTACCACACTAAGTATCTAAAATCCAATTTTAATACTAGTAGTGAATATATTTATGACAAACATATTTGAAGTCAGAGCCTTGCTCGTCTTCAATTCCTTCATGTATGCTTTGTCCAAACGGCAGTCACGCTTCCGCGATCCCGTTTGCCACATTTTAGGCAGACATTTTGGGATATGTCCTTTATCTTCCTAGAAGATTATAATGATTTTGCCTTTGCCCTTTTCACATCTCAGAAGCGTTCGGCCTAGCCTTGGCCTTCTGGAATATCGAAATAAGGTGCACCTTGCGCTACTTGCCTCATTGCAAACTTTGACTTTATCTCCTTGAGATTAGTCATTAACTCTCCAAGAGTTAAGTATTGCAATTATAGTACTTCTAGAATCTAAAATAGATCTATGAAGATCCTTCAATTTCATTATCATACTTTAAGGATCTAATCCTTATTTCTGATTAAGAAATTAAGGAGTCTACTGCGACAAGCTTAATGGATTAAGCACTAAAGCTATCATCACATAAATCTTCCAAAGATTATGCTCTACTATTTGCTTAACTCCGGGCTTAGGCCTAATATGTTATTTTATCAAATAAAGTAACTTATTAGTTTCCAGGACCATCATGAAATTATTCCCAATTTGAAAATTAAACCATTTAAATACATTTTCCCCATGATTTTGTTTTAAATGTCAATCTTTCAATTCATTATATCTTGATTTTAATAGTCCAACTATTTAATCAACGATTTCGGTACTATTTATTATAATGATTACTATAGTCCAACTATTTAATCAACTATAATTTAATAGATTAAAATCAATTATATTGATTATTATAATCCAATTATAAAATCAACTATAAATGAATAGTTTGAATACAGTCCAACTGTTAATTAAAACAACAATTAAATATTAGTCCAACTAACATTTAATTTAATTGACGAATGATATTTGATTTGAGCGCGTATGGCAAGTAATTAAACGAATATTGCAAATTCAATTCTTGCCTCCCACTATTTTTCGGTGAGCCTCTAACCCTCTGTCGAGTACTCGGGAAGCCGTGTTTCCTAGCGGGCTAGGATCCCGTTAAATATCACACAATCTTGACTTTGGCCAACAAATTGTATGATAATTAACTAGGTAGATCTCTAAGATCAATTGGATCCAATCCAATTCATAGATCCAGTAGGGCGACATCCAAGTCCGAAACATATATCTTATATATGCCAATACATCCAATGTATTACCTAACCTTTTTCCTCTGAATCAACTAAGCCTTGGCTTTGGCACAACAAACTTAGTGATCCCAGTCAAGCGCGACCCATTGACCATGGAAAGCTTCGTAATCAATGTCGATGGACAAAAAGTGATCTTGACTTTGGCCAACAAACCACAACTTGGACAAGACACCAATATGGAACAAAGCCTTCGTGATTCAAACACATCCTCGACGGACAAAGGTCTTGACTTTGGCCAACAAACCAATGCCAGTCTTGGATCTTGAGTAAGAATCACTCAATGGAAGGAAAAACGCTTAATATTTTGCGAGGGTTTTTCGTGTGCAAATTGGCAAACAATTTATTAACTTTGTTAAGGTCTCATCATCATACACCCTTAAACATGCATTCTAAACACATAATAAAGCTCATATGAATAAATAATAATGATATGCGGATGGATACTTTACACAATGATCCTAGATCAAATCTCTCTCTTTCTCTCTCCCGCTAGCAGATGTATTTACTTCTACCCGTTACACTACACTTCTAAAGAAACCTCATTTACATTGAGGGGAATAGGTGAGAAGAGAATACAAAGAGTAAGGAGGTAATAAGGTTGGACACGCAGGTCCAATTAATAAATTCCAAATTTATTACAACAATTTCTAAAATTGCCACACCCATCTAATATCCATCCGATATACATTATTCATGCATCGCAACCATGTATTCACACAAGCATGTTATCAATCAATCTAATCAAATTAATTAATCTGATAATTAGTGATCATCCAATGTTCAAACAACGATTTGACTTTGCTCGAGTCAAACTCGTTTTGCGAATAAGTACTCAAAGTACGAATTCTCGAATTAAATTAAACTACATAATTAAATCCAATTCAATTTGTATTTAATACTAATTCGCTATTTAATTCCAAATTACATATTACACTTTATTAACGAACCTTTACGACTTAAATTCCAAATTTAATCGTTACGGGTTTCAAAGCCCGATTAACGTCCAATGTTAATTTTATTAAAGTCCAATGGGCTTTTAATTAATTTCTTGAGGCGTGGACTTTTGGTCAACTCGGGTCGAACCCAATAACCAAAGTCCAATCCGGGAGTTACCCCATAAGCCCAGAAATCAATTTAGGCCCATTAGGCCCAATTAAACTTTAAAGGTCCATTAGTCGCATTTCGGCTTTATGGAGGCGGTTTTGGGCCCAATTGGATCCAACCAATTTTTCCTAAACCCAACTTAGTACAACCAAGCCCAATAAGTCCATTTACAACTTTAAAAGTCCAATTTCTAAAATTAGGCCCAATATAATTAAATTACAAATTCCAAATTCCCAATTTAATTACCAAAGTGTATAGCATTATTAATCATCCAAATCAACATTTCCAAAACATCAAATTAGCTTAATTAATCATGTTTTTTAACATCAAATAGTGTCCAACACAATTTTATCAAAAATCAAACCCAAACATGCTACATTAACTCTCGGCCAAGGGGAAATTTATATCCAATTTCAAATCTAATCCAATTGAATCAAATTAAACATTAAATCAACATTCCCAATTGATTTCTAACTCATCCAATGAATCAAAAAATCAAAATTCACCAAGACAAATTAGGGCATGACATTCGGCCAAGCCAAGAAAATTGGGGAAATTTGTTCCAAACAATTTTTAATCAAATTGATCCAATCAATCCTTAATTAAACATGTATTATGCATACTCAAACATCCAATTTATTCAAATCATGCTCAAAAACATTTTACCCAATTTTAAGCCATAAATCATATTTCATGCTTTTCAACCTGGCTCTGATACCATTGTTGAAGTTTCTAAGTCCCGAGGATCGAATATCAAGCAAGAAATAAACATGTGAATACATCGAGGGAGTTGCAGAATACTCACATCGATCGGTTGAGCGACGCGCGAGGCAACAAAAATTTCTTTACTGCCCACTGCAGTTCAAGGCAGTGCACTGCAACTTGGTCCTCCATTTTCGGTTTCATCTTCAAGAATCCAAGCTCCAAGCTTCGTCAAATGATTCCAAGCTCATGGGTGGACTTCCCTATCACCTTCGCATGACTTCGTAGTGTGCTAGCACTCCCGATTTTGCCACAAAATCGCGACTTTTACTTCCCAATTTTCTTTTTGTCTCTCGGCAGTGGGCTGCCAAAAACAGAAGAAAAATACAGCCCCAATAGTGTGAATGAGAGGAGGAATTGAGAGAGAGAAGAGTTATTTTTGTGTATTAGGTTGTTGTCTTAAAAAATGGTAATTGATTTTTATCAAAATCATATACTCTTTTGCTTTCAAAAGTCAAACTAATGAAATCCAACAACCTTGTGTTGGGGTTGGTGCTCAGAGCGCCAATTCCCGGTTGTATTTCTTTTGAATACTTCTATAAAACATTATTATTATGAATAATATTTGCAGTTTCTATAATATAATCTATCTTATTAAATGGTAAAGACGTAATGACCTTAGAATGATTAGTCATGGTACTGTTGCAAAAGCGTCGCAACTGACATTGAGTGGTATCATGATGTTATCTTTCTCAGATTGTTCCTGGTCAAGGTTTACACTACTTGGTCAGTATAGTAAACCCGTTGAGACTAGTACATGTCGTATACTAGAATATATGATTCCAATGGTTTCTCAATGAACCATTAGTCTTGGAGACTAGTATAGACGTGTAGGTGTTTATAGCGGATAAACACTGAACGACTCACCGAAGATTCTTAATGGATGGTACACCAGCGTCAATAAGAATCTTCTCGGGTTGAGTAGTACTTGTGATTCTTAGACTTGAGATGCCATTGTGGGCACATGAGACATCTTCTACACTTAGATGGCAGTCACGTCGCCGATCTATTTAGATCAGACCTCCGCCTGTTCGTTGGGTGTAGACAGATCCTCAGGGTGTCCTCTGTGTATCAAGATAGGATCCGTCAGTTCTGTGTATCAGAGCATAGGTAGTCCATATGATTAGCAATCAGATAAAACCATGGGCCCGTGGTAAATTTTAGAAGCCAGTTCTAAACATTCTTTTAGAGATTGCTAATATAATAGTCGACTGGATAATCCCCGTAGAGATTTGACGTTTACATCTATATCTCTGGGATTTATCCGGATACCTGTGACGGAGGAATTATATATTTTCCATGACCTCGACCTGTATGGTTCAGCGAGATTATCCGTGATCGTCATAATCTACGGGTGGATAGATTATGGACACGAAATTTGATTTCGTGACGGATATACCTGAATCTAGAGAGTCTCAATAATGAAACATACTCGTAGAGCACTAGAGCAACATTAATAAATAATATTGATTATTTATAAAGTCGTTTAAAGGTTAAACGCAAGATACGTGCTAAAGGGACTAGATAGTCATTTGCCTAATTATTGTGTATTTACATTTAATACTTGATTAATTTAAATACACATTAATTAATAGTCAAAATGAGTTGTTTGACTTATATCCTAAATGAATATATGTTTTTAATATTTAATGTAAATATCATACATATATTTAATATATTTGTATTTGATTAATTAATTGATTATTTAATTGTTAAATGATTAAATTAATTAAAATATAAATATCTTACATTAGGATATTTGATGTAAATGATATTAGTTGCCTTTTTTGACTTAATTAAATATCTAAAAAAGTGTTATTTGGATATTTATGCAAGTTGACTAAATTAAAGTGAAATGAAAATGAAATTAATAAACTTGTATTTGGTTTGGTGATTTTCGGCCAAGGCTTATTTGATACAAGTATATATTATTTTTCATTTCATTTTATCCTTAACCTAATACACTTTACAAGAAAAACTCCATTGAAGAAACAAAGAAGGAAGCTTGTGAAAAGAAAAGAAAATCAAAGAAAGCTTGGATTTTAGTAAGTTTCTTCAACTTACTATTAGAGAGGAAAATGTTCCTTAGGATCTAGGCTTTAACATATGATGTTCTTAGGTTATTTATTTCTTTATTCCTTGTGTTTTTGTTGGTGGAAGTTTTGATGGAAGTGTTGAGCATGTGTGATGAAAGAAGATTGTGACTATTGTAGTTATAACCTTTCTTTTAAGGTTTTGGAAACCATGTTGCTAATCTAGAGTTATTGACCCACTCTTAAATGACCTAGATTTGATCTTGAGTTGTTTCATTGTGTTGAGACTTGGATTGGATGGAAGAATGATGATTGAAGTAATTGATTTAAACTATTTGGTCTAATTTGTCCAATTTGAAGAAATTGAAAACTTAGGGTTCATGACCAATTCCAAATTTGGGGCTTTTCATATATGTTGTGTATTTGGATGTGTATATGATTCATATAAAGTTTCATGTTGATTGGATTACATCTTGATGTGTTTTGAAGCATGAAATGACAAAGTGCACAAATGACACCCCTTTGGAGGCTCTCGGCCAAGAACTTGAAATTTGGGGATTTTGGTTGCTTTGGTGTTTTGATGTTTTGAACATGCTAAGTTCATCTTAGAAATGATTTAGAATCATTCAAAATTGATTTGATCAATTTCGGACTAAAATGGACAAAAATACCAAGTAAGGGTAATTTGGTAAATTCACCTAAATATGATTTATTGAATTTTATTTCATAATTTGATTATTGGAATATTAAATAAATATGTTTATTTAATTAATCCGAGAAAAAGTTTTGAAATCGGAAAATACGATTTTCCACCGCTTCCGCTGCGTTACCAGATTTAAGCCTTGAAAAACCCCTACACCTTGAGTGTTCCACACTCATACACCAACCAAACAACTCAATCACATCAATCAATCAAGTGTCACATCACTCAAAGTTACATGTGATTTGACGCTTGATGTGACTAGCGGTTTGACGCTTGATTTGACTTGTGTGCCGCACTCACATTCGAAATGCGAATGCGCTCGCAAACAATCCCGGGCTCGGGTTCGCTAATTCCAAAATAACGAATTTTTCGTTGCGACGTAATTAAATATAATTTAATTAAATAATCATGCCTAGCATAATTACTATTCACGTCGCTAACGAATTAATTCTAAATTAATTCGTTCGCCCGAATTAAAATCTAATTTTAATTCCGCGTCGAAATCTAATTTCGTTTAATATATCAAATATATTAATTTGCCGATTAATTCCAAATTAATCGTTCTCTCTCTTTAAATGATATTTTATCCCAGATAAAATATCTCCGTAATTAATCCATGATTAATTTTCTCTCTCATCTAATTAATCCCAAATTAATTAAAGTGCGAGTCATACGTCATCGGTGAATCTTTGGGAAGCGACCCATGAGATCCCCGGATATGTTGGCAGTAAATTCGGTCGTCGAACTATCCGAACATGTAAGTACCTAGTACTACGTTTGTACCGATTTACAAGACAAGGTTGGCTTCTAGCAAAGCGCCATACCTACCCAATTCTCCAGAAATATCCTTACAGGAATAAGTATCTATATCAGGCGTAGTATACGTAGTATTGCGTATTTCGATCCAGTATCGGATGATCACATACAACGCCTAGGGCTGGTACAGTGCCTGCCCCGTACGAAATATATATCGGATTACGAGCAACTAGTCTGTTTAATATCGGATAATCATGACCAAGTCATATTATCCCAACGATTGCAACCTTTTTAGAGAACCGGTTCTGTATCCCTGCGCGATCATCAACTCCATATGACTGGAGTGACACTTCCGTCTTGAAATCACACCCAACACACTAAGATTCTCGATATACCCAGAAGAGGCGTACACAGAAACCGGTTAAAGCCCTGGACGACCAAAACCAAAGTATATTGATTGTCGCAAGTATTAGCGGTGCTAGTCTCAGGTTAAGACCAAATACACCTACCCTGATTTCGGACTTCCATAGACACATAGTCATACTACCTATGGAATTCTGAGGGGGTCTATCCAAAGCGAAGCTGTTTCCCGTACCATCGTCAAAACACAATCTCATATTACACTTGCATGAGTATCCTATACCCAAATAAATGAGAACTATGTCGTTATGCCCTCACAACGCGCACAAGTGTAATACTAGTCTTTTACGTATTTATCGATGTCCAATCTCGATAATACTCTGACTAGGGATATTTAATGATTTATCCTTCATGCATTGATACTGTCTCATATCATTCTCAATCCAGGAACAAATCATAAAGACCTCCTATCATTTATACATCTTGGTGATCTAATCACAAATGATAAGAGTGCAATCTCTTTTGCACATAGTTAATTTGTACAACAACACCATGATCTATACAAATAGTGACGCTATGGGTCATAATTGTCCAACATCATCGACGTGGATTACGAAGCTTTCCCACTATCAATGAGTCCTGCTTAACTGTAATCATTAAGCTTGTTGAGCCAAAGCCAAGGCTAAGTTGATTCAGAGGAAATAGGTTAGGAAATATATTGGATATATTTACATATATATTAGATATATGTTTCGGACTTGGAGGTCCACCTACTGGATCTAGGAATTGGATGGGATCCAATTGATCTTAGAGATCTACCTAGTTAAGTTTTATACAGCTTGTTGGCCAAAGTCAAGGTTGTGTGTTATTTAACGGGATCCTAGCCTACTAGGAAACTAGGTTTCCCGAGTACTCCACAGAGGGTTAGAGGCTCGCCGAAAAATAGTGGGAGGCAAGTATTAAATTTGCAATTTCATTTAAATACTTGCCAATACACGCTCATTTATTTTATTTATCATTGTTATAAATATATTAGTTGGACTAATATTTAATATTTCTTTCATTGAACGGTTAGACTGTACAAGTCACTACTCCACTTATAGTTGGTCATATAGTTGGACTATAATAACCATTACATTTTGAGTGTACCCAAAATCGTTGATTGGATAGTTGGACTATTGCAATCGAGATGGCTGGAAAGACTAGCGTTAAGGGACACAATCCTGGGTGAAAATTTCTTTAACGGCGTAAATTTTCTAGATTAGGAAATGAATCTCAGGATAGTCCTAGGAGTTGAGAAGTTACTCTATTGGATAGAGAATCCTCTCGGACCCTGAGCCTGGAGTTGAGCAAATAGTAGAGCATGAGCTTAGGAAGACTCATCGTGATGATAAATTTAGTGCTCAATTCATCATGCTTGCTGCAATGACACCTAATTTCGTCGTCAGAACAAAGGATTGGATCCTTATAGTATGATGTTGAAATTGGAGGATCTTCAAAGATATAATTTTAGATCTCAGATGTATGAATTGAAAAAGAAGCTCTTTCGCTCTCGTATGTCAGAGGGTACATCTGTCGAGCACTAGGTGTCGTAGATGATTATTGACATCGAATAGCTAGGTTAGCTGGGCGTTGCCTATGAGGTCGAGACTTCTATAGATTTGATCTTACAGTCTCTGCCTGAATATTGGGGCGGGTTCATTATGAATCAAGAGAAAACTCTTAGAGAGTTAATGGCTATGCTTAAAGAGGTAGAGCCAGAGCTTCCAAAAGGGCAAGAAACGCAAGACGTATCCTACTTCGACATCCTAGAAGGCCAAGGCTTGGCCGAAGCTTCTGGGGGTGTGACGAAAAGGGTAAAGGTAAAATCGTCACAGTCTTCTGGGAAGACTAAGGACATATCCCAAAATGTCTGCCTAAACTGTGGCAAACGGGGTCACTGGAAGCGTCACTTGTTGGGAAGCGACCGCGAGTGCGCAGTGGAAAATTAAATAAATAAAATTATGATGCCGCTATCCATTTGCCCAAGACCCATTTGTTTTGATTATTCTACAAGCCTAGGCATGTTACTATATATTCTAAGCATAAAAACTCATAAAACATGCAAAGAACATAAACCTAAACATGTTAACTATCATAAGAAATCTAATTAAAATAAATAAAGATAAAGACTTACTTGAACCGAAGACTCCTCCAGTCCTCCCTCCAATCTACAAGCTTTTCTCGAACTCAGCAAGCTCTTCCAAGTTCCAAAGAGCCACCCAAGTGTGTGGCCTCCAAAGATGCACACACCAAAGCCAAAACTCAACGGCAAGACTACGCCTTGAGTGCACTGGTTACTTTCCTGTTCATATCTAATATAATATCTGTCAAACAGATTTTTATGGAACCTTATTCTAAATAAGTTCTGCACTGTTTAAAGCTTATCCGTTGAAGGAAATGGTAGCTCAGAGCGACTCATGATTAACCTTATCATGTCCAACAAAATGGATTAAGCACTAAAGTTATCATTACATAAATCTTCCAAAGATTATGCTCGACTATTTCCTTAACTCCGGGCTTAGGCCTAATATGTTATTTTATCAAATAAAGTAACTTATTATTTTTCCAGGACCATCCTGAAATTTTATTCCCAATTTGAAAATTAAACCATTTAAATACATTTTCCCTAGGATTATGTTTTAAATGTCAATCTTTCAATTATATCTTGATTCTAATAGTCCAACTATTTAATCAACGATTTCGGTACTATTTATTATAATGATTACAATAGTCCAACTATTTAATCAACTATAATTTAATAGATTAAAATCAATTATATTGATTACTATAATCCAATTATAAAATCAACTATAAATGAATTGTTTGAATATAGTCCAACTATTTATTAAAACAACATTTAAATATTAGTCCAACTAACATTTAATTTATATGACGAATTGATATTTGTTGAGCGCGTATGGCGAGTAATTGAATGAGTATTGCAAATTCAATTCTTGCCTCCCACTATTTTTCGGCGAGCCTCTAACCCTCTGTCGAGTGCTCGGGAAACCGCGTTTCCTAGTGGGCTAGGATCCCGTTAAATATCACACAATCTTGACTTTGGCCAACAAATTGTATGATAATTAACTAGGTAGATCTCTAAGATCGATTGGATCCAATCCAATTCCTAGATCCAGTAGGGGGACATCCAAGTCCGAAACATAGATCTTATATATGCCAATACATCCAATGTATTACCTAACCTTTTTCCTCTGAATCAACTAAGCCTTGGCTTTGGCACAACAAACTTAGTGATCCCAATCAAGCGCGACCCATTGACCATGGAAAGCTTCGTAATCAATGTCGATGGACAAGAAGTGGTCTTGACTTTGGCCAACAAACCACAACTTGGATTAATGGGTATAATAAAATAATAATGATATGCGGATGGATACTTTACACATTTGATCGTAGATCAAATCTCTCCCTTTCTCTCTCCCGGTAGCACAAGTATTTACTTCTACCCGTTTCACTACACTTCTAAAGAAACCTCATTTACATTGAGGGGAATAGGTGAGAAGAGAATACAAAGTATATGGAGGTATAAGGCTGGACACGCAGGTCCAATTAATAAATCAAATTTATTACAACAATTTCTTAAAATTGTCCCACCCATCTAATATCCATCCGATATTCATTATTCATGCATCGCAACCATGTATTCACACAAGCATGTTATCAATCAATCTAATCAAATTAATTAATCTTATAATTAGTGATCATCCAATGTTCAAACAACGATTTCATTTTGCTCGAGTCAAACTCGTTTTGCGAATAAGTACTCAAAGTACGAATTCTCGAATTAAATTAAACTACATCATTAAATCAATTTTAATATGTATTTAATTCTAATTCACTTTTTAATTCCAAATTAAATATTACACTTTAATAATAAACCTTTTACGACTTAAATTCCAAATTTAATCGCAACGGGTCTCAAGGCCCGATTAACGTCCAACGTCAATTCAATTAAAGTCCAATGGGCTTTTAATTAATTTCTTAAGGCGTGGACTTTTGGTCAACTCGGGTCAAACCGAATAACCAAAATCCAATCCGGGAGTTACCCCATAAGCCTAGAAATCAATCTTGGCCCATTAGGCCCAATTAAACTTTAAAGGTTCATTAAGTCGAATTTGGGCTTTATGGAAGCGGTTTTGGGCCTAATTGGATCCAACCAATTTAGAATAATCCCAACTTTGTACAACAAAGCCCAACAAGCCCAATTACAACACTTAAGCCCAATTTCACAAAATAGGCCCAATTAATTAAACACAAAAATTCCAAATTTCATATTTAATTAACCAAAGTGTATTACACAATTAATTACCCAATTAAAATTTCCAAAACACCCATTAGCCTAATTAATCATGCTCTTTAATATTAAATCATGTCCAACACAATTTAATTAAAATCAAACCCAATATACATGCTATGACTCTCGACTTTGGAGGGGAATTTATGTTCAATTCAAATTCAATCCAATTAAATCCAAATCAACATTAAATCAATATCCCCAAATGATTTCCAACACATCCAATGAATCAAAAAATCAAAATTCACCAAGAACATACTTAGGGCACCATTTGGCCAAGCCTTCCAATTTGGGGAAAAGATGTTCCAAATATTATTTCATCAAATTGATCCAATCAATTATCAATTAAACATCTATTTAACATACTCAAACATCCAATTTATTCAAATCATGCTCAAATACAAATTACCCAAATTTTAAGCCCTAAACTTTTTCATGCTCAAACCTTGCTCTAGATGCCATTGTTGGTTTCTATTAAGGTCCCAAGATCAATAATAAGCATGAAAACATGTGTGAATAAAAATCGAGAAGTTGCGGAATACTTACATCGAGCGGTTGAGCGACGCGGAGGCAACAAAATCTGATTTTGCTCGGCAGTGGACTGGTTCGGCAGTGAGCAGATCACAGCCCTCAATTTTCTGTTTTTGAGCTCCTCGAACAAGCTCCAAGCTTCGTCGAACGGTTCCCGGCTCATGGGTGGACTTCCCTATCACCTTCGTATGTCTCGTAAGTGTGCTAGCACTTGTGATTTTGCCACAAAATCACACCTAGTGCTTCCCACTGCTCACGTTTTTTGTCAAAACCAGTGAGCTATTTGGAGCCCCTTGGGCGTGAAGAAAGAAAGATGAAGTGAGAGAGAGATTGTTAGATGTGTTCCAAATTTTTGTGTATCTTATACACAAGAGTGAATTTCAAATTCATTTGGAATGAATTTGGCTTTTAAAAGTCAAACCATTAAAGCCAACAACCACACACATCACTCAATCACATCAATCACAAGTGTCACATCACTCAAAGTGACATGTGATTTGACGCTTGATGTGATGCTAGATGCGACTAGAGATTTGACGCTTGATTTGACTTATGTGCCGCACTCGAATTTGAAATGCGAATGCGCTCGCAAATAATCTCGGGCTCGGGTTCGCTAATTCCAAATTAACGAATTTTCTGTTGCGTCGTAATTAAATGATTACGCCTAGCGAAATCACTATTCACGTCGCTAACGAATTAATTCTAAATTAATTTGTTCGCCCTAATTAAAATCTAATTTTAATTTCGCGTCGAAATCTAATTTCGTTTAATATATCAAATATATTAATTTCTCGATTAATTCCAAATTATCATTATCTCTCTTTAAATGATATTTTATCCCAGATAAAATATCTCTGCAATTAATCCCAGATTAATTTTCTCTCTTCTAATTAATCCCAGATTAATATAGAGTGTGAGTTATACGTCA
Source organism: Zanthoxylum bungeanum (assembly GCA_019454045.1). Lineage (NCBI taxonomy): Eukaryota > Viridiplantae > Streptophyta > Magnoliopsida > Sapindales > Rutaceae > Zanthoxylum > Zanthoxylum bungeanum. The sequence goes on along the minus strand of SKCR01036802.1, from coordinate 129,579 downwards.
TCAGTGAATCTTTGGGAAGCGACCCATGAGATCCCCGGATATGTTGGCAGTAAATTCGGTCGTCGGACTATCCGAACACGTAAGTACCTCGTACTACGTTTATACCGATTTACAAGACAAGGTTGGCCTCTAGCAAAGCGTCATGCCTACCCAATTCTCCGGAAATATCCTTACAGGAATAAAAGATCTTTATCAGGCGTAGTATACATAGTATTGCGTATTTCTGTCCAGTATCGAATGATCACGTGCTAGGCCTGGGACTGGAATTGTGTCTGCCCCGTACGAAGCACATGTCGGATGTCTGGTGACTAGTCTCTAAAATCGGATAAACCTGACCTTGTTATTTTATCCCGATAGCTGCAGCATTTAAGAGAACCAGTCCCGTATCCTACGTGACCATCATCTCCATATGACTAGAGTGACACTTCTGTCTTGACATCACACCCAACACACTACAATTCTCAATATACCCAGCATTGGCGTACACAGAACCTGTTAAAGCCCTGGACGACCTCAACCAAAGTACATTGATTGTCGCAAGTATTAGCGGTGCAAGTCTCAGGTTAAGACCAAATACACCTACCCTGATTTCGGACTTCCATAGACACATAGTCATACTACCAATGGAATTCCGAGGGGGTCTATCCAGAGCGAAGCTGTTTCCCGTACCATCGGTAAAACACAACCTCCTATTACACTTGCATGAGTATCCTATACCCAAATATATGAGAACTATGCCGTTGTGCCCTCACAACGCACACAAGTGTAATACTAGTCTTTTACGTATTTATCGATGTCCAATCTCAATAATACTCTGACTATTGATATTTAATGATTTATCCTTCGTGGACTGATACTGTCTCATATCATTCTCCGTCCAGGAACAATGATAGGGACCTCTAATCATTTATACATCTAGGTGATCTAATCTCAAATGATAAGAGTGCAATCTCCTTTGTCACATAGTTAATTTGTACAACAACACCATGATCTGTACAAATAGTGACGCTATGGGTCATAATTGTCCAACATCATCAAATCGTATATTCCAACTTATGGAGGCTTGCTTGAGTACATAAATGGATCGTTTAAGCTTGCATACTTTATTATGATCATCCTTAGATGCAAATCCCTCAGTTTGTGTCATATAGACTTCCTCTACGAGGTTCCCATTAAGGAAAGTTGTTTTGACATCCATCTGCCAAATCTCATAATCAAAGTGTGTAGCTAGTGCCAGTAAAATTCGAATGGACTTTGTCATTGCAACAGGCGAGAAGGTTTCGTCATAGTTAATTTCTTGGATTTGTCTATAACCTTTCACCACCAACCTAGCCTTATAGGTTTGGATGTTGCCTTCTGCATCAATTTTATGCTTGTAAATCCACTTGCAGCCTATAAGTTTTATCCCTTCAGGTGCATCCACCAAGTCCCAGACTTGATTATGATACGTAGAGTCCATTTCGGATTTCATGGCCTCAAGCCACTTGACTGAATCAATGTCACGCATTGCTTCTTCATAATTGGTGGGATCGTCATTATCAATGACCTGATCATGTTCCTCATCAATATGGAAACCATATCTTTCAGGCTCGTGTCTTTCCCTACCAGACCTTCTAAGTTCATAACCTTGTGGTTGTTCCGTCACTGCCCTTTTGAGGGGCCTGGGGTTTAGTTCTATGTTAGTTTGTTCTTCTCGTACCTCATCGAGGTCAAGTCTACTCCCACTATGTTTATTGAGAAGGAATTCATTCTCTAGAAATTTAGGATTTCGTGAGACAAATGTTCTTTGTTCATTTGGGACGTAGAACACGTATGCTCTTGAGTTCAAGGCATATCCTACAAACTTACATTTAACCGCCCTATCATCCAATTTGTTAGTTTGTGTGAGCTTAACATATGCTTCACATCCCCAAACTCTTAGATAACTAAGACTAGGATGTTTCCCAGACCATAACTCATATGGTGTTTGACTAACAGTCTTGGAAGGAACTTGGTTTAGTAGTAGTGTTGTAGTTTCTAAAGTAAGACCCCAAAATGAAAAAGGTAGATCTGTGCCTGGCATTATTGATCAGACCATATCTAATAATGTCTGATTTCTCCTTTTGGAGACCCCATTATGTTGTGGAGTTCCTGGAGGAGTCCACTGGGAAACAATGCCATTTTCTCTCAAGTAATCTTGAAATTCGTCGCTTAAGTATTCACCACCTCGGTCAGACCTTAGTGACTTAATACTTTTATTAAGCTGGTTTTCTACTTCAACTTTGAAGACTTTGAATTTCTCAAAGGCTTCAGATTTGTATCGCATAAGGTACACATACCCATATCGCGAGTGATCATCGATAAAGGTAATGAAGTAGGAGAATCCACCTCTAGCGGTGACTGACATTGGTCCGCATACATCAGAGTGTATGAGTTCTAATGTCTCCACTGCACACTGTCATTTACCTTTGAAGGGTAATTTGGTCATTTTACCAAGTAAACAAGACTCACAAGTTCCATAAGGTTATATTTGAAGGGTCTGAAATACCCATCTTTATGTAGCTTAGTTAATCTTGTTTCATTGATATGACCTAAGCGACTGTGCCATAGAAGTGATTCATTGAGATTATTCGAGTTAACGTTGTATATATTAGAGGTTGAACATTCTTTGTTAGTTTGTAAGACATAGATACCATTATTCAAAATACCATCTCCATATTTTATTTCTTTGAAATAAATAGAACATTCAGTACAACTTATTAGGCATGAAAAGCCTTTATTACATAAAGAAGAAATTGAAATGATGTTCTTTAGAGAAGGTACATAAATACAATCTTCTAAGTCTAAAACTAAACCATTCGGCAAAACTAATGAATAAGTCCCCACGCACAATGCAGCCAGTTTTTCTCCATTACCCATGCGTAAGTCAACCTCCCCATGACGGAGTCTCCTACTGTTTCTCAGGCCCTGCACATTGTTACACAAGTGAGTCCCACAACCGGTGTCAATCACCCAAGTAGAAGGTTCAAAGTTTTGAGAATATAGTTCAATCATATATAACATACCTGAAGCATTGGGCTTCTTGGCCTCTTGGGCTTCCCTATCTTCCTTGGCTTTCAAGGATCTGTAGTCTTTCTTCCAATGACCCTTCTTTCCACAACAGAAACATTTCCCCTTTCCCTTTTTCTTCTCCACCTTACCATTGGGCTTTAGGTGATCTGGAGCCTTGGCCTTGCCCTTATTTTTCTTTGGGCCTCGTGGCTTCAGGTCCGTACCCGTAAGCATGACAGAGGTTTTAAGCTCCGGTTTCAAGCCTTTCTCTCTTTGCTTTATCAAATTGTACAATTCTGCTAAAGTAGCTTCTTTATTAGACAGATGAAACTGCATAATAAAGTTAGAGAAGTATTTTGGTAAGGACTGAAGAATTAGATCGTGACCTAACTCATGATCCATGATGAACCCGAGGTTGGCCAATTTTTCAATGTGGCCAATCATCTTAAACACATGTCCACTAACAGATCCTCCCTTATACCTTGTTTGGAATAAGACACATGACACTTGGAATCTCACGGTATGAACGAAAGTTGCATACAACTCCTTCAAGTGAAAGAAGATTGTTTGAGCATCCATATCTTCATGAGCTTTCTGAAGTTTGTCCGACATAGAGCCAAGCATTATGCAAAGTTCTTGCTCATCATCATCGACGTGTTTCTTCCAAGCATCAAATGTATTTTGGTCAGCATTTTCTGCGGGTTCAGGGGGAAATGGTCTTTCAAGAACATAGAAAATCTTTTCTTGTCGTAATACAATTTTAAGGTTTCTAAACCAGTCATTGTAGTTGTCCCTTTTGAGCTTATGCTCATCAAGGATGGAATGAAGTGATAATCTGTTTGCCATTTGAATGTTTGTGAAATAATTTAACCCACATGTTAAGAGAGAATGTTAAAATTAGGAATATGTTTTCATTAATGTTTCATAATAACATGGGCTTTTAATATTATGAAGTTGCTCCAACTCAATTGTTTTAAAATTTTAAGCAAATTGCATCAACCCCAATATGATGGATTTCTTGTGGGCAAGGATCCCATTATCATCATTTCATAACTCCGACTAGGGCCGGTCTTTATAAAATACGATAATTAGGTAGGTTCCCAACAAATTTATGATATAAATCACAATTCCTTGATCATTGGGTTGGGCAATCAAACATGCCATAGCTTATGCTAGTCCTTGTGGACACCCAATCTTTGCCACTAAGTTATAAGACCACGCCTAAGGGTCGCTGCGTCTTATGACTCAGAAAAGTCAAACCATTGTCAATAGTACGATTTATGGATAAATTGGTATTGGTCAGTCTGGTAAAGCCTAGTCATGCCAATACGGTTTAAGCCCTTTGGGTCTATATTTTACAATGGGAGGAAAATTTTAGACTTAAATTATTATTGAGGATTTTAGCAAGTTTAAGTGAATAACTGTCAAATGGATTCCTCCATTCAAAATTCCCCAGGGGGAGGGTGGAGCGAACTCTCTTAAATACCCTTACCTCTTAGGCTATTATTACCTTGGTGACAGGAATAAACAATAGATCCTCCAAATTAGTCCAACATTTTAAATATGCTTTAAGGTAAGCTTTGAGTAAATGATTATCTAGATGTCTTCACAGCTTTTCCTTTTGCCTATAAAAAGGTAGTGAGTGAAGGAAGACACCAAATCATTATCTAACTCTATTAATACCTTTGTTTAAATTAACTTTAGTTTGGAAAGTTTTATTAACGCCTTGGTCCCACCCCACTTGTATCTTTTATAATGTCTTTTATTATAAACAAGTGATTTATATCTATTAGCCTCAAAGGTAATAAATCTCTAAGTTCATCATAGAATAATTACTTAGCTAAGGGATAAGCAATACACTCTCTATTTCCTTAGAAAGTCTCTAGATGTTTGCACCCTAAAATAATCATGCCAATTCTAATCATACATAGAATCATCAAGCATATGAGTTTTAATATGTTGGAATTATTTTAGGCATTAAATAACTTTGATTAATATTTAATTATGCTATTGCATTTTATTTTAATCAAATAAATTTACCATTCACGTTTTTTATAGATGTGTGAACTTTAAATGCAATTTCACAATTCAAATCTTAACCAAATCATGCAAACCTTGTGCCTAAAATTAAGTTCATGGTGTTAGCTTTCCAACGAGCTTTTACACACCCAATTTCGAGTTCAAATGAGAGAGAACTAATAAAAAAAAAAGGCGCGTTGATACCACTATTAGGAAGCGGCCGCGAGTGCGCAGCGGAAAATCAAGAAAAAAATTATGATACCGCTATCCCTTTGTCCAAGACCCATTTGTTTTGATTATTCTACAAGCCTAGGCATGTTACTATATATTCTAAGCATAAAAATTCATAAAACATGCAAAGAACATAAACCTAAACATGCTAACTATCATAAGAACTCTAATTAAAATAAAGAAAGAAAAAGACTTACTTGAACCGAAGACTCCTCCAGTCATCCCTCCAATCTATAAGCTTTTCTCGAACTCAGCAAGCTCTTCCACGTTCCAAAGAGCCACCCAAGTGTGTGGCCTCTAAAGATGCACACACCAAAGCCAAAACTCAACGGCAAGACTACGCATTGAGTGCACGAGTATTTTGCCATTGGTGCTAACCTAGGCAAATACCTCAAAAACTTTTAACTCGAGATTCCTCTAGTCAATTAGACTTAAGGATCCTCAAAATCAGTGGCTTACTCTTAAACTTTAGAGTTGCTCACTTATATAAATCCAAGATATGAAAGGTTTTGGTGCAAAAATTTGTAAAGAATTCATTGGGTTTATATAGGTACTCCAAATACAACAAAATTAATTAAGAATCTGATGTGGTATAAAAGTTAATTTAATCTTAGCCATTGGATCATAATCTAGTGGTTTAATGAGATTATAAAACCATAATAAGAGTTTGGGCCGAATTGGAATTCAAAACAAATAACAAATAATTTTTTTTACTATTCATATTATATTCACATTTTATTTATTTATTTATTCCAATTCCCAAAGTGCCCCTATCGTCATTCACCAATCCCTAAGCCACTATGAAACCTCATAAATGATATGTTCAATAATTAAACACATTGAACCATTTATGAACAATTCCTACAGTAATCATATATGCTGTTAAATTTGTATTGTGCACTGTTAACCATTGATTTCGACTTTGTTGTGTGTGACCTTTTGGGTTTCCCTCAAGTTGGACATGAAATGAATCGTGATAATTTAATCGAACATAAATTATCCTTCGATCAGATGGTCGTTCGATTTCAATGACCAAGGTTGACATATAGCAACATGCCAAGGCCCCCAAATGAGAAGGAAAGATATATACCCATTCTGTATGTGATTTACATATGATACGGTCTCTCACCTCACTATATCCCCACCGTTTGACCTAGGGTATGGAAAGTGTCTACCCATATAGTCAAAGGTATGATGTTGATAGTGTCATGAATCGTGCTAACCCAAGAATCTCACATGATTCTTCCGCTGCGGCCACAGTTTCAAGCACTAATCACACATATCAACCCGCAAACTGGAATACTACTCTTATAAGAAAATATTATCCGAGAGAGTGGCGATTCTCTGTTGTATCTTTACAAACTTCACGTGTTTCAACAAATGACCCAATCATACCCTTATGACCGGATCTTTTGAACCAGGGAAGGAGAATGTCAAATTTATTTGATCCACACATAAGATTGTAAAGACCTCAAGTCTAATGACTAGTCATACAATCGATACATGAAAGTTCTCACAGACACATGGGATAAACACTCTATGTGAAAAATTTCGGCGGTCAGTTCGATGGACACGAGTAACTCATGCATCCATGTGATACACCAAGCGGACGGATCTCCGCTAGTAGCATATGAGATCGGCTACCCCACTTAAGGACAGATCATATCATCATGCTAGTCTCTCCGCTTTGTGAACGCCCAGATTATTCACAAAACTATAAATAGGAACGTTTAAGAGTAATGATTCTCATAAGGCGTGGAAGCCATCATCTTATTACTCCAAGGGCTTTATTACAGTGTTTGATGATTCATATAAGTTATGTAAGACACGTATACTAAAGATTGCCATTTTATTAATTAATGAAAGTATTACAAATACATGTACATATAGGCCATCCACAAGTTGGGTATAGGGCATATCCCTAACATGACTGTCGTATAGACAAGGCAGACATAAAGGAAGTGAAGGCGGGCAAGGCTCTGACTTCATGTATGTTTGTTATAAACATATCCATTGCTAGATTTAAAATTAGATTTTGATACTGGGTGTGGTACATACATATGTACTGATGTGTGTCATCTTCTGATTAGCAGGAGACTAGCTTCAGATGAGATTAACCTGTGAGTGAGAAACGGGACGAAAGTCGCTATTTTGGCTGTGGGAACCTAAGTTCTGGAAGTGCCCTTTGGGCATGTGCTTAAATTAGGAAACTGTTATAATGTACCTAGTTTGACTAGAAATATTATCTCTATATCTAGTTTAACCTGTTGCGGGTATACCTTTATGTTCCAGAACACCGGGTGTTTTGTTTATAAAGATGATATTGAGATATACACATTAGATGTGAATAACAATATTTATATTTTAAATATAAATGAATCTCAAACATATAATATGACAAACAAAAAGGGCTCAAACTGAATAAATAATATGAGACTTATTTGTGGCATTATTGTCTCAGACATATTAACAAGACTCGTATATCCGCACTTTCGAAAAGTGGATACTTGGACGGATTTGATCCTAATTCAAATGATGTCTGCGAAACTTATTTATTAGGCAAAGAGCCTAAAATGCCTTTTAGCGGTAAATGGTGTACGTGCCACCGAGCTGTTTACCCCTCGTTCATAGTGACGTATGTGGGCCCATGTCTAGCTAGGTGGTTATGTGTATCTTATGAAACAAAAATCAGAAACTTTTGATAAATTCAAAGAGTTTCGACACAAAGTAGAAAACCAGACGGGCAAAAGTATTAAGATATTACGGTTGGACCGTAGTGGAAAATACTTGGGCAATAAGTTTCTCGATTACTTGAAAGAGTATGGTATTCTTTCATAGTGGACTGCTCCTGGAACACCTCAATTGAATGGTGTGTCCGTACGGAAAAACCGAACCTTGTTGGACATGGTAAGGTTAATGATGAGTCACACCGAGCTACCAATTTCCTTCACGGGATACACATTGATCAGTGCAATACTTATTTTGAATAAGGTTCCGTCAAAGTCTGTTGGACAGACTCCCTATGAAATATGGACAAGAAAGAAATCGGGTGTTTCATTCATGAAGATTTGGGAATGCTGGGCATATGTTTGGATGATACCAAACTACAACCCAAATTGGATAAGTGCCCATTTGTAATTGGTTATCCTAAGGAAACTAATTCCACAACTCACAAGAGAACAAATATATTTGTTGCTCTCCATGCGATTTTCCTAAGAGGAATACCTAAATGCAGTGGTAAGTGGGAGAAAAGTATAACTCGATGAAAATCAGAGTAATAATGTTCCTGGCACCGATCCCTTAACGGAACACGAACAGTTCATCAGGGATGAATCTGTACCACAATCTTCTAATACACAAGAACCACGTAGGTCGGAGAGAGTCAGGAAACAACCAAAGAAGTATGAATTTCTGATCTCACCTCATGTAGATGTCAATCTTATTGAGGAAGACGAACGAACAACGTATGAGGAAACGATACAAGGTATCGACTTCGGTTTATGGCAAAGTGACATGAAGTCTGAAATGGATTCCATGTATACCAACCAAGTTTGGACACTGGTTGATGTACCAGAAGGCATTATGCCTATTGGTAGCAAATGAGTCTTCATGGTGAAGACAAACATGGATGGCAACATACAAACGTACAAAGCTAGGCATGTAGCGAAAGGGTATCGTCATCAACATAGTGTCGATTACGACGAAACCTTTTACCTGTTGCCATGATTAAATCCATTCGGATAATGCTTATTATTGCTGCATATTTCATAATGAAATATGGCAGATGGTCGTCAAAACCGCTTTCCTTAACAGAAACCTTTTGGAGGATGTTTTATACAACACCCTGACATTTTTGTCATACCAAAACATGCCAACGAGGTTTGCAAGTTAATTTGATCCATTTATGGATTGAAGCAAGCATTGCGTTCTTGGAACCAATATTTTGATGAGATCATATTATAATATGGTTTCATTCAAAACGAAGATGATTCTTGTGTATATAAGAAGCTTAGTGGGAGCGCACTGACATTGGATGTCCTATACATTGATGATGTATTATTTCTTGGAAATAACATTCCCATTTTAACAATCGGTGAAAGCTTGGCTTTCATTAAAATTCTCCATGGAATACTTGGGAGATGCAACCTTTATTCTGTTGAAAAATTATGACCCATAACGTCACTATTTGTACAGATCATGGTGTTGTTGTACAAATTAACTATGTGACAAAGGAGATTGCACTCTTATCATTTGTGATTAGATCACCTAGATATATAAATGATGAGAGGTCCCTATGATTTATTCCTGGACGGAGAATGATATGAGACAGTATCAGTCCACGAAGGATAAATCATTAAATATCCCTAGTCAGAGTATTATCGAGATTGGACATCGATAAATACGTAAAAGACTAGTATTACACTTGTGCGCGTTGTGAGGGAACAACGACATAGTTCTCATATATTTGGGTATAGGATACTCATGCAAGTGTAATATGAGGTTGTGTTTTACCGATGGTACGGGAAACAGCTTCGCTCTGGATAGACCCCCTCGGAATTCCATTGGTAGTATGACTATGTGTCTATGGAAGTCCGAAATCAGGGTAGGTGTATTTGGTCTTAACCTGAGACTTGCACCGCTAACACTTGCGACAATCAATATACTTTGGTTGCGGTCGTCCAGGGCTTTAACAGGTTCTGTGTACGCCAATGTTGGGTATATTGAGAATCGTAGTGTGTTGAGTGTGATGTCAAGATGGAAGTGTCACTCCAGTCATATGGAGATGATGATCACGTAGGATACGGGACTGGTTCTCTTAAATGCTACAGCTATCGGGATAAAATGACAAGGTCAGGTTTATCCGATTATAGAGACTAGTCACCAGACATCCGACATGTGCTTCGTACGGGGCAGACATAGTTCCAGCCTCAGACCTAGCACGTGATCATCCGATACTGGACAGAAATACGCAATACTATATATACTACGCCTGATATAGATCATTTATTCCTGTAAGGATATTTCCGGAGAATTGGGTAGGCATGGCGCTTTGCTAGAAGCTAACCTTGTCTTGTAAATCGGTAAAACATAGTACGAGGTACTTATGTGTTCGGATAGTCCGACGGCCGAATTTACTGCCAACATATCCGGGGATCTCATGGGTCGCTTCCCAAAGATTCACCGATGACGTATGAATCGCACTCTAAATTAATCTGGGATTAATTAGAAGAGAGAGAAAATTAATCTGGGATTTATTACGGAGATATTTTATCTGGGATAAAATATCAATTAAAGAGAGATAATGATTAATTTGGAATTAATCGATAAATTAATATATTTGATATATTAAACGAAATTAGATTTCGACGCAGAATTAAAATTGGATTTTAATTCGGGCGAACGAATTAATTTAGAATTAATTCGTTAGCGACGTGAATAGTGATTTCGCTAGGCGTAATCATTTAATTAGGACGCAACGAAAAATTCGTTAATTTGGAATTAGCGAACCCGAGCCCAGGATTATTTGCGAGCACATTCGCATTTTGAATTTGAGTGCGGTAGCAAGTCAAATCAAGCGTCAAATCGCTAGTCGCATCAAGCGTCAAATCATTAGTCACTTTGAGTGATGTGACTTGACAACTTGATGGATTTAGTGATGGAAGTGGTTGAAGCCTTTAATTGTTTGACTTTTAAAAGGCCAAATTCATTCCAAATGCATTTGAAATTCAAATGTGTGTATAAGATACACAAATTTGGAATCAAACCAATTTCTCTCTTTCTCTCATCTCCTCTCTCTCACGCCGTTGGGGCCAAATTGCTCACTGGTTTCTCCAAAAACCGAGCAGTGAAGGGAAGTAAGAGTGGGTTTTTTGGCAAAATCACAAGTGCTAGCACACTTACGAGACATGTGAAGGTGATAGGGAAGTCCACCCATGAGCCGGGAATCAAATGACGAAGCTTAGAGCTTGGTTTCTTGTTGATTGAAGGCCGAAACAGTGAGCTTGGACTGCTCACTGCCGTGAGGTGCTACAAGGCAGAAAAGTTGTTTTGTTCGTCGCGCGTCGCTCAATCGATCGATGTAAGTATTCCGTAACTTATTTGATTTGTATTCGCACATATTTCATGCTTATTATTGATCTTGGGACCTTAATAGAAACCAACAATGGCATCTAGAGCAAGGTTTGAGCATGAAAAAGTTTAGGGCTTAAAATTTGGGTAATTTGTATTTGAGCATGATTTGAATAAATTGGATGTTTGAATATGCTTAATACATGTTTAATTGAATATTGATTGGATCAATTTCATGAATTTGTGTTTGGAACATTTTTCCCCAAATATTTGGGCTTGGCCGAATGTAGTAGTGCCCTAATAGTCTTGGTGATTTTCGATTTTTGTTCATTGGATGAGTTAGAATCATTCGGGAATGTGATTTAATGTCGATTGTGGAATTAATTGGATTGAATTCGAATCGGACACAAATCCCCTCCCTTGGCCGAGACATATGTAGCATGTATATTGGGTTTGACTTTAATCAAAATGTGTTGGACATGTGATGATGAAAATGAGCATGATTAATTTTATAAATTGATGTTTTAGAAATGTTAATTTGGGTGATTAATCATGATATACACTTTAGGTTAATTAAATGTGAAATTGGATTTTTTGTATTTAATTAATTGGGCCTTAAAATTGGATTTGGGCTTTAATGTTGTAAATGGGCTTATTGGGCTTTGTTGTACAAAGTTGGGTTTAGGCAAAATTTGTTGGATCCAATTGGGCCCAAAACCGCCTCCATAAAGCCCAAATGCGACTTAATGGACCTTTAAAGTTTAATTGGGCCTAATGGGCCTAAATTGATTTCTAGGCTTATGGGGTAACTCCCGGATTGGATTTTAGTTATTCGGATTAACCCGAGTTGACCAAAAGTCCACGCCTTAAGAAATTAATTAAAAGCCCATTGGACTTTAATTAAATTGACGTTGGACGTTAATCGGGCTTTGAGACCCGTAACGATTAAATTTGGAATTTAAGTCGTATAGGTTCGTTAATAAAGTGTAATATTTAATTTGGAATTAAATAGTGAATTAGAATTAAATACATATTAAATTGGATTTAAAGTTGTAGTTTAATTTAATTCGAGAATTCGTACTTTGAGTACTTATTCGCAAAACGAGTTTGACTCGAGCAAAATCAAATCATTGTTTGAACATTGGATGATTACTAATTATCAGATTAATTAATTTGATTAGATTGATTGATAACATGCTTGTGTGAATACATGGTTGCGATGCATGAATAATGTATATCAGATGGATATTAGATGGGTGGGACAATTTTAGAAATTGTTGTAATAAATTTGATTTATTAATTGGACCTGCGTGTCCAGCCTTATTACCTCTCATTTCTTTGTATTCTCTTCTCACCTATTCCCCTCAATGTAAATGAGGTTTCTTTAGAAGTGTAGTGTAACGGGTAGAAGTAAATACATGTGCTAGCGGGAGAGATAAATGGAGAGATTTGATCTAGGATCAATGTGTAAAGTATCCATCCGCATATCATTATTATTTTATACATATGCGCTTTATTATGTGTTTAGAATGCATGTTTAAGGGTGTATGATGATGAGACCTTAACAAAGATAATAAATTGGTTGCCAATTTGCACGCGAAAAACCCTCAACATCATATTAAGCGTTTTTCCTTCCATTGAGTGATTCTCACTCAAGATCCGAGACTGGCATTGGCTTGTTGGCCAAAGTCAAGGCCTTTGTCCGTCGAGGATGTGTTTGAATCACGAGAGCTTTGTTCCATATTGGTGTATTGTCCAAGTTGTGGTTTGTTGGCCAAAGTCAATACCACTTCTTGTCCATCGACATTGATTATGAAGCTTTCCATGGTCAATGGGTCGCGCTTAACTAGGATCACTAAGTTTGTTGTGCCAAAGCCAAGGCTTAATTGATTCAGAGGAAAAAGGTTAGGCAATACATTGGATGTATTGGCATAAATAAGATATATGTTTCGGACTTCGATGTCCCCCTACCGGATCTAGGAATTGGATTGGATCCAATCGATCTTAGAGATCTACCTAGTTAATTATCATACAATTTGTTGGCGAAAGTCAAGATTGTGTGATATTTAACGGGATCCTAGCCCACTAGGAAACGCGGTTTCCCGAGTACTCGACAGAGGGTTAGAGGCTCGCCGAAAAATAGTTGGAGGCAAGAATTGAATTTGCAATATTCGTTTAATTACTTACCATACGCGCTCAAACAAATATCATTCGTCGTCAAATAAATTAAATGTTAGTTGGACTAATATTTAATCGTTGTTTTAATAAATAGTTGGACTATATATTTAAACTATTCATTTATAGTTGATTTTATAATTGGATTATAGTAATCAATATAATTGATTTTAATCTATTAAATTATAGTTGATTAAATAGTTGGACTATTGTAATCATTATAATAAATAGTGCCTAAATCTTTGATTAAATAGTTGGACTATTAGAATCAAGATAAAATTGAAAGATTGACATTTAAAATATAATCCTAGGGAAAATGTATTTAAATGGTTTAATTTTCAAATTGGGAATAAATTTCAGGATGGTCCTGGAAAATAATAAGTTACTTTATTTGATAAAATAACATATTAGGCCTAAGCCCGGAGTTAAGCAAATAGTTGAACATAATCTTTGGAAGATTAATGTGATGATAACTTTAGTGTTTAATCCATTATACTTACCGCAATAGAATCCTTGATTTCTTTGTCAGAACTAAGGGTTAGATCCTTAAAGTATGATACTGAAATTGAAGGATCTTCATAAATATATGCTTAGATTTTAGAAGTACTAATATTGTAATAGTAAACTCTTGGAGAGTTAAATGACTATTCTCAAGGAGACAAAGTCAAAATTTGCAATTAGGCAAGTAGCGTAAGGCGCACATTACTTCGATATTCTAGAAACCCGAGGCTTGGCCAAAGGCTACTGGAATTTGAAGAGGCAAAGGCAAAATCATTATAATCTTATTGAAAGATAAATGACATATCCCAAAATGTCTGCCTTATTGTGGCAAACGGGATCGCGGAAGCGTGACTGCCGTTTGGACAAAGCAAACATGAAGGAATTGAAGACTGAGCAAGGCTCTGACTTCAAATATGTTTGTCATAATTATGTTCACTACTAGTATTAAATTGGATTTTAAATACTTAGTGTGGTACATAAATATATATTGATGTTCCGAATCTGCTGTGAGTAGGATACTGACCTAAATTGAGATTTAATCTGCGGATTGGAAACGAGACAAAAGTCGCTGTTTTAACCGTAGATACCTAAGTTTAGGAACTACCTTCGGGTGTGTACCTAAATTTGGAAACTGATATAATGTAACTAGTTTGACTAGATACATTATCTTTATATCAGTGTTTAATCCGTTGCAGATGAACCTTTATATTCTAGAACACTAAAGTGTTTTATTATATAAGGATGATATTGAGATAAACACATTAAATGTGAATAACAGTATTTATATTTTGAATATAAATAAAATCTCAAACATATAACATGACAAACAAATAGCTCAAACTGATTTGATCAGTTAAGAAACTAATTATGGCATTGTTGTCTGGGACGCAATCAAACAAGACTCGTATATCCACACTTTTGAAGAGTGGGTACTCGGACTAATATGATTCCATTCAAATAAAGTCTACGAATCTAGTTTATTGGGCAAAGTGCCTAAAACACTGTTTACTTGGTAAAAGTGTAAAAGCCACCAATCTATTAGCCCTAGTTCATAGTGAATCAAGTGGGCCCATGTCTAGCTAGGTTAGATGTGGATATGAATATCTCGTGACCTTATGGATGTGGCATAGCGTTATGGTTATGTGTTTCTTTTGAAGAACATAAATCGAAAACTTTTATAGTTTCGACATGAAATAGACAAACAGATCGGCTAAAGTATTAGACCGTCACGGTGAGACCGTAATGGAAAATGCTTAAGAAATAAGTTTCTAGTATACTTGCAAGAGTATAGTATTCTTTCAAAGAGGACTCCTCCCGGAACACGTCATTTTGACGGCGTGTCCGAAGTGAGTAACCGAATTTTGTTGGACATGATAAGGTTAATCATGAGTCGCTCTGAGCTACCATTTCCTTCAACGGATAAGCATAAACAGTGCAAAACTTATTTAGAATAAGGTTTCATTAAAATCTATTTGAAAGATATCATATTAGATATGAACGGGAAAGAAACTGGGCTTCTCATTCCTAGATATTTGGGTATGCTAGCCATATGTTTGGATGATACCAAAATAAAACCCAAATTGGATAAGTGCCAAATGTAGGTGTAGGCATTGCATTTTTGCATGTGAAACCCGATGATGAGTCTCAATTGGAGGCACTACCTTTTTAGTTAAGGATATTGCGGGAAACGGTTGTCGGAAGGGAATCGACATTTCATTAAATTTTATCCGCATGTTTAGCTCCAAGCTCGCTCGTTGGACCTCCGTTTTAAAAGCACATTTGGCCTAAAAAACCCAGAACCATTTAACCTTGTCCCAAACCTACTCACCAAACCAACACAACACATAGCCCACCACACTTGGCCCACACGCCCAAGGCCCTCAAAATACAACCCAATTAAATTAAATATTAATTAAATAATGTAATTGAATTAAATAAAACAATTAAACCATTTACCAAATTAAATAAGACATAAAATATAATTATACCAAATTAAAATATTGTAACTTCCTAACTTAAAATATTATATACTAAATTAAAGAAATATTATGCCTAATTAAAATCAATCATAACCAATTAAAAATATTGACTTCCTAATCTAACAAATTGTATTCCTAAACCAAGCCAATCAAATATTCAACCTTCCTAATTCACCAAAATTTGTCCCCCAATCAAATATATTTTTCCTTTTGTGACACTAATTAGATATTACAAATCCCTAACCATGCAAACCCTAATTGACAACTATAAAACACACACTAAATCAACCCTAAGACTCCCCTCATTCTCTCTCTCACACGGCACAAACAAAACAAAGCAAAAAACCAACCCTAAGACGCCTAGCTACACACGGCCACACACAAATTGAACACATAGCCATCACAAGCCTTCCACTCATATACTTCAACAGCCCCATAGCCCTTCGCTACATAGCCTCCACTTTAACACACTCAAGTCACGCCAATCTGCGCACATCACAGCCCACTATCACTCATGATCACTCAGCACACACTTGCACATTACCACGTCCCCACCAGCCCTTTCACTCTTCAAACGAACAAAAATTATAAGCAGCTCACCGGCCCACGCACTAATCACGTCTTCACCACCTTCCAACCTCCACGCATCACAGCCATAAACCGTACCTCTTAACCCCACAAAACCAGTGAACAAATCACCCCAAAACAGTGAGTAAACCGAGAGTAAACCAGTCCCTAGAACAGCCCCTAAAACACCCCAAACAGTGAGAAAAACTGCCCCCGAACAGCCCTCCAAAATCACCCAAGACAGTAGCCTAAAACACCAAAAACAGTGACCAAAATACGGTAACAATACGGTAGTGAAACCACGAGAAAACAGCAGTAAAACGGAGGTCAAAACAGTAGCTTGAGCAGCGAAACAACGAGGTAAAACGCAAACCGGTGAACCGAAAGAGTTGCGGAGTGATAACCCTTCCGACGGCCGTGAAATGCAAGTCCGAAAGTCGACATAAAAGGTTAGACCTGAGGGTATTTTTCACACTTGTTTTCAGTTGTATTTTTATTATTTATTGAGTTTCGTTTGCATGATTATTTTTGAATGAAGCATGTTGTGGCCCTTGAATAGATAGAAAGTGCATGAATTGTGAAATATTGTATGTTGTGGCCTTGGAATAAAATAAAAGATGTGTCAACTCTCGCGCGGTATCGGATGGAAACCTGGACATAAATTTCATAGCTGATTCCGAATGGACGGTAGTATGATCAGTACTCGGGATACAACTCCACGTACCGCTTGAGTAAACGGCACCTTCTTTTGTTTTATATTGCTTTGATTTATTTATTTTTCGTCATTTGAATTTCGCATGTTACTTGTTTATTAATGATGCAATCGAGCGCATGGGCTTAATAAGTCGGATTAAAGGTCCCCTCTTTGGAGGGGTTAAAACCCTTTACCACAATGTTTTGCCGCGCCGGTTGATGTGTGTTCGGTTGAATGTAAGATATGTTCAATCGGAAATACTAAGTTTGATGTTATTGTCTTTATTCTTTGTATGTATGATGCAATCGAGCGCATGGGCTTAGTAAGTCGGATTAAAGGTCCCCTATTTGGAGGGGTTAAAACCCTTTACCATGATGCTTTGCCGCGCCGGTTGATGTGTGTTCGGTTGAATGTAAGATATGTTCAATCGGGCATACTAAGTTTGATGTTATTGTCTTTATTCCTTGTATGCATGATGCAATCGAGCGCATGGGCTTAGTAAGTCAGATTAAAGGTCCCCTATTTGGAGGGGTTAAAACCCTTTACCACGATGCTTTGCCGCGCCGGTTGATGTGTGTTCGGTTTCATGTGAGATATGTTCAATCGGGCATACTAAGTTTGATGTTATTATCTTTATTCTTTGTATGCATGATGCAATCGAGCGCATGGGCTTAGTAAGTCGGATTAAAGGTCCCCTATTTGGAGGGGTTAAAATCCTTTACCACGATGCTTTGCCGCGTCGGTTGATGTATATTCGGTTGAATATAAGATGTGTTCAATCGGGTATACGAAGTTTCATATAGTCATCCTTTTCTTTGTATGCATTGTAATGAAAAACATATTTATTCCATTGATTACATCATTTATCCCTTAGTCTTGGCTTAACGTATTACAATTCATATATCCATGTCATGATAGCATTTGAGTATTATTTCTTGTAGTATATCGGATGGAAACCCATACATAAATTCCGTAGCCGATTCCGAATGGACGGTAGTGCGGTCTGTACTTAGGATACAATTCCACGTACCACTTGGAAAAGTGCTCATATGTGTGTTTGTGTCCATAATAGTTATCTTCTTTTGCACCACGTCATAGCATGCTTACTTTAATGCCTAATTGCATCCTTAAGTGTCTTTTTGCATTATGTACTTAGTTGACCCTTTTATTTACGCATGGACATGTAATGGCTATTTGTTTATGCTTCCGCACGTATAAGTATGATATGTCTATGAAATTACATGTTCGCCATTATTTGATTCACTTTTATGTGTGCTTGCGTGGTTAGTGTGTGCTTGTGTTTCCATGAATACAATATGCCAATGAAGTTGTATGTTCGTTGCTACTTTGACGTATTTTAAAGCATGCAATCTTAGATGTGAAATATATGGAAATTTAGGTGTAAGTTTTATTTTTGCGCATATGAATTTAGAAGCATGATACTCTTGGAAATAAGTGTTACTTAAGCTTGATTAAATTATTACACAAATCCTTTCATTACAAGTGACATAAGTAAGGGACCATTCCGAACCCAACGATTTGAGGTCTTCCATTGCGAGGGGTGAGTGCGGCCTTAAATCTCATTTTCCCGGTTCATACCGGGTGGCGACTCCATTATTCTCCGGTTTAGTCCCCCGTGGCTACTCCGTACTCCCAACTAGGCCGTGAGCCCGGGACAGCATTGTGGGACACAGGAACTGGGCGACGCATGCTGTTCTAGGCTCGCGGCCTAGTCCGGAGTACGGAGTAGCCACGGGGGACTAAACCGGAGAATAATGGAGTCGCCACCCGGCGTGAACCAGGAAAATGAGATTTAAGGTTGCACTCACCCCCTCGCAAGGGAAGACCTCAAACCGTTGGGTTCGGAATGGTCCCTTACTTATGTCACTTGTAATAAAAGGATTTGTGTAATAATTTAATCAAGCTTAAGTAACATTTATTTCCAAGAGTATCATGCTTCTAAATCCATATGCACAAAAATAAAACTTACACCTAAGTTCAAATATTTCACATCTAAGATTGCATGCTTGAAAGTACGTCAAAGTAGCAACGAACATACAACTTCATTGGCATATTGTATTCATGGAAACACAAGCACACGCTAACCACACAAGCACACATAAAGGCGAATCAAATAATGGCGAACATGTGATTTCATAGACATATCATAAACAAATAGCCATTACATATTCATGCATAAATAAAAGAGTCCACTAAGTACATAATGCAACAAGACACTTAAGGATGCAATTAGGCATTAAAGTAAGCATGCTATGACATAGTGCAAAAGAAGATAACTAATATGGACACAAGCACACATGTGAGCAATTTTCCAAGTGGTACGTGGAATTGTATCCCAAGTACAGACCGCACTACCGTCCATTCGGAATCGGCTACGGAATTTATGTCTGGGTTTCCATCCGATATACCACAAGGAATAATACTCAAATGCTATCATAACATAGATATATGAATTGTAATACGTTAAGCCAAGACTAAGGTAAATGATGCAATCAATAGATGAAAGACACGGCAAATATCGTGGTAAAGGTAGCCTTTTAGGCTTTTCTTCCCCAAATGGAGAACCTTTTAATCCAACACAATAAGCCCATGCGCCTTTCATTACAATGCATACAAAGATAAAGATAACTATATGAAATTTCGTATACCCGATTGAACACATCTTACATTCAACCGAGTATATATCAACCGGCGCGGCAAAGTATCATTGTAAAGGATTTTAACCCCTCCAAATAGGGGACCTTTAATCCGACTTACTGAGCCCATGCGCTCGATCGCATCATGCATACAAACATAAAGACAATCATATCAAACTTAGTATGTCTGATTGAACATATCTTACATCCAACCGAACACACATCAACCGGCGCGGCAAAGCATCGTGGTAAAAAGATTTTAACCCCTCCAAATAGGGGACCTTTAATCCGACTTACTAAGCGCATGCGCTTGATCGCATAATGTATACAAAAATAAAGACAATCATATCAAACTTAATATGCCCGATTGAACATATCTTACATCCAACCGAACACACCTCAACCGGCGCGGCAAAGCATCGTGGTAAAGGATTTTAACCCCTCCAAATAGGGGACCTTTAATCCGACTTACTAAGCCCATGCGCTCGATCGCATCATGCATACAAAAATAAAGACAATCATATCAAACATAGTATGCCCAATTGAACATATCTTACATCCAACCGAACACACATCAACCGGCGCGGCAAAGCATCATGGTAAAGGATTTTAACCCCTCCAAATAGGGGACCTTTAATCCGACTTACTAAGCCCATGCGCTCGATCGCATCATGCATAAACAAGTAGCATGCCTAATTCAAATGATGAAAAATAAATAAATCAAAGCAACATGAAACAAAAGAAGGTGCTGTTTACTCAAGCGGTACGTGAAGTTATATCCCGAGTACAGATCATACTACCGTCCATTCGGAATCGGCTATGAAATTTATGTCCGGATTTCCATCCGATATACCGCGAGAGTTGACACATCTTTCATTTTATTCCAAAGCCACAACATACAATATTTCATAATACATGCATATTTGTCTACTCAAGGGCCACAACATGCATTTTAACATAACAATCATGCGAACAATACTCAATAAATAATAAAAATAAAACAGAAAACGAATGTGGAAAATACCCTCAGGTCTAACCTTTTTTTCCGATTTTCGGACTTGCGTTTCACGGAGATCGGAAGGGTAAAGCTCCTCAACTTCTCCGGTTCACTGGTTTAGCGTCTTAGCTCACTATTTTGCTGTTTTGCTTGCTGTTTGGCCTCCGTTTTGCTACTGTTTCCTCTGTATTTTCTGCTCACCGTTTTAGGTTGCTGTTTTGGTGTTTCGGGGACTGTTTTGGGTATTTTTCGTCGCTGTTTTGGGGTGTGTTTTCTGCACTATTTTAAGGCTTATTCTGGACAGTTTTGCTGGGCAGTTTCTGGGTTAATTCAGGGCAATTTCGGGACAGTTTCAGGGGTTTTTTTTTTGTGATTTAAGTGCAGGTCAGGGGCTGTAATTCGCAGTTTTATGGGGTGTTGAGGGGAATATGCGTGGCTGTTGAGGTGAGGGCAGCTAAGGTGTTGGGGTTTGTGGGTTGTGTTCAGTGGGCGTGAAGGCAGTGAGTTGAGAATGAGGAGTTATCGTGAGCATGAGGGGGCAGTTACGTGCATGGTGAATGGGTTTATAATATGGTGAGTTGCCGAGGGTTCATGGAGAGAGAAATGAGGGTTTATTAGGGTTTATGGGGGTAGTTACGTGGGATATGCGTTTGGTCTGTGCGTTGAATTGGCTTATTCATGTGGCAGTGGGGTGAATGATACTGCAGTATGGAGAGGTTTGGCGTGAGGCAGTGGGTGGTGCGGCAGCATGGAGAGGGGCCGATGAAGGCTAGAAGTAGTGTGGAGGCCAAAGGGCGTGGGCTACGTTGAAAGGGTTATGCATGTGGCTGGCTCATGAAGGATCTCGGCGTGAATGGTTTGATGAGTTTGAAGCGGTGATGGGGGGCAGTTACGTGGGCTGTGTGTAGTCGGTTGACGAAGAGAGCTGCTTGATGTTGCGTGTTGGCTGCTAAGGGCGTATTGGGGTAGGTGCTGTGAGGGCTGATGAGTTCAAGGCTTGAGATAGGGGTGCGCTGGTGTGAGGCTTTTAAGTGTTTTGGTCGGCAATGGGGCAAATTTGTGTTTAATGGCAATTATCGCTGTCTTCCGAGTGGCGTGTCTTCTTTGTTTAAGGTTTTTATTTTTTTGGTCTTTGCCGTGTGTTAGAGCTGGGTCTTAGGGTTGATTAGTGTGTGTTTTATAGTTGTCCATTAGGGTTTGCATGGATAGGGATTTGATTTTGTGTTGAGCAAGGAAAGTCAAAGATTGAGAGGGGACAAATTTGGTTTAGATTAGGAATACAATATATTTGATTGGTTAGGATTAGGCATTTAATTTGTTAGATTAGGAAGTCAATATTTTTAATTTTTTATGATTGATTTTAATTAGGCATGACATCTTTTTAATTTAGTATGTGGTTTTGTTTAGTTAGGAAGTTAATATATTTGATTTGTCTAAATTAGGTATGATTTTATTTTATGTTTTATTTAATTTGGTAAATGATTTAATTCTTTATCTATTTAATTTAATTAATATTTCATTTAGTTAATACTTAATTTAATTAATATTTGATTTAATTTGGGTAATTTAATTAATATTTGATTTAATTTGGGTGTGTATTAGGGTGAATGGGCGTGTGGGCCTTGGTTGGGCGTGTGGGCCTTTGGTTGGTGGGTTTGGTTTGTGTGGGCTAGGTGTGTGGATTTGGGCCAATGTTAAGAGGTTTACGGGTGTTTTTGGGCCGAGGTTAGGTGATTTGAGTGTTTTGGGCCGGGAATAATTTTTAAAACGGAAAACCAACCAGTAACCCGAAGCTAAACCAGCGAACTTAATCCGATTATGAGTCAATTCTTGACTCCTCCCTTCCGACGTCCGTTTCCCGCGGCTTCCGTGACTTAAAAGGTAGTGCCTCCCACTGAGGCTCATCATCGGGTTTCACATGCAAAAATGCAATGCCTACAAGCATGCGTCGCCCAGTTTCTATGTCCACACAGTTTGGCGACTCCACTGGGGATAGAGAATCGGCCCCGAAATATTGTCTTGTAATGTTTGGATTTATGTTCTAATTGACCGTGTCTATAGTGGATAAAATGGGGGTTTAATCAAAGGAATTTTGAGGCTAGGTAATGGTTTGGTGTCTTCCTTCACTCACTACCTTTCTAGAAGGAAAAGCTGTGAAGGCACCTAGATAGTCATCTACTCGTAGCCTATTGTGATGGACTAATTTGGAGGACTCGTTGTTTATTCCTAACACCAAGCGATAAGAGCCTAAGAGGCTTGGGTATTTAAGTGAGCCTCGCCCCACCATCCCTCTGGGGAATCTACAACGGGAAATCCATTTGACAGTCAGTCACACACCATAGCTCACTGGCACGTACCTTAGTGTATAAAAAAGGGTGCGCTCACTTGGCCGCTCGAACCCTTGATTGGGGAGACCTAGTTGTGGGCCATCCTTCGCCGGTGAGAGCCTTTGTCTATACTCTTGCGAACCCACCCATAGACCGGGGTTGTATGGTTAAAGTAACAATTATTTCCTTGAGTATGTGCTTGTGGACCATCCTCATTTGGATGCAGTTGGACTATTGTCATAAATGTGAACTTGCTGGGCCATTTAAACTGGGGCGAGTTCGTACCTTATGACCATTAGGCCCAAAGCTTCTGAAATGTTGATGGGCCATTCTGTAGAAATAATTGTTTTATGTTTGCATTATCTTTATTTTATGCTTGTGTTAGGGAACATCGTCGTTTGGATCCATTTGGACCATTTGTCATGGGATATGGGCTTGTTGGGCCATTTAAACTGGGACAAGAACGTATTTTATGACGATTGGGCCAAAGGCTTCTAAGTGTTGATGGGCCACTTTGTGCTTGTGTTCGGAACATTACCATTTGGATTTAGTTGGGCTCCTTGCCATGAGATGTGAACTCGTTGGGCCATTTAAACTGGGACGAGTTCACTCCTATGATAGTTAGCTCAAAAGCTTCTAAAATGATAACGGGCCGATTTTTTTGAAAATCTTAGTTGATTTAGTATGTTATATATGTTGCATGCATCTCATGCACCTCATGCATACATACATCATGCTAACCGTTGTGTTCTAAAAGACATCATAGATTCCCGTTGGGTTAGGGAAGAGAGAAGACTCACTAAAAGACCGGTAACAGATATGAGTACATCCGATAATGAGGTATCCCAGATAGATCAGTTGGAGAATGGTTTCGCCAAGATTACTGAACAATTGCAAGCCTTGACTACTGCCATGACAAATATGGTTGTGCCCCGTGCTGGGGAAACTCTGAGAATGTAAGACGTGAGGAGCCTCCGAATGGGTTGGGGGATGATATCCCCACTTTTGATGATGACATGGCAGAGTATGCAACAGGCAGAGTGATTGGGTCTCAAGCAGAATTTCATAAGCTTCGGGATCAGGTTGAGTCAGTTACCCGTAAGATGAAGGGTAAGGATGAAGAATTACTAGACTATGAGGCGATGACCTTTGAGGAACAGTTGCCTGCTCAGTTCAAGATGCCGGATATGGCCAAGTTCAAAGGGAATGGGGATCCGAGGGTCCAGCTCCGGCAATATGTGTCAGTTATGAGTTCAGTGGGCCTGACACAGCGCCAAGCTCAGAAGATGTTTGGGATGTCACTTGAGGGGGCACCCGTAGTGTGGTACCATAACCTTGAAAGAAAGGTTAAGGAAGATTTGAGGGAACTAGCTGATGCTTTTCTGAAGCAGTATGTTACAGACTTAGAGATTGACTTGTCACTCCGTGATTTGGAGAGCACTAAGTAGAAGCCGGAAGAAAGCTTCAAGGAGTATGTAGACCGCTGGAGAAGCCAGCTTCTAAAGATGCAGACTCGGCCCTCTGAGAAGGACCAGATTAAAATGATCATCAAGGGTACCAAGCCCTCGATCTATGGCAAGTTGAGGAGGATGACTTCAATGATTGCGGATTTCCGACAGCTGAGGGAAACTGTCATGGACATTGAAGAAGAGGAGGCGGAAAACTGGAAGTTTTATGGCCAGAATAGGAGGAATTTTGGAGGGTACTCAGAGACCAAGCCCGCTACTGTCGAGATTGCTGCTATTAAGAATAGGCGCTTTTCTAACTTGGGTATACCCTTGTCCAAAGTGCTTGAGAAACTGACCAGGCAAGGACTCTTAAAACTCTTGGAACCTAGACCACTCCCAAATCCTCCCCCACCAAGCCTCAATATGAACCGCTACTGCCACTTCCACCAACAACCTGTCCATGACACCAATAGCTGTACCCGTCTCCTTCATGAGATCCAAGACTTAATTGACTCCCACAAGATCCCTGACCCTGAAAGAGAACAACCAAACACACACACCAATCCTCTACCAAATTATCACTCTGTTCCCCCACCTACCTACATGATCAACTCTGGCTTGCCCGAAACCTTCGTCCTCCAAGCTCTCAACCAACAAGCTTCGTACATGGGCATATGGGGTGACAACGATGAAGAACTATAGGCCGAGGAAGAAGGCAGCGCTGCGAATGATGAAGTTGTTCCTCCTAGTTTGTTTGATCCTGCATTTTTTTTGCCTGTTTGTTCGAACCTTTTTCTAATGATAATAAAGACGTTCATTTCCCGTACTCGCTTGAATATGCAACATGAGAATATTTGACAAAGGAATTCAACCTTGGTATTATGATACATAATGATGCTTAGAACACGGGGAATCCTCGGAAGAAGTAAACAGAAAGATAAGATAGTCATTCAGAAACTGGGAAACGGGGATAGTGATGCTATCAGACTTGGAAGGGAATGAGTTCACCGAGCCGATCAATGTTGACAGATTGAAGCTATATTTTACCTGAGACCGGGCAGTCACCAAGAGAATTGACAGAAGACCTAACCCGACGGGATGGGAACATTCATGCATACATGCATACACGTAACACATTTTGCACCTTTTTGTGTTTGTTTTGTTTTGTGTTCACAGGTTTTGAAGAAGAAAAAGAGAAAGCGGCGAAGACAAGCCAATAAGGCATAACAAAGGCACAGTATCGGATTCGGGTAATAATCCTGGGGCTGAAGCCCATATTGGTGTTAGATTCGGGTAGTAATCTGAGGGTTGAGGCCCACATTAGTATCAGTCTGGGGGCGAGGCCCACATCAGTATTAGTCTGGGGGCGAAGCCCACATCAGTATTAGTCTGGGGGCAAGGCCCATATCAGTATCAGTTTCAGGGATGAGTCCCAGGGTTGAGGCCCACATCATCACCAGTAGTTTGGGGATGTGTCCCAAGGTTGAGGCCCATATCATTATCAGCAGTTTAGGGATGCGTCCCAGGGTTGAGGCCCACATCATCATTAGTTATTGGGATACGTCCCAGGGTCGAGGCCCATATTGTCAGTGAAATTGGGATGCATCCCAAGGTCGAGGCCCCCGTTGTCGGTTGCAGTTATTGGGATGTGTCTCAGGGTCGAGGCCCACTGCGTCATCAGAACAGTTTTGCCAGGCACGGCGTGTGGACCATGTGAATTATGTGGACTGCCATTGACTATCTTGAAGTGTTGTGGATTATGTGGACTACCATGGACTATCATGAAATATTGTGGATTATCATGGACTATCTTGAAGTGTTGTGGATTATGTGGACTACCGTGGACTATCATGAAATATTATGGATTACCGTGACTATCTTGAAGTGTTGTGGATTATGTGGACTACCGTAGACTATCGTGAAATATTATGGATTACCGTGGACTATCTTGAAGTGTTGTGGATTATGTGGACTACCGTGGACTATCGTGAAATATTATGGACTACCGTGGACTATCTTGAAGTGTTGTGGATTATGTGGACTACCGTGGACTATCATGAAATATTATGGATTACCGTGGACTATCTTGAAGTGTTGTGGATTATGTGGACTACCGTGGACTATCGTGAAATATTATGGATTACCGTAGACTATCTTGAAGTGTTGTGGATTATGTGGACTACCGTGGACTATAGTGAAATATTGTGGACTACCATGGACTATCTTGAAGTGTTGTGGATTATGTGGACAACCGAGGACTATCGTGAAATGTTATGGACTACCATGGACTATCGTAAAGTGTTGTGGACTACCGTGGACTATCTTGAAATGCTGTGGATTATGTGGACTACCGTGGACTATCATGAAATATTATGGACTACCGTGGACTATCTTGAAGTGTTGTGGATTATGTGGACTACCGTGGACTATCGTGAAATATTGTGGACTACCGTGGACTATTGTGGAGTATTGTGGATTATGTGGACTACCGTGGACTATGTGGACTATATGGATTATGTGGACTACCGTGGACTATCGTGGATTACCGTGGATTATCGTGGACTATGTGGATTATGTGGATTCCGTGGATTATCGTGGACTATTATGGACTACCGCGACACCCTAAGTACGGGGTTTAGCACGCCAAGAATGGCACGTCATCAAATTCAGGTCGAGGCAGCAGGCAAGTCAGGAGGCAGCTGGTGAGCCAGGTAAGTGAAAATGCATTGCATAACTTTGATAGGATTGTTCAAAGTCACACACTGCACAAGTCCCATCAAAGTGGGGGCGACTGTAGGCATTGCATTTTTGCATGTGAAACCCGATGATGAGTCTCAGTTGGAGGCACTACCATTTTAGTTAAGGATATTGCGGGAAACGATTGTCGGAAGGGAATCGGCATTTCATTAAATTTTATCTGCATGTTTAGCTCCAAGCTCGCTCGTTGGACCTCCGGTTTAAAAGCACATTTGGCATAAAAAACCCAGAACCATTTAACCTTGGCCCAAACCCACTTACCAAACCAACAGAACACATAGCCCACCACACTTGGCCCATACGCCCAAGGCCCTCAAAATACAACCCAATTAAATTAAATACTAATTAAATAATGTAATTGAATTAAATAAAATAATTAAACCATTTACCAAATTAAATAAGACATAAAATATAATTATACCAAACTAAAATATTGTAACTTCCTAACTTAAAATATTATATACTAAATTAAAGAAATATTATGCCTAATTAAAATCAATCATAACCAATTAAAAATATTGACTTCCTAATCTAACAAATTGTATTCCTAAACCAAGCCAATCAAATATTCAACCTTCCTAATTCACCAAAATTTGTCCCCCAATCAAATATATATTTTCCTTTTCTGACACTAATTAGATATTACAAATCCCTAACCATGCAAACCCTAATTGACAACTATAAAACATACACTAAATCAACCCTAAGACTCCCCTCATTCCCTCTCTCACACGGCACAAACAAAACAAAGCAAGAAACCAACCCTAAGACGCCTAGCTACACACGGCCACGCACAAATTGAACACATAGCCATCACAAGCCTTCCACTCATATACTTCAATAGCCTCATAGCCCTTTGCCACATAGCCTCCACTTTAACACACTCAATTCACGCCAATCTGCGCACATCACAGCCCACTATCACTCACGATCAATCAGCACACACTTGAACCTTACCACGTCCCCACCAGTCCTTTCACTCCTCAAACGAACAAAAATTATAAGCAGCTCACCGGCCCACGCACTAATCACGTCTTCACCACCTGCCAACCTCCACACATCACAGCCATAAACCGTACCTCTTAACCCCACAAAACCAGTGAACAAATCACCCCAAAATAGTGAGTAAACCGAGAGTAAACTAGTCCCTGGAACAGCCCCTAAAACACCCCAAACAGTGACAAAAACTGCCCCCGAACAGCCCTCCAAAATCACCCAAGACAATAGCCTAAAACACAAAAACAGTGACCAAAATACGGTAACAATACGGTAGTGAAGCCACGAGAAAACAGCAGTAAAACGGAGGTAAAACGCAAACCGGTGAACCGAAAGAGTTGCGGAGTGATAACCCTTCCGACGGCCGTGAAATGCAAGTCCGAAAGTCGACATAAAAGGTTAGACCTGAGGGTATTTTTCACACTTGTTTTCAGTTGTATTTTTATTATTTATTGAGTTTCGTTTGCATGATTATTTTTTAATGAAGCATGTTGTGGCCCTTGAATAGATAGAAAGTGCATGAATTGTGAAATATTGTATGTTGTGGCCTTGGAATAAAATGAAAGATGTGTCAACTCTCGCGGTATATCGGATGGAAACCCGGACATAAATTTCATAGCCGATTCCGAATGGACGGTAGTATGATCTGTACTCGGGATACAACTCCACGTACCGCTTGAGTAAACGACACCTTCTTTTGTTTTATATTGCTTTGATTTATTTATTTTTCGTAATTTGAATTCCGCATTTTACTTGTTTATTCATGATGCAATCGAGCGCATGGGCTTAGTAAGTCGGATTAAAGGTCCCCTATTTGGAGGGGTTAAAACCCTTTACCACGATGCTTTGCCGCGCCGGTTGATGTGTGTTCGGTTGAATGTAAGATATGTTCAATCGTGCATACTAAGTTTGATGTTATTGTCTTTATTCTTTGTATGTATGATGCAATTGAGAGCATGGGCTTAGCAAGTCGGATTAAAGGTCCCATATTTGGAGGGGTTAAAACCCTTTACCACGATGCTTTGCCGCGCCGGTTGATGTGTGTTCGGTTGAATGTAAGATATGCTCAATCGGGCATACTAAGTTTGATGTTATTGTCTTTATTCCTTGTATGCATGATGCAATCGAGCGCATGGGCTTAGTAAGTCGGATTAAAGGTCCCCTATTTGGAGGGGTTTAAAACCCTTTACCACGATGCTTTGCCGCGCCGGTTGATGTGTGTTCGGTTGAATGTGAGATATGTTCAATCGGGCATACTAAGTTTGATGTTATTGTCTTTTTCTTTGTATACATGATGCAATCGAGCGCATGGGCTTAGTAAGTCGGATTAAAGGTCCCCTATTTGGAGGGGTTAAAATCCTTTACCACGATGCTTTGCCGCGCCGGTTGATTAATATTCGGTTGAATATAAGATGTGTTCAATCGGGTATACGAAGTTTCATATAATCATCCTTTTCTTTGTACGCATTGTAATGAAAAACATATTTATTCCATTGATTACATCATCTATCCCTTAGTCTTGGCTTAACGTATTACAATTCATATATCCTTGTCATGATAGCATTTGAGTATTATTTCTTGTAGTATATCGGATGGAAACCCAGACATAAATTCCGTAGCCGATTCCGAATGGACGGTAGTGCGGTCTGTACTTGGGATACAATTCCACGTACCACTTGGAAAAGTGCTCACATGTGTGTTTGTGTCCATATTAGTTATCTTCTTTTGCACCACGTTATAGCATGCTTACTTTAATGCCTAATTGTATCCTTAAGTGTCTTTTTGCATTATGTACTTAGTTGACCCTTTTATTTACGCATGGACATGTAATGGCTATTTGTTTATGCTTCCGCACGTATAAGTATGATATGTCTATGAAATCACATGTTTGCCATTATTTGATTCGCTTTTATGTGTGCTTGCGTGGTTAGTGTGTGCTTGTGTTTCCATGAATACAATATGCCAATGAAGTTGTATGTTCGTTGCTACTTTGACGTATTTTCAAGCATGCAATCTTAGATGTGAAATATATGCAAATTTAGGTGTAAGTTTTATTTTTGCGCATATGAATTTAGAAGCATGATACTCTTGGAAATAAGTGTTACTTAAGCTTGATTAAATTATTACACAAATCCTTTCATTACAAGTGACATAAGTAAGGGACCATTCCGAACCCAACGGTTTGAGGTCTTCCCTTGCGAGGGGTGAGTGCGGCCTTAAATCTCATTTTCCCGGTTCACACCGGGTGGTGACTCCATTATTCTCCGGTTTAGTCCCCCGTGGCTACTCCGTACTCCCAACTAGGCCGCGAGCCCGGGACAGCATGCGTCGCCCAGTTTCTGTGTCCCCACAGTAGGTTATCTTAGGGATACCATAAGTATTGTACTTAAACATCTCACGTGAAAACAATTAGATTGTTGCTCACCATGCGGTTTTCCTAAGAGGAATACCGATATGCAGTGGTAAGTGGGAGGATAGTAAGACTCGATGAAAATCAGAGTAATACTATCCAAGACACCGATCCTTAATGGAACACAAATAGCTCATCAAGGATGAAACTATTACCATTAATCTTCGAATACACAAGAACCGCGTATGTCGGAGAGAGTCAGAAAACAACCTGGGGTATGGGTTTCTGATCTCACCTCATAAAGATGTCAATCTTATTGAGGTATACCAACTGACTATGTATGAGGAAGTGATACAAGGTATCGACTCCCTAATTATGGCAAAGTGCCATATAATCTGAAATGGATTCCATGTATATCAATAAGTTTGGATACTAGTTGATGTACCGTAAGGAATTGTGCCTATTGGTACTATAAGTCTTCAAGGAAGACGTACATGGATGGCAACATACCAACGTATAAAGCTAGGCTTTTAGCGGAAAGGTATCGTTATCAACATTGTGTTGATTACGATTCAAGCTTTTAACTGTTGCCACGGTAAATCCATTTGGATAATGCTTGCTACTACTGCATGTTTCATTTTTGAAATATGTCAGCTTTACGGGAAAATCACTTTCCTGAAAAAGGAAACCTTTCAGAGGATGTTTATAATATCCTGTCGATTTTGTCGTAACAAAATGAGCAAACAAGGTTTGCGGGTTATTCGATCCATGTTTAGATTCAAGCAAGCATTAGATTCTTGGAATTATCGTTTTGATGTAATCATAATGGAGTATGATTTAATTCAAAACAAAATGATTCTTGTGTCTATAAGAGGGTTAGTGGGAGCGCACTGACATTGGTTGTCTTATAAAATAATGATAATATGTAATTTCTTGGAAATGATATTCCCATAAAATAACAATCGGTGAAAGCTTGGCTTTCGAGAAAACTCTCCGAGAAATCGTACATTGAAAAATGTACGCTACCTAGTGTCTCATACGCTTTGAGCATATGAAGTCACAAACAGGCCAATCCAAGTGATAGTCACTGGATTGATGTTAAGAACATCCGTTAGTATCTTAGAGAACTAAAGATGCTGTCTTAATTTGTGGAGAAGGAGAACTTGAAGTGACTGGGATCACTGTAGCAAGTTTCATTACCGATAAAGACGACTAAAAGTCGTAAACGGTATCATACAGTTTGAATGACAGAACAGTGAGCTGGATATCTTCCAAGCAAGATACTGTTACCGAATAAACAACAAATGTGGGTTAATTGCTGCAGCTAAAGCGGTAATAGAAGCCTTCTGGGTCGATAAACAAATCTAATTATATTAGATATAGTTCTGTTAGCAGCTGAGCTAGGCGTCAGCACAGGCTAAAGAATTAATGGTCTCATTAACGATCCAGATATATATACTTCGATATTTATCTGATTCATACGGATCATACATCGTGGCGATGTGATGATCGTATAAATCGCATCAGACGATAATCATGCAAATCCGCTGACGAAAGCCTTTTCTCAGCAGTTTGAGCCAAGCGTACATAGTTCAGGTGTAAGACACTAAGTGACTGGCTATAGGCCAAGTGGGAGATTGTTGGACAATTATGACCCATAGCGTCACTATTTGTACAGATCATGGTGTTGTTGTACAAATTAACTATGTGACAAAGGAGATTGCACTCTTATCATTTGTGATTAGATCACTTAGATATATAAATGATGAGAGGTCCCTATGATTTGTTCCTGGATGGAGAATGATATGAGACAGTATCAGTCCACGAAGGATAAATCATTAAATATCCCTAGTCAGAGTATTATCGAGATTGGACATCGATAAATACGTAAAAGACTAGTATTACACTTGTGCGCGTTGTGAGGGCACAACGACATAATTCTCATATATTTGGGTATAGGATACTAATGCAAGTGTAATAGGAGGTTGTGTTTTACCGATGGTACGGGAAACAGCTTCGCTCTGGATAGACCCCCTCGGAATTCCATTGGTAGTATGACTATGTGTCTATGGAAGTTCGAAATCAAGGTAGGTGTATTTGGTCTTAACCTGAGACTTGCACCGCTAACACTTGCGACAATCAATATGCTTTGGTTACGGTCGTCTAGGGCTTTAACAGGTTATGTGTACGCCAATGCTGGGTATATTGAGAATCGTAGTGTGTTGGGTGTGATGTCAAGATGGAAGTGTCACTCTAGTCATATGGAGATGATGGTCATGTAGGATACGGGACTGGTTCTCTTAAATGATGCAGCTATCGGGATAAAATGACAAGGCCAGGTTTATCTGATTATAGAGACTAGTCACCAGACATCCGACATGTGTTTCGTACGGGGCATACATAGTTCCAGCCCCAGACCTAGCACGTGATCATTCGATACTGGATAGAAATACGCAATACCACGTATACTACGCCTGATATAGATCCTTATTCCTGTAAGGATATTTCCGGAGAATTGGGTAGGCATGGCGCTTTGCTAGAAGCAAACCTTGTCTTGTAAATCAGTAAAACATAGTACGAGGTACTTACGTGTCCGGATAGTCCGACGGCCGAATTTACTGCCAACATATCTGGGGATCTCATAGGTCGCTTCCCAAAGATTCACCGATGACGTATGACTCGCACTCTAAATTAATCTGGGATTAATTAGAAGAGAGAGAAAATTAATCTGGGATTAATTACGGAGAAATTTTATCTGGGATAAAATATCTCCGCAATTAAAGAGAGATAATGATTAATTTGGAATTAATCGATAAATTAATATATTTGATATATTAAACGAAATTAGATTTCGACACGGAATTAAAATTGGATTTTAATTCGGGCGAACGAATTAATTTAGAATTAATTCGTTAGCGACGTGAATAGTGATTTCACTAGGCGTAATCATTTAATTACGACACAACGAAAAATTCGTTAATTTGGAATTAGTGAACCCAAGCCCGGGATTATTTACGAGCGCATTCGCATTTCGAATTCGAGTGCGGCACGCAAGTCAAATCAAGCGTCAAATCGCTAGTCGCATCAAGCGTCAAATCATTAGTCACTTTGAGTGATGTGACTTGACAACTTGATGGATTGAGTGATGGAAGTGGTTGGAGCCTTTAATTGTTTGACTTTTGAAAGGCCAAATTCATTCCAAATGCATTTGAAATTCAAATGTGTGTATAAGATACACAAATTTGGAATCAAAACAATTTCTCTCTTTCTCTCATCTCCTCTCTCTCACGCACTTGGGGCCAAATTGCTTACTGTTTCTCCAAAAATCGAGCAGTGAAGGGAAGCAAGAGTGAGTTTTGTGGCAAAATCACAAGTGCTAGCACACTTACGATACATGTGAAGGTGATAGGGAAGTCACCCATGAGCCGGGAATCAAATGACGAAGCTTGGAGCTTGGTTTCTTGTTGATTGAAGGCCGAAACAGTGAGCTTGAACTGCTCACTGCCGTGAGCTGCTACAAGGCAGAAAAGTTGTTTCCTTCATCGTACGTCGCTCAACCGATCGATGTAAGTATTCCGCAACTTCTCGATTGTTATTCACACATGATTTCATGCTTATTATTGATCTTGGGATTCTAGGAATAAAGATCTACTGGGATAGATTTAAAAGTTGTTGCCACTCTCCGAGAACTCGTACATTGAAAGACATGTACGCAACCTAGTGTCTCATATGCTTTGAGCATGTGGAGTCACAATCAGGCCGATCCAGATGATGGTCACTGGATTGATGTTAAGAACTTCCTTAAGTATTTTAGAGATGTTGGACAGTTATGACACATAGCGTCACTATTTGTACAGATCATGGTGTTGTTGTACAAATTAACTATGTGACAAAGGAAATTGCTCTCTTCTATCATTTGTAATTAGATTACTGACCGGCGTAAACACACACGTATAACGCAAGCGCACGTATCGTTCAAGTAGTATAAAAATATCGATCCCACGAGGACTTAATTCCTACTGTTGTTATTAATTATTGATACTATTTATTTACAGGTATCTAATTATAGGGAGAAGAGAATTGATTGCTTTTGGTTGGTTGAATGTGGTTTTACAAAATAAAATAAAAACAGACTCAAAAGAAAATACTAAGGAAAATAAAATAAAAGACTCAAGGATCTAGGGTCGTGACTCCACACAATATTATTATAAAGATGAATTGATTCTCTTATTTATGTGTAATAAATTAATTTGCTAACCTGGAACACGATATGCGAAAGCCTCTTCCGATGGTCAGACGTAAATACCCAGTATAACCCAATTGAACCATATTCCTATGTCAACCAAATTACCTTGATTCATTAAGATTAAGTTCCAATTATGGCTACCCACGCCCGACAGGTATATTCCTATCCTGTAAGGGAATCTATTAAAGGGTTATTTATCCTCAAGGAAGATCGTGGGCTATGGAATCTAAGGCTAAACTTAAAGTCCCTATGTCTAGTTCATTTTAAGTTTACCAAATCAATCTTATTGGTGATCAGACAACAAGAAGCATTAAGCTTAAGACTCAATAAACAAACTAAAGAACTACCCATAAAAAGAAAATCAATTATTAAGTGTGGATATTGTGTTTCATCACTTCCCTAGAATAAAAATAAAATGCTGGGGTTGGGGATCCACTTTTACTATTTATAATTTAGATATCTCCCTTAATATAATACATAAATTAAACATGATATTACCGACCAGCCATAAAGGCAGTATTCCTTATTAAGTCAAATTAAGTCCGACCAGCCATAAAGGCGGTAATAGTATTTGAACATAAACCAGCCATATAGGCGGTAATTACCTATCACCTAAAGACCAGCCATATAGGCGGTGCCACATTATGTCAAATAAATAAAACCAGCCATTAAGGCGGTAATCTTTTATATTTTGAATTATAATTTCCATATTATATTTAAGGGAGATTAATCTAAATTAAAATAATAAGAGCTTCACCTTATCCCCAGCAGAAAATTAACTACAAAACATTAAAGAAAGGTAGAAGAAGAATTACTACTATTACTGAAAATTAAAATACATAAATTAAAAATAATATTTATATATACAAAAATAGATGCTTCCTATAAAACCAGGGAAAAATTCCCAAGGAGAGCACACCAAATGAAGTGACGAAGAGCCGAATTTATAGGTAAAATCTAGTTCCGGCGTCGCGACGCCAAGAGGTCACACGTCGCGACGCTAGATACAGTAACTTGGTCATACGCGGCTTTGACCACACGTCTGTCGGCACAATCAGGAAATGACACATGGCACGCGCAGAAAGTGGTGCAATGGAAAAGCGACACGTGGCAGAATATGATTTGCCAATAATTCCGTCCAATGAGAAGGTGACACGTGTCATGCGTATTCTGTCGGCACCATAGATTTTTGACACGTGGCATGCGGCGCATTTTAGCTGATCTTCTGAGATGATGACACGTGGCAGCGCACGTTAGCGTAGATGATGATTGTCGGCATCGTATGATGATGACACGTGGCAGGCGCAAGTTAGCAAATCTTCTGTGATTGTGACACGTGGCACGACGCACGTTAGCAAAGTCAACATTTCAGATTCTGACCCGTTGACCCGGCGCATGTTAGCAGATCTGGTGCACGTTAGGCGTCGCGACGCTGATGGTCTTGGCGTTGCGACGCGTAAAAATTACCGAAATGCCCTTTTTGCCAATTTTTCATATTTTGCTCCAAATCACCTCCAGAATGTCCTGAAACTTTATTTATCTACAAAATAACACAAAACACATCAAAATATTCACCAAACTCAAGAAACTATACAAAATATAAGGTTAAATGAGTGGGAAATAGTGATAGATTTACCACTCATCACACCCCCAAATCTAACATTTTGCTAGTCCTCGAGCAAAATACAAAATAAAATAACATAAATAAAATTTAACTAAGCCACTTTCGTAGGGATCACGGTTGCATTTAGCATATGCAACAAGCCTTTAAACCCCTAGGTGTCCCTAGTGGACGAGTTGTAGTCTCGTGAGGGTTTACAGCAATGATTCCCACAAACATTTTACAAAAGTAAAAAGGTAGTGAAACTAATGCACACAAAAGCAAAAAGACAAGAGAAAAGAGAATAAAGAAGTTAGTGACTAATCAGGTGAAACTTCTACTCCAAGTTACTAGTTGTTTTGTTTCATTCTAAATTACCGAATAAGTAAATTCTCCAATTATATTTACCATTCTTCATATACACAGCCAACAAAATATTAATCAACTCATTTTTGCCCACAACAGTCATATGTGTAGTTGATAAGAGAGTAATATTTTTGTCCTAAAGTTCTATCAGATTTCACACCTTGTTGTAGCAATGGAATAATTTTTTTCTGATTTTTCTGATTTTTTCTTTGATTTTTCTCTATTTTTTTTATTATATACAATACCTTCTATCTATGTAACGAGTGTTGGGTCGGTGGCTCCCAAACCAGTTGGCTTTAGAGCACCAGGTGTTAAGACACCCCTACGAACTTAATTACTCAGACTTCAGATATATATATTTTTTTGCAGCATCTTCGATCCATGTAACGAGCTTTGGGCCAATGACTCCCAAACCAGTTGGTTTTAGGGCACTCGATGTTAAAACACCCTTACAGACTTAATAACTCGGATCTCGGATCTCGGATTTTTTTTTTTTACTCCATTGCTTTTTGAGATGTTTCCTCCAATTAAACTAGAGCACTGAATATTACAAACTTTTCAATTTTAGCTAATGTCCGTATGTTACTATGCATGTTGATAATACCTGCCAACTGAGCATATGAAGGTCCATTTTAGTCAGTGTTAATGAGAGTTTACAAATTAAATAATTTAAAATGAAATAAACAAAACTTAACTTGTTCCGAAATAAATGGTTTGAGATACGTATCAGGAGTGGGAACTCCTTACTCAGCTACCTCTCACCAATTTCACCTTTTTAGTAAAAAAAAAAAACACAAAAACAAAAAACACAATATTTTTGTAATTTTTGAAAATTTTCCAATTTTTTTGTATTTTTCGAAAAATTTTGGACTAAAAATAAAAATAACACACAAACTAAAAACAAGGTACTGATCAACTAATTCCCTCCCCCAAACCTAAATGAGACATTGTCCATAATTTCTTAAACAGTAAAAGGAGAGTTAAGAAGGTCATACCTGGTTAGCTGAAATCTACACTAAATTAAAGGTTAAGATCCAGATTAATTCGACGCCTCTTACCACGATCGTCCTCAGACCAATTTATCTTTGAAAGGATAGGGTCAACTTGTGGTTCATAGGCTATGAGTTGGTCTATTAGATCTGGAGCAGTTCTGGCAGTGAAGAGGAGTTCTTTCATAGGTTTTGACAGGAACCCATTTCTTCGGGCATCATCAAGAAACACAAAGAAAATCATAAAATCCATCAACATTAAACAGTCCAAGCGGTTTCTGGTGTATGTTCAGGTTCGCCCAAGATAGAACTATAAAAATTTCCTCCAATGTGCCCAAGCCACCTGGCAAAGCGATAAAAGCATCAGCACGGTTAATCATTTATACCAGTCGTTCAGACATACCTGACACGATCAATTCCTCTCCGTTTGATGATCCAATAAGATTTGCCTCTGCCAAGGGTTTTGGGATGATTCCCAAAACATGACTGCCTCCTTCCTGTACAGCCTTTGAAACGATCCCCATAAGTCCAAGATTGCCTCCGCCATATATTAAGTGCATATTCCTTGCAGCTAAGACTCGACCCAATTCATGTGCTGCTTCTATGTATTGTAGTTTAGTTCCAACACTACTACCGCAAAACACACAGATGTTTTCAACTCGTCTTCTTGAAGTGGCTTCCATTTTTTATGTATTTCTTTCTCAACTCTGGATGCCTTCAAAAGTGCAATGACGGGCTGAATTTATAGTACCTGAAAAAGGGTGAGTAATAATAGCACTAATATCTTCCAAAGGACGATTGTTAGCTAAACAACAAAAGAAATCGTGAAAGGTCAAAAAGTCTGGATCCTGTCTACAAAATAAAGATAATTACAACTGAAAAGCGAATCAAAGCAATAATTAAGGCAATGGAATTTTGTAAGCAATACGCCATTCGCTTAGTATAAATTCATTAGGATGCGTTTCAATATTTCATTCCTTACTCAGCCATCGCTAATGAATTGTTTCTCATCTTTGATTGCCAAACACGATTTCTTCTGTCTTAAAATGCTTCTTTTGTGCCTTTCCCTACAAAAATAACACACAAAATTAAAAAGTTCACACAAAATATGAAAACAAATATTACAAATTGCATGGGTTGCCTCCCTGCTAGCGCTAAATTTTTCGTCTTCAGCCAGACGTGACTGAAATCCATCTGTTAAGGAGGTTTCAATGTCGTTTTGGATGTTCGATTAAAGACAATCCTGTGAGCGTTGCTTTTAAAGGGTCTCTTCCAACAGTAAAGTGGCAAAAAGAGTTTTGTCTTATTCAGTGCTCGTGCAACCTTTTTGCTCCTTATTGCTCCAGTGGTTCCTGTAAAAAAAGAAACAAAATCAGGAGGTCTCGTATGATGCTTGACTTGGAATGGAAATTCCATTCTGTCAAGCTTCTGGTTGATATCTTTGATTTGTACTCCCCAAAACAGCGATGTTTCTCCTGAATGCTCTGGATCTTTATTAAGGTCAGACATTTGCTCCTCCATTTGCTCTGTTTCTTGCTCCACCTTTTCTTCACAGATGTATTGTAAAATTTCTGCATTCAGCTCTTCATCTGTCATCTGTGAAATACATGCTTCAAAATTGTCAACCTGAGGATGTAAAGAAATGTCAGATTTTAGGTCTTCATCCTCTGATATGACTGGATTGGATGGTTCAGGAAGATCTTCTTCAAACATCATGGTAAAACATGCTCCAAGATCTTCATTTTGAGGATTGAAAATTTGATCCTCCGTTGTTGGTGCAGTTGGTACAAATAGATCAGCTTCATCCTCGTCAGAATCTGAATAATAAAAGTCAAATAGAGACTTTGCCGGTTTGGGCTCCTGAACTGATACCTCTGGTTGTTGGTACTGCTTAGCCTCCTCATCTGTTAAGGTGTCATTGTGGATCTCTGGGTACTCGAAGGCTTTGTCAGTTTCATCTGATAATTCTTCTTGAGGTAACTGTCTCGTTTGATCTGTCAGTCTCTGAATGAATTCTGATTGTCTCTGAATACTTTCAAATTGATTCTGGCATGTTACAAACATTGTATCCAACTTTTCATCTTGTTTCTTGACCCAATCTTTGAGCATGTCAATCATCTGATCTTCATCTGATGGTTCTGATTGTTGATGAAGATCAAAGGTAGATGGTGGATGAGATGGAAAATATGACGGTTCTTCGTACCTTGAATGATTCTGATAATTCTGCCACTCTGAAAGGTAAATACATTGATCACTCGGGCGGTTACCATCACAAATTACACATCTCCCCATTTCGTTCTGATGAGCAAATGTAGCATTGCTTGGTTCTGGCATCCAGTGATAATTGTTGGGCTGGACAACAGGCCTCAGAAAACCAGACTGTTGTTCCCAGATGTGGGGTGTATCTTCTTGTAAAGCTCGTAATCTTTCAATCTCCCAGTAGTGTTCCATTTTTCAATCACCTGAAAAAGAAAGAAATAAAAATTACAGATAAAAATAAAGAAAATTAGATACAAGTAAATTAGATAGCTTCAAAATTAATAACTCAAGAAAAATAAATCCCCGACAACGGCGCCAAAAACTTGACCGGCGTAAGCACACACGTATAACGCAAGCGCACATATCGTTCAAGTAGTATAAAAATATCGATCCCACGAGGACTTAATTCCTACTGTTGTTATTAATTATTGATACTATTTATTTACAGGTATCTAATTATAGGGAGAAGAGAATTGATTGCTTTTGGTTGGTTGAATGTGGTTTTGCAAAATAAAATAAAAACAGACTCAAAAGAAAATACTAAGGAAAATAAAATAAAAGACTCAAGGATCTAGGGTCGTGACTCCACACAATATTATTATAAAGATGAATTGATTCTCTTTTTTATGTGTAATAAATTAATTTGCTAACCTGGAACACGATATGCGAAAGTCTCTTCCGATGGTCAGACACAAATACCCAGTATAACCCAATTGAACCATATTCCTATGTCAACCAAATTACCTGGATTCATTAAGATTAAGTTCCAATTATGGCTACCCACGCCCGACATGTATATTCCTATCCTGTAAGGGAATCTATTAAAGGGTTATTTATCCTCAAGGAAGATCGTGGGCTATTGAATCTAAGGCTAAACTTAAAATCCCTATGTCTAGTTCATTTTAAGTTTACCAAATCAATCTTATTGGTGATCAGACAACAAGAAGCATTAAGCTTAAGACTCAATGAACAAACTAAAAAACTACCCATAAAAAGAAAATCAATTATTAAGTGTGGATATTGTGTTTCATCACTTCCCTAGAATAAAAATAAAATGCTGGGGTTGGGGATCCACTTTTACTATTTATAATTTAGATATCTCCCTTAATATAATACATAAATTAAACATGATATTACCGACCAGCCATAAAGGCAGTATTCCTTATTAAGTTAAATTAAGTCCGACCAGCCATAAAGGCGGTAATAGTATTTGAACATAAATCAGCCATATAGGCGGTAATTACCTGTCACCTAAAGACCAGCCATATAGGCGGTGCCATATTATGTCAAATAAATAAAACTAGCCATTAAGGCGGTAATCTTTTATATTTTGAATTATAATTTCCATATTATATTTAAGGGAGATTAATCTAAATTAAAATAATAAGATCTTCACCTTATCCCCAGCAGAAAATTAACTACAAAACATTAAAGAAAGGTAGAAGAAAAATTACTACTATTACTGAAAATTAAAATACATAAATTAAAAATAATATTTATATATACAAAAATAGATGCTTCCTATAAAACCAGGGAAAAATTCCCAAGGAGAGCACACCAAATGAAGTGACGAAGAGCCGAATTTATAGGCAAAATCTGGTTCCAGCGTCGCGACGCCAGATACAGTAACTTGGTCATACGCGGCTTTGACCACGCGTCTATTGGCATAATCAGGAAATGACACGTGGCACGCGCAGAAAGTGGTGCAATGGAAAAGCGACATGTGGCAGAATGTGATTTGCCAATAATTCCGTCCAATGAGAAGGTGACACGTGTCACGCGTATTCTATCGGCACCATAGATTTTTGACACGTGGCATGCGGCGCATTTTAGCTGATCTTCTGAGATGATGACACGTGGCAGCGCACGTTAGCGTAGATGATGATTGTCGGCATCGTAGGATGATGACACGTGGCAGACGCAAGTTAGCAAATCTTCTGTGATGGTGACACGTGGCACGGCGCACGTTAGCAAAGTCAACTTTTCAGATTCTGACCCGTTGACCCGGTGCATGTTAGCAGATCTGGTGCACGTTAGGCGTCGCGACGCTGATGGTCTTGGCGTCGCGACGCATAAAAATTACCGAAATGCCCTTTTTGCCAATTTTTCCTGTTTTGCTCTAAATCACCTCCAGAATGTCCTGAAACTTTATTTATCTACAAAATAACACAAAACACATCAAAATATTCACCAAACTCAAGAAACTATACAAAATTTAAGGTTAAATGAGTGGGAAACAGTGATAGATTTACCACTCATCAATTACCAAGATGTATAAATGATAGAAGGTCCATATGATTAGTTCCGGATTGAGATGATATGAGACAGTATCAATCCATAAAGGTTTAATCATTAAATATCCCTAGTCATAGTATTATCGAGATTGGACATCAGTAATGCGGAATATATAAATGATGAGAGGTCCATATGATTTGTACTAAGGAGATTGCACTCTTATCATTTGTGATTAGATCACCTAGATATATAAATGATGAGAGGTCCTTATGATTTGTTCCTGGACGGAGAATGATATGAGACAGTATCAGTCCACGAAGGATAAATCATTAAATATCCCTAGTCATAGTATTATCGAGATTGGACATCGATAAATACGTAAAAGACTAATATCACACTTGTGCGCGTTGTGAGGGCACAACGACATAGTTCTCATATATTTGGGTATAGGATACTCATGCAAGTGTAGTAGGAGGTTGTGTTTTACTGATGGTACGGAAAACAGCTTCGCTCTGGATAGACCCCTCGAAATTCCATTGGTAGTATGACTATGTGTCTATGGAAGTCCGAATCAGGGTAGGTGTATTTGGTCTTAACCTGAGACTTGCACCGCTAATACTTGCGACAATCAATATACTTTGGTTTTGGTCATCCAGGGCTTTAACAGGTTCTGTGTATGCCTCTTCTGGGTATATTGAGAATCGTAGTGTATTGGGTGTGATGTCGAGATGAAAGTATCACTCCAGTCATAGTGGAGATGATGATCACGTTGGATACGGAACTGGTTCTCT
This sequence comes from Zanthoxylum bungeanum, assembly GCA_019454045.1. Taxonomy (NCBI): domain Eukaryota; kingdom Viridiplantae; phylum Streptophyta; class Magnoliopsida; order Sapindales; family Rutaceae; genus Zanthoxylum; species Zanthoxylum bungeanum. The sequence goes on along the minus strand of SKCR01036802.1, from coordinate 86,296 downwards.
TATGTACTGCAGTCATCGGGATAATATGACTAGGTCATGATTATCCGATTATAGAGACTAGTTACCAGAGATCCGATATGTGTTTCGTACGGGGCATACACATTTCCAGCCCCAGGCCTTGCACGTGACATCCGATACTGGATCGTAATACGCAATACTACGTATACTACGCCTGATATAGATCACTTATTCCTGTAAGGATATTTCTGGAGAATTGGGTAGGCATGGCGCTTTGCTTGAAGCCAATCTTGTCTTGTAAATCTATAAAAATGTAGTACTAGGTACTTACGTGTTCGGATAGTCCGACGATCAGATTTACTGCCAACATATCTGGGGATCTCATGGGTCGCTTCCCGAAGATTCACTGATGACGTATGACTCGCACTTTATTAATCTGGGATTAATTATAAGAGAGAGAAAATTAATCTGGGATTAATTACGGAGATATTTTATCTGGGATAAAATATTAATAAAAGAGAGAAAATGATTAATTTGGAATTAATCGATAAAATAATATATTCGATATATTATACGAAATTGGATTTCGACGCGAAATTGAAATTAGATTTTAATTCGGGCGAACGAGTTAATTTAGAATTAATTCGTAAGCGACGTGAATAGTGATTTTGCTAGGCATAATTATTTAATTACGTCGCAACGGAAAATTCGTTAATTTGGAATTAGCGAACCCGAGCCCGGGAGTGTTTGCGGGTACACTCGCATTTCGAATTCAAGCGCGGCCCACAAGTCACATCAAGCGTCAAATCACTAGTCAATCGATTGATGTGATGTCTAGTCACTTTGAGTGATGTGACAACTTGTCATTGTGATTGATGATGGTAGTTGGCAAAGCTTTAATGCTTTGACTTTTGGAAATTTGTAAAAAGGTTTTTGGTATTTGATTTTTGGAAAATGAAAACTAATACACTTAACATTTTTCCAACAACCAACACATTCTCTCCATTCCTCTATTCTTCTCTCTCGGCCTCAAGGCCATTTTCTTATTCCTTTTCAATGCAATGCCATGAGCCAAGGAGAAGCAATAGGAAATTTTGCGGCAAAATTTCCGGAGTGCTAGCACGCTTTAGGAGTCTTGCGAAGGTGATAGGGAACCGCACCTGTGAGCATGGAATCATCAACCAAAGCATGGAGCTTGATGGATCATCCATGGCCGAATTTGGAGGACACAAAAACTACCCACTGCCGTGAGCCTTGGAGGAGAAAAGCTTGAAGTTTTGTTGTTCCTCGCATCGCTCAACCGATCATTGTGAGTATTCCGCACCTCCTTGATGTATTCGCATATTGTTTCATTGCTTAAATCGATCTCGGTTAGACCGTAGAAACCCAACAATGGTATCAGAGCGAGATTGAGCATGCAACTTGAACTTAGGGTTAAAATTGGGTATATTGTATTTGAGCCTGATTTGATAAAATTACTTGATTGAGTATGCTTAAATGATGTTTAATTGAAGTTGTATTGGATCAATTTCATGAAAAGTTGATTGGATCAATTTTTGCCCAATAGTTAGGCTTGGTCGAAACTACATGTGCCCTAATGTCTTGGTATTTTTTGATTTTTGATTCATTGGATGAGTTGAAATCAATTGGGAATTGTTGATTTGAGAATTAATTTGATTGAATTTGAAATTGGACTAAATTCCCTAAAATGCCGAGACAAAGAAAGCATGGAAGATGATTGATTTTTGATTAAAATGTGTTGGACATGTTTTGATGTTAATGAGCATAATTAATTAGGCTAATTGATGTTCTGGAAATGTTAATTTGGGTAATTAATTATGGAATACACTTTGGTTAATTAGATTATAAAATTTGAAATTTGGATAATTTAATTAATTTGGCTTGAAAAGTTGTAATTGGGCTTTAATGGGCTTGGTTGTACCAAGATGGGTTTATGTTAAATTTGTTGGATCCAATTGGGCCCAAAACCATATCCATAAAGTCCAATTATGACTAATGGACCTTTAACTTTAATTGGGCCTAATGGGCCTAAATTGGTTTCTTGGCGAATAAGGGTGATTCCTTAAATGGGCTTTGGTATTTGGGTTTGACCCTATTGACCAAAAGTCCATGCCTTAGAAATTAATTAAAAGCCCATTGGACTTTAAATTAAATTGACATTGGATGTTAATCGGGCTTTCAGACCCGTAACGATTAGATTTAGAATCTAAGTCGTAAAGGTACTTTAAAGTGTGATATTTAATTTGGAATTAAATAGTGAATTAGTATTAAATACATATTAAATTGGATTTAATGTTGTAGTTTAATTTAATTCAAGAATTCGTACTTTGAGTACTTATTCGCAAAATGAGTTTGACTCGCGTAAAATCAAATCGTTGTTTGAACATTGGATGGTCATTAATTATCAGATTAATTAATTGGATTAGATTGATTGATAACATGCTTGTGTGAATACATGGTTGCGATGCATGAATAATGTATATCGGATGGATATTAGATGGGTGGGGCAATTTTGGAAATTGTTGTAATAAATTTAGAATTTATTAAATTGGACCTGCGTGTCCAGTCTATTACCTCCTTACTCTTTGTATTTCTCTTCTCACCTATTCCCCTCAATGCAAATGAGGTTTCTTTAGAAGTGTTATGTAACGGGTAGAAGCAATACTTGTGCTAGCGGGAGAGAAGATTGGGATAGAAGTATCCATCCGCATATCATTATTATATTTATTTACTTACGCGCCTTATTATGTGTTTATAATGCATGTTTAAGGGTGTATGATGATGAGACCTTAACAAAGATAATTAATTGGTTGCCAATTGCACGCGAAAAACCCTCAACATCATATTAAGCGTTTTTCCTTCCATTGAGTGATTCTTACTCAAGATCTAAGACTGGCATTGGTTTGTTGGCCAAAGTCAAGAACTTTATCCGTCGAGGATGTGTTTGAATCATGAAAGCTTTGTTCCATATCGGTGTCTTGTCCAAGTTGTGATTTGTTGGCCAAAGTCAAGATCACTTCTTGTCCATCGACATTGATTACGAAGCTTTCCAAGGTCAATGGGTTCCGCTTAACTGGGATCACTAAGTTTGTTGTGCCAAAGCCAAGGCTTAGTTGATTCAGAGGAAAAAGGTTAGGCAATATATTGGATATATTGGCATATATAATATATATGTTTCGGACTTGGATGTCCACCTACTGGATCTAGGAATTGGATGGGATCCAATTGATCTTAGAGATCTACCTAGTTAATTATCATACAATTTGTTGGCCAAAGTCAAGATTGTGTGTTATTTAACGGGATCCTAGCCCACTAGGAAACAAGATTTCCCGAGTACTCCACAGAGGGTTAGAGGCTCGCCGAAAAATAGTGGGAGGCAAGTATTGAATTTGCAATATTCGTTTAGTTACTTGCCATACGCGCTCATATCATTTTTCGTCAATATAAATTAATATATTAGTTGGACTAATAATTAATCGTTGTTTTAATAAACAGTTGGACTGTATTCAAACTATTTCAATTAATAGTTGATTTTATAATTGGATTATAGAAATCAATATAATTGAATTTAACCTATTAAATTATAGTTGATTATATAGTTGGACTATAGTAATCATTATAATCAATAGTACCTAAAATCGTTGATTCGATGGTTGGACTATTGGAATCAAGATAAATTGAAAGATTAGTGTTTAAAACATAATCCTGGGTGAAAATGTATTTAAACGACTTTAATTTTCAAATTGGGAATAAAACTTCAGGATTGTCCTGAAAACTAAGAAGTTACTTTATTTGATAAAATAACATCTTAGGCCTAAGCCCGGAGTTAAGCAAATAATAGAGCATGATCTTTGGAAGATTCATGTGATGATAACTTTAGTGCTTAATCCATTATGCTTGCCAAATTGACTCCTTAATTTCTTAATCAGAACTAAGGATTAGATCTTCAAAGTCTGATAATGAAATTGAAGGATCTTCATAGATCTATTTTTAGATCTTAGAAGTACTAAATTGCAATAGAAAACCCTTGGAGAGTTAATAGCTATTCTCAAGGAGACAAAGCTTGATTTTGCAATAAGGCAAGAAGCGCAAGGCGCACCTTACTTCGACATTCCAGAAGGCCAAGGCTTGGCCGAAGGCTTCTGGGGTATGGAAAAGGGGCAAAGGCAAAATCATTATAATATTATGGGAAGATAAAGCACATATCCCAAGATGTCTGCCTAAATTGTGGCAAACGGGGACACAGAATTGTGACTGCCGTATGGACAAGGCAGACATGAAGGAAGTGAAGACGGTGCAAGGCTCCGACTTCAAATATATTTGTCATAAACATGTTCACTGCTAGTATTGAAATTGGATTTTAGATACTGGAAGTGGTACATAAATATGTACTGGTGTGCAGAATCTGCTGAAAAGCAGGATACTGACTTCAGTTGGACAAAAGTCGATGTTTTAACCGTAGATACCTAAGTTTAGGAACTACCCTTTGGGTGTGTACTTAATTTAGGAAACAATTAAAATGTAACTAGTTTGACTAGAAACATTATCTATGTATCAGGGTTTAACCAATTGCTGGTATACCTTTATATTCTAGAACACCAAAGTGTTTTATTATATAAAGATGATATTGAGATAAACACATTAGATGTGAATAACATAATTTATTTTTGAATATAAATAAAAATGATACCGTCAGATTGGTCGGTTGGTAATTAAATTTTCTTACCGCCTATATGGCAGGTTTTTTTGGTTCTGCCTTTATGGCTGGTTGGACTTAATTTGACTTAATCAGATTACCGCCTATATGGCCGGTTGGTAAAATAATCACATGTTAATATATTATATTAAGGGAGATATCTAAATAGTAAATAGTAAAAGTTGATCCTTTTACCTTAGCATTTTATTTTATTTTAATTTACTTTTCAGCTTTTACTTTACCGTAATTACTTTTCAGCATTTTTACTTTATGTATTTTATTTTACTAGCCCTAGTTATGTGTCGTAACTAAGTTAGTTATCTGGGGTTGTGATGAATTTTAATATCACCGGTTTATAAGGGGTTATTTTATAGTTTGGGTAATTTAAAGGTTTACTTATTAAGTCTTAAGCTTAATGCGTCTTGTTAATTGGACACTAATAAGATTGATCTGGTAAATCTAAAATAAACTTGACAAAGGAATTTCAGGTTTCAGCCTTAGACTTAATAGCCCATGATCTTCCTTGAGGATAGATAACCCTTTAATAGATTTCCTTATAGGATACACATATACCTGTCGGGCGGGGGTAGCCATAATTGGAACTTAAACTTAATGAATCCAGATAATTTGGTTGACTTGGACATATGGTTCAGTTGGGTTAAACTGGGTATTTGCGTCTGACCATCGACAGAGTCTTTCTCATAATTTAGTGTTCCAGGTTAGTAAACCGATTTATTACACAAACATGAAATAACCACTTCATCTTTTAAAAGATATTAGAAAGATTCACAACCCTATATAGTTTCCTAATATTGAATTTTCTTAAACCTACTTTCGTGCAATTTTATTTACTTGATTTTAAATTTAGAATCATCACCATTTCAAATCAATCAAACAACCTGTTAGATACTAGTAATCATTTGACCTCATAAAATTAATAGATTAGGTACTAAGTCATCGTGGGATCGATACTTTTTATACTACCTGAACAATACGTGCGCTTGCGTTATACGCGTGTGTAAGCACCGGTCAAGTTTCTGGCGCTGTTGCCGGGGACTTATTTATCTTTCACTATTAGTTTTAAGGTTAGATACATTTACTTGTATCTAATTTTCTTTTTACTTATTGTTTTTGTTTTCTTGTGTTTCAGGTTCTCAGAAACTTCATGAGACGAACCAGAAGCTTTGAACTTCGACCGCTTGACCCGGAAATTGAAAGAACCATCAGACAGTTGAGAATGGAAAGGCGAGAAGGCCAAAAAGCTTTAGTCAACATGGAACCTGAACCTTTGGAAGTTGCACCACCAATTCCCATTCGAGACAGAACCATTCCGGTGGTTGACAGACTCATTTCTTGTATTGTACTTCCTCCATCACCAGCAAATGCGGGTGACATCAAAACATGCATCCAGATGATTTAGCAGTCAGTGCAGTTTGGAGGGAATGCAATTGAAGATCCTAATACCCACATCAGCAACTTCCTGGAAGTTTGCGGCACTTTCAATTACAACCGAGAAGCTGAAGAAACAATGAGACTGCGTGTTTTCCCATACTCCTTGAAGGTCAGAGTTAAAGCTTGGCTACATTCACTACCAGCAGGTTCCATCACAACTTGGAACACTTTAGCCACCAAATTTCTTGCAAAGTACTTTCCACCAGCCAAAACTGGAAAGCTGAGGAATGAAATCACATCCTTTGTACAACAAGACTCGGAAACTCTCTACGAAGCTTGGGAAAGGTACAAAGATTTGCTCTGGAAATGTCCTCACCATGAGATTCCAAAATGGCTTCAAGTCTAAACTTTCTATAATGGACTTTCTGGACTGATGAGAACCACAATCGATGCTGCTGCTGGAGGAGCTTTAATGGCAAAAGGAGAAGATCAAGCCTGAAACCTAATCGAAGAAATGGCTAACAAAAATTCCATGTGGCCAACAAAAAGGAGCATGATCCAAAGAATTGCATGAATTTATGAAAGTGGAGCCAATACAGCAGTCAACGCCAAGCTGGATCAGATATGCAAATTCATGGAGACTCTTACCACTGGATCCACAAGTTCACCATACGGAGGAGCACCAGAGCCGAACTAACTTGAAGAGACGGTGAATTTTGTCAACAATTTCAACAGACATGGGAACAATCCATATTCCAACACCTACAACCCAGGGTGGAGGAATCATCCCAATTTTTAATGGAGCAACAATTCAGGGTAAAAGAACAATCCACCACCTGGATTCCAACAGCAGAACTATCCACCACCTGGATTCCAGCAATAGAACAAAGGCCATGAGCAGGCAAATGAACTAGGAATAACAGAAGTGCCGACTCAGTTAAAAAAGTATGATGCTATGTTTCAGAGCCAATCTTCTTCCATCAAAGCACTGGAGAATCAAATCAGACAACTGGCCAGTACTCAGAGTTACAGACCGCCAGGGAATCTTCCCAGCAACACAGAACCAAATCCAAGGAACATAGGGAAGGAGCAGTGTCATGCCATCATGTTAAAAAGTGGTACTGAAATCAACAAAGATGTTGGAGCCAAAACAACTGCTGAGGAAGTTCCAAAAGAAACAAAGCAACAAATGGAGGAGAAAAAAGCAAAGGAAAAAGAACAGATCACTCCACCTCCACATTTTCCTCAGCGTCTTCAGAAAAACAAACTGGACAAGCTGTTTGCTCAATTCCTGGAGGTGTTAAAAAAGCTTCACATCAACATTCCATTTGCAGAAGCCTTGGAACAAATGCCCAGCTATGTAAAATTCATGAAAGACATTCTTTCACGAAAACGGAGATTGGGAGATTACGAGACAGTAGCATTGACGGAAGAATGCAGTGCTATCATTCAAAGGAAGCTTCCCCCAAAGTTGAAAGATCCTGGCAGTTTTACCATTCCATGCATCATAGGAGAACATAACTTTGGTAAGGCTTTATGTGATTTAGGTGCAAGTGTTAATTTGATGCCTTTTTCTATTTTCAGGAAACTGCAGATTGGAGAAACAATGCCCACTTTAGTCTCTCTACAACTTGCTGATAGAATGCTCGTATTTCTAAGAGGCGTAGTTGAGGATGTGCTGGTCAAGGTTGACAAATTCATTTTCCCAGCAGATTTTATTGTCCTTGATATGGAGGAAGATGCAGACGTGCCAATCATCCTTGGGAGACCGTTCTTGGCTACAGGTCGAACCATTATTGATGTACAAAAAAGAGAATTAACCATGAGGGTACAGGACCAAGAAGTAACATTCAATGTTTTCAAGGCCATGAATTTCCCAGATGATGAAACGGAGGAGGAATGTTTCAGACTTGATATGATACACAGTACCATTCAGAACTCCAATGCAATGCAAAGTTCTATTGACAAACTTAAAACATGTCGATTGCCTGTGGAGCTTGAAGATAAAGCGTCTTTTGCACTGAAAAAGCCAATTCTTGCACTACAAGCAATAGAAGAGAAAAAGTTCCACCAGCTCAACGAATTGGAGGAATTTCACAATCAGCCTTTTGAGGATGCCAAATTGTACAAAGAAAAGGCCAAGAAGAGAAAGGATGAGAAGTTAGTACGCATACAACTGGAACCAGGGCAGAAGATACTGTTAAACAAATCAAGGGTGAAATTCTTCCCATGGAAACCAAAATCACGGTGGTCAGGTCCATTTGTGATCACCAAGGTTTTACCAGACAGAGCCGTTGAGATACATGATCCCAACTCTAACAAAACAGTCAAGGTTAAAAACAAGCATGTCAAGCACTACTGGGGAGAATCATTTGAGCGACAAAAAGAAAGTGTCATACTTTCAGATCCAGCTTAACGTTCGAGAAGTCACTGTTGGATTTTCTACGGCCCCAAGGATCGAATACAAAGCATTCAAACATGTGTGAATAGAACGAGGGAGTTGCGGAATACTCACATCGATCGGTTGAACGACGCATGAGGCAACAAAAATCTAATTTTCTGCTCACTGGACTGCTCGGCAGTGAGCTGCTGTCCTCCACCATTTTCGGCCATCAATCTTCAAGAATCCAAGCTCCAAGCTTCGTCAAATGATTCCCGGCTCATGGGTGGACTTCCCTATCACCTTCGCATGACTTCGTAGTGTGCTAGCACTCTCGATTTTGCCACAAAATCGGGACTTTTGTGCTTCCCTTGCTCACGGTTTCTGGGCAGAAACCATTGAAGAAAGACCCCTCCATGGGCGAGAGAGAGAAAAGAAATTGTTGCTCCAAAACATGAGCAAAGAGAGAGAATGAAAAGAAAAATGTGTATTAGATTTTTAATTTCCAAAATCAATTAACCATATACCATTTTTCATTTTAAAAAGTCAAAAAGGCAAAAGATAATTAATGTCTTCCAACTACCACCATCAATCAATCAAATTGTCACATCACTCAAAGTAACATGATTTGACGCTTGATGTGACTAGCGATTTGACGCTTGATTTGACTTACGTGTCGCACTCGAATTTGAAATTCGAACGCGCTCGTAAATAATCTCGGGCTCGGGTTCGCTAATTCTAAATTAACGAATTTTCCGTTGCGATGCAATTAAATGATTATGCCTAGCAAAATCACTATTCACGTCGCTAACGAATTAATTCTAAATTAACTCGTTCGCCCGAATTAAAATGTAATTTTAATTCCGCGTCGAAATCCAATTTCCTATAATATATCGAATATATTATATTTTCGATTAATTCCAAATTAATCGTTATCTCTATTTAATTGATATTTTATCCCAGATAAAATATCTCCGCAATTAATCCCAGATTAATTTTCTCTCTCATCTAATTAATCCCAGATTAATTAAAAGTGCGAGTCATACGTCATCAGTGAATCTTCGGGAAGTGACCCATGAGATCCCCGGATATGTTGGTAGTAAATACGGTCGTCGGACTATCCGAACACGTAAGTACCTAGTACTACGTTTGTACCGATTTACAAGACAAGGTTGGCTTCTAGCAAAGCGCCATGCCTACCCAATTCTCCGGAAATATCATTACAGGAATAAGGATCTATATCATGCGTAGTATACGTAGTATACGTAGTATTGCATATTTTGATCCAGTATCGGATGATCACATGCAAGGCCTGGGGCTGGTACAGTGTCTGCCCCGTACGAAGCATATATCGGATTACGAGCAACTAGTCTCTTTATAATCGGATAATCATGACCAAGTCATATTATCCCGACGGTTGCAACCTTTTTAGAGAACCAGTTCCGTATCCCTACGCTATCATCATCTCCATATGACTTGAGTGATACTTCCGTCTTGACATCACACCCAACACACTACGATTCTCGATATACCCAGAAGAGGCGTACACAGAAACCGGTTAAAGCCCTGGACGACCAAAACCAAAGTATATTGATTGTCGCAAGTATTAGCGGTGCAAGTCTCAGGTTAAGACCAAATACACCTACCCTGATTTCGGACTTCCATAGACACATAGTCATACTACCAATGGAATTCCGATGGGGTCTATCCAGAGCGAAGCTGTTTCCCGTACCATCGGTAAAACACAACCTCCTATTACACTTGCATAAGTATCCTATACCCAAATATATGAGAACTATGTCGTTATGCCCTCACAACGCGCACAAGTGTAATACTAGTCTTTTACGTATTTATCGATGTCCAATCTCGATAATACTCTGACTAGGGATATTTAATGATTTATCCTTCGTGGACTGATACTGTCTCATATCATTCTCAATCACAGGGACCTCCTATCATTTATATATCTTGGTGATCTAATCACAAATGATAAGAGTGCAATCTCCTTTGTCACATAGTTAATTTGTACAACAACACCATGATCTGTACAAATAGTGACGCTATGGGTCATAATTGTCCAACAATCTCCCACTTGGCCTATAGCCAGTCACTTGAGTGTCTTACACCCGAACTATGTACGGTTGGCTCAAATTGTTGAGAAAAGGCTTTCGTCAGCGGATTTGCATGATTATCATCTAATACGATTTATACGATCATCACATCACCACGATGTATGATTCGAACGAATCAGATGAATAGTCGAAGTATGTATCTGGATCGTTGATGAGACCATTAATTCTTTAGCCTGCGCTGCAGCCTAGCTCAGCTGCTAACAGAACTATATATATTCTAATTAGATTTGTTATCGACCCAAATGGCTTCTATTGCTGCCTCAGCTGAAGCAATAACCCGCATTTGTTGTTTATTCTGTAACAGTATATTGCTTGGAAGATTTCCAGCTCATTGTTCCGTTATTCAAACTGTATAGTACCGGTTACGACTTATAGTCATTTTATCGGTTAGGAAACTTGCTACAGTGATCCCAGTCACTTCAAGTTCTCCATCTCCATAGTATAAGACAGCATCCTAAGTTCTCTAAGATACTAACGGATGTTCTTAACTTCAATCCAGTGACTATCACTTGGATTGGCCTGTTTGTGAATCCATATGCTCAAAGCGTATGGGACATCAGGTCACATACATTTTTCAATGTACGATTTCTCGGAGAGTGTTAACAATTTAATCTATCCCAGTAGATCTTTATTCCTAGAATAAAGGTTTTTTCTCCCAAGAATTCTATGGAGAATTTTCTCGAAAGCCAAGCTTTCACCGATAGTTATGGGAATATCATTTCCAAGAAATGACATATTATCATTATTTTATAGGACAGCCACTGTCAGTGCGCTCCCACTAACCTCCTTATATACACAAGAATCATTTCATTTTGAATCAAATCATAAACCATTATTATTACATCAAAACGATAATTCCAAGAACCTAATGCTTGCTTCAATCCAAACATGGATCGAATAACCCGCAAACCTTGTTTGCTAGTTTTGGTATGACAAAACCATCAGGAATTTGTAAACATCCTCCGAAAGGTTTCCTTTTCAGGAAAGTAATTTTCCCGTTAAGCTGACATATTTCATAAATGAAACATGCAGCTTTAACAAGCATTATCCAAATGGATTTACCGTGGAAATAGGTAAAAGGTTGAATCGTAATCAACACAATGTTGATAACGATACCTTTCCGCTACAAGCCTAGCTTAGTACGTTGGTATGTTGCCATCCATGTATGTCTTCCTTGAAGACTTATAAAGTACCAATAGGCACAATGCCTTGCGGTACATCAACTAGTATCCAAACATAGTTGATATACATGGAATCCATTTCGGATTCATGGCACTTTGCCATAATAGGGAGTCGATACATTGTATCACTTCCTCATACGTAGTCAGCTGGTATACCTCAATAAGATATACATCTTTATGAGGTGAGATCAGAAACCCATACCCAGGATGTTCTCTAACTCTCTCCGACATATGTGGTTCTTGTGTATTCGAAGATTAATAGTATAGTTTCATCCTTGATAAAATATTTATATGTTCCATTAAGGATCTGTGCCTGGAACAGTATTACTCCGATTTTCATCGAGTTTTACTATCCTCTCACTTACCACTGCATATCGGTATTCCTCTTAGGAAAACCGCATGGTGAGCAACAATTAAATTGTTCTCAAGTGAGTTGTATAAGTACTATACTTTGGTATCCCTAGGATAACCTACAGCTTGGCACTTATTCAATTTGGGTTTTAGTTTGGTATCATCCAAACATATGCCTGGCATACCCAAATAATCAGGAATGAGAAAACCCAGTTTCTTTCCTGTTCATATCTAATATGAAATCTGTCAAACAGATTTTTATGGAACCTTATTCAAAATAAGTTCTGCACTGTAAATGCTTATCCGTTGAAGGAAATGGTAGCTCAGAGCGACTCATGATTAACCTTATCATGTCCAACAAAATTCGGTTACTCAGTTCGGACACACCGTCAAATTGACGTGTTCCGGGAGGAGTCCTCATTTGAAAGAATACTGTACTCTTTCAAGTATATTAGAAACTTTATTGCTTAAGTATTTTCATCATGGTCTAACCGTGACGGTATAAATACTTTAGTCGATCTGTTTGTCTATTTCGTGTCGAAACTAAAAAAGTTTCCGATTTGTGTTTCATAAGAAACACATAACCATAACGCGATGCCATATCCGTAAAGGTCATGAAATATTCATTTTCACTTCTAGCCTAGCTAGACATGGGCCCACTTGCTTCACTATGAACTAGGGCTAACAGATCAGTGGCATCTACACTTTTACTAAGTAAAGGTGTTATAGGCACTTTGCCTAATAAACTAGATTCGTAGACTTTATTTGAATAGAATCAAATATGTCCGAGTACCCACTCTTCGAAAGTGTGGATATACGATTCTTGTTTTAGTTGTGTCCCAGACAACAATGCCACTTATAAGTCTCTTAACTGATCAAATCAGTTTGAGCTATTTGTTTGTCATGTTATATGTTTGAGATTTTATTTATATTCAAAATATAAATGCTGTTATTCACATCTAATGTGTGTATCTCAATATCATCTTTATATAATGAAACACTTTAGTGTTCTAGAATATAAAGGTTCACCCGCAGCGGGTTAAACACTGATATAAATATAATGTTTCTAGTCAAACTAGTTACATTATAACAGTATCCTAATTTAAGTACAAACCCGAAGGGTAGTTCCTAAATTAGGTATCTACAGTTAAAACAGCGACTTTCGTCCCGTTTCCAATTCTCAGATTAATCTCAACTGAAGTCAGTAATTTGCTCACAGCAGATTCTGAACATCAATATATATATATATATATATATATATATATATATATATCATACTAAGTATCTAAAATCCAATTTTAATACTAGTAGTGAATATATTTATGACAAACACATTTGAAGTCGGAGCCTTGCTCGTCTTCAATTCCTTCATGTCTGCTTTGTCCAAACGGCAGTCACGCTTCCGTGATCCCGTTTGCCATATTTAGGCAGACATTTTGGGATATGTCATTTATCTTCCTAGAAGATTATAATGATTTTGCCTTTGCCCTTTTCCACATTCCATAAGCCTTTGGCCTAGCCTCGGGTTTCTAGAATATCGAAGTAAGGTGCGACTAGCGCTACTTGTCTTATTGCAAACTTTTGGCTTTGTCTCCTTGAGAATAGTCGTTAACTCTCCAAGAGTTATTAATTGCAATTTAGTACTTCTAAGATCTATAAAGATCTATGAAGATCCTTAAATTTCTTTATCATACTTTAAGGATCTAATCCTTAGTTCTGATTCAGAAATTAAGGAGTCTACTGCGACAACCTTAATGGATTAAGCACTTACGTTGTCATCACATGAATCTTCCAAAGACCATGCTCTACTATTGCTTAACTTCGGGCTTTAGGCTTAATATGTTATTTTATCAAATAAAGTAACTTATTAGTTTCCAGGACCATCCTGAAATTTTTCCCAATTTGAAAATTAAACCATTTAAATACATTTTCCCTAGGATTATGTTTTAAATGTTAATCTTTCAATTATATCTTGATTTTAATAGTCCAACTATTTAATCAACGATTTCGGTACTATTTATTATAATGATTACTATAGTCCAACTATTTAATCAACTATAATTAATAGATTAAAATCAATTATATTGATTACTATAATCCAATTATAAAATCAACTATAAATGAATAGTTTGAATACAGTCCAACTGTTCTAAAAAACAACGATTTAAATATTAGTCCAACTAACATTTAATTTGTTTGACGAATAATATTTGTTTGAGCGCGTATGGCAAGTAATTAATCGAATATTGCAAATTCAATTCTTGCCTCCCACTATTTTTCGGCGAGCCTCTAACCCTCTGTCGAGTACTCAGGAAACCGTGTTTCCTAGCGGGCTAAGATCCCGTTAAATATCACACAATCTTGACTTTGGCCAAAAAATTGTATGATAATTAACTAGGAAGATCTCTAAGATCAATTGGATCCAATCCAATTCCTAGATCCAGTAGGGCGACATCCAAGTCCGAAACATATATCTTATGTATGCCAATATATCCAATATATTACCTAACTTTTTTCCTCTGAATCAACTAAGTCTTGGCTTTGGCACAACAAACTTAGTGATCCCAGTTAAGCGCGACCCATTGACCATGGAAAGCTTCGTAATCAATGTCGATGGACAAGAAGTGGTCTTGACTTTGTCCAACAAACCACAACTTGGACAAGACACCAATATGGAACAAAGCTCTCGTGATTCAAACACATCCTCGACGGACAAAGGCCTTGACTTTGGCCAACAAGCCAATGCCAGTCTCGGATCTTGAGTGAGAATCACTCAATGGAAGGAAAAACGCTTAATATGATGTGAGGGTTTTTCGCGTGCAAATTGGCAACCAATTTATTATCTTTGTTAAGGTCTCATCATCGTACACCCTGAAACATGCATTCTAAACACATAATAAAGCGCGTATAAATAAATAATAATGATATGCGGATGGATACTTTACATATTGATCCTAGATCAAATCTCTCTATTTCTCTCTCCCGCTAGCACATGTATTTACTTCTACCCGTTACACTACACTTCTAAAAAAACCTCATTTACATTTAGGGGAATAGGTGAGAAGAGAATACAAAGAATAAGGAGGTAATAAGGCTGGACACGCAGGTCTAATTAATAAATTCCAAATTTATTACAACAATTTCTAAAATTGCCCCACCCATCTAATATCCATCTGATAAACATTATTCATGCATCGCAACCATGTATTCACACAAGCATGTTATAAATCAATCTAATCAAATTAATAAATCTGATAATTAGTGACCATCCAATCTTCAAACAACGATTTGATTTTGCTCGAGTCAAACTCGTTTTGCCAATAAGTACTCAAAGTACGAATTCTCGAATTAAATTAAACTACAAAATTAAATCCAATTCAATTTGTATTTAATTCTAATTCACTATTTAATTCCAAATTAAATACTACACTTTATTTAATAAACCTTTACGATTTAAATTCCAAATTTAATCGTTACGGGTCTCAAAGCCCGATTAACGTCCAACGTCAATTTAATTAAAGTCCAATGGGCTTTTAATTAATTTCTTTAAGGCGTGGACTTTTGGTCAACTCGGGTCGAACCCAATAACCAAAGTCCAATCCGGGAGTTACCCCATAAGCCCAGAAATCAATTTTGGCCCATTAGGCCCAATTAAACTTTAAAGGTCCATTTCTCGCATTTGGGCTTTATGGAGGCGGTTTTGGGCCCAATTGAATCCAACCAATTTTGCCTAAACCCAACTTAGTACAACCAAGCCCAATAACAACATAACAAGCCCAAATCCAATTTTAAGGCCCAATATAATTAAATTACAAATTCCAAATTCCCAATTTAATTACCAAAGTGTATAGCATTATTAATCATCCAAATCAACATTTCCAAAACATCAAATTAGCCTAATTAATCATGCTTATCATCAACAAAACATGTCCAACATATTTCATCAAAAAATCAAACCCAAACATGCTTATATTGTTCTCGGCAATTTGGGGATATTTATATCCGATTCGGTTTCAATCCAATTAAATCCAAAATCGACATAAATCAACATACCCAACATGATTCCAACTCATCCAATGATTAAAATCAAAAAAACCAAGACAATTAGGGCATCATGTACCATTCGGCCAACACAAAAATTTAGGGAAAAAATGTTCCAAACAAAAATTCATCAAATTGATCAAATCAATCCTCAATTAAACATATATTAAGCATACTAATTCATCCAATTTCATTAAAACATGCTCAAATACAATTTACCCAAATTTTAAGCCCTAATCAAATTTCATGCTTTTCAATCGCTCTGATACCATTGTTGGATTTTCTACGACCCCAAGGATCGAATACAAAGAATTCAAACATGTGTGAATACAACGAGGGAGTTGCGGAATACTCACATCGATCGGTTGAGCGACGCGGGAGGCAACAAAAATATGATTTTCTGCTCACTGGACTGCTCGGCAGTGAGCTGCTGTCCTCCACCATTTTCGGCCATCAATCTTCAAGAATCCAAGCTCCAAGCTTCGTCAAATGATTCCCGGCTCATGGGTGGACTTCCCTATCACCTTCGCATGACTTCGTAGTGTGCTAGCACTCTCGATTTTACCAAAAAATCATGACTTTTGTGCTTCCCTTGCTCACGGTTTCTGGGCAGAAACCAGTGAAGAAAGAGCCCTCCATGGGAAAGAGAGAGAGAAGAAATTGTTGCTCCAAAATGTGAGCAAAGAGAGAGAATGAAAAGAAAAATGTGTATTAGATTTTTAATTTCCAAAATCAATTAACCATATACCATTTTTCATTTCAAAAAGTCAAAAAGGCAAAAGACAATTAATGCCTTCCAATTACCACCATCAATCAATCAATCAAATTGTCACATCACTCAAAGTGACATGATTTGACGCTTGATGTGACTAGCGATTTGATGCATGATTTGACTTGCGTGCCGCACTCGAATTCGAAATACGAATGCGCTCGCAAATAATCTCGAGCTCGGGTTCGCTAATTTTAAATTAACGAATTTTCTGTTGCGATGCAAATAAATGATTATGCCTAGCGAAATCACTATTCACGTCGCTAACGAATTAATTCTAAATTAACTCGTTCGCCCGAATTAAAATCTAATTTTAATTCCGCATCGAAATCCAATTTCGTATAATATATCGAATATATTATTTTGTCGATTAATTCCAAATTAATCGTTATCTCTCTTTAATTGATATTTTATCCCAGATAAAATATCTCCGTAATTAATCCCAGATTAATTTTCTCTCTCATCTAATTAATCCCAGATTAATTAAAAGTGCGAGTCATACGTCATCGGTGAATCTTCGGGAAGCGACCCATGAGATCCCCGGATATGTTGGCAGTAAATACGATCGTCGGACTATCCGAACACGTAAGTACCTAGTACTACGTTTGTACTGATTTACAAGACTAGGTTGGCTTCTAGCAAAGCGCCATGCCTACCCAATTCTCCGGAAATATCCTTACAGGAATAAGGATCTATATCAGGCGTAGTATACGTAGTATTGCGTATTTCGATCCAGTATCGGATGATCACATGCAAGGCCTGGGGCTGGTACAGTGTCTGCCCCGTACGAAGCATATATCGGATTATGAGCAACTAGTCTCTTTATAATCGGATAATCATGACCAAGTCATATTATCCCGACGGTTGCAACCTTTTTAGAGAACCATTTCTGTATCCCTACGCGATCATCATCTCCATATGACTGGAGTGATACTTCCGTCTTGACATCACACCCAACACACTACGATTCTCGATATACCCAGAAGAGGCGTACACAGAAACCGGTTAAAGCCCTGGACGACCAAAACCAAAGTATATTGATTGTCGCAAGTATTAGCGGTGCAAGTCTCAAGTTAAGACCAAATACACCTACCCTGATTTCGGACTTCCATAGACACATAGTCATACTACCAATGGAATTCTGAGGGGGTCTATCCAGAGCGAAGCTGTTTCCCGTACCATCGGTAAAATATAACCTCCTATTACACTTGCATGAGTATCATATACCCAAATATATGAGAACTATGTCGTTATGCCCTCACAACGCACACAAGTGTAATACTAGTCTTTTACGTATTTATCGATGTCCAATCTTGATAATACTCTGACTAGGGATATTTAATGATTTATCCTTCGTGGACTGATACTGTCTCATATCATTCTCAATCCAGGAACAAATCACAGGGACCTCCTATCATTTATATATCTTGGTGATCTAATCATAAATGATAAGAGTGCAATCTCCTTTGTCACATAGTTAATTTGTACAACAACACCATGATCTGTACAAATAGTGACACTATGGGTCATAATTGTCCAACAGTCACGTCTAGCTGACGACGTTAAACTTAGCGCTCGCAGGGAGGAAACCCATGCAATTTGTGTATATATTTTGATCTGGTGTTTTTTATTTTTGTGTGTTTAATTTTTGCAGGTAAAGTCATTTCACGATGGAATATTGAAGCACGCAAATCTTCGCAAGCAATTTCCTTCTCTCCCTAAAAAATCTCTGATGAAAGTCTACAAAGCTCGCTTGGAACGGATGAGGTTACTGATGATCAAATGTATTCGTACTGACATTCATTGGATTATTGAAGCACGGGTCCGATTGTCAGGTGAGTCTTATGACTCTTTTATTTCACATCTGCCTGGTTTAAAAAGGAGCACCTATGCTAAAAAAAAGAAGAGCCAAAAGAATGTGTGTTTGTTATAAATGTGCTCGTATGTTTTGTGATACTCGTTGTCGTTCTTTAGGAATGGTGTCTGATAACCGCGAAGATAAGATTAATTTCATTAGGGATGGTTTGAGTAAGGAGTCTTTGGATGATATATCTAAAACTCTTGAGACGCATCTCAGGGGATATGTGTATCACGAAATTCGTGTGTTATATGCACAATTTCAAAAAGAAAGACAACAGTTAAGTCTCGGGAATCTGACTCAAAAAGACCATGTTTGCCAATTTATAAGAAAATTGGATGGGAAGCTTGTCCCTGACACATAGACGTCAATCAAGCCGCTACTTTTCTTGTAAATATTATATCTCTTTGTCTTTTCCTGATAATTGTGATTTGTTTTGTTGTTTTGTTTTATTTTCTCCGACAGGATCCAAACCTTTTTGACTATCACGATTTATTTTACTGTTTAACTAATAATTGTCATTTGGAAGGTAGTAGTGCTATTATTTTACTCACTCTTTTCAGGTGTTATAAATTCAACTCATCATTTCATTTTTGAAGACATCCAGAGTAAAACATGGAAGCCACTTCAAGAAGATGAGTTGAAAACATCTGTGTGTTTTACGGTACTAGTATTGATGTTAAGCCACAATACGTAGAAGCAGTATAGGAATTAGGTCGAGTCTTAGCTGCAAGGAATATGCACTTAGTATATGGCGGTGGCAATCTTGGACTAATGGGGATCGTTTCAAAGGCCGTACATGAAGGAGGCAGTCATGTTTTGGGAATCATCCCAAAACCCTTGGCAGAGGCAAATCTTATTGGACCATCAAACGGAGAGGAACTGATCGTGCCAGGTATTTCTGAACGATTGGTAGAAATGATTAACTGTGATGATGCTTTTATTGCTTTGCCAGGTGGCTTGGGTACATTGGAGGAATTTTTACAGTGTTATCTTGGGTGAACCTGAACATACACCAGAAATCGCTTGGACTGTATAACATTGAAGGATTTTATGATTTTCTTTGTGTGTTTCTTGATGATGCTCGGAGAAATGGGTTCGTGTCAAAACCTATGAAAGAACTCTTTTTTACTGCAAGAACTGCTCCGGATCTAATTGACCAAATCTTAGACTATGAACCACAAATTGACCTTATCCTTTCAAAGATAAATTAGTCCGAGGACGATCGTGGTAAGAGGCGTCGGATTAATCTGGATCTTAAACTTTAATTTCCTGTAGAATTTCAGTTAACCAGGTACCGTCTTCTAAACTCTTCTTCTAATGTTTAAGACATTGGGGACAATGTCTCATTTAGGTTTGGGGGAGGGAATTAGTTGATCAGTATCTTGTTTTTATTTGTGTGTTGTTTTTATTTTTAGTCCAAAATTTTTCGAAAAAATACAAAAAAAAATTGAAATTTTTTCAAAAATTACAAAAAATATTTTGCGTTTTTGTTTTTATTTTGACTAAAAATGTGAAATTAGTAAGAGATAGTTGTGTAAGGAATTTCCACTCCTGAGACGTATCTCAAACCATTTTTTTTAAACAAGTTAATTTTTATTTATTTCCTTTTAAATTATTTAATTTTGAATTCTCCATAATACTGACTAAAATGGATCTTCAAATGCTCAGTTAGCAGGTATTATCAACATGCATAGTAACATACGGACATGAGCTATAATTGAAAAGTTTGTAATATTCAGTGCTCTAGTTTAATTGGAGGAAGCATCTCAAAAAGTGATGGAGTAAAAAAAAACGTCTGAGATCCGAGTTATTAAGTCCGTAGGGGTATTTTAACACTTAATGCCCTAAAACCAACTGGTTTGGGAGTCACTAACCCAAAGCTCGCTACATGGATCAAAGATGCTGCAAAAATATATATATCTGAAATCTGAGTAATTAAGTCTGTAGTGGCGTCTTAACACCTGGTGCCCTAAAGCCAACTGGTTTGGGAGCCACCGACCCAACATACGCTACATAGATGGAAGATATTGTATATAAATAAAAAAAAATCAAAAATCAAATAAAAAATCAGAAAAATTATTCCATTGCTACAAAAAGGTGTGAATTCTGATAAAACTTTAGGACAAAAATATTACTCTCTTATTAACTGCACTTGTGACTGTTGTGGGCAAAAATGAGTTGATTAATATTTTGTTGGCTGTGTATATGGAGAATGGTAAATATAATCGGAGAATTTACTTATTCGGTAATTTAGAAAGAAAGAAAACAACTAGTAATTTGGAGTAGAAGTTTCACCTGATTAATCACTAACTTCTTTATTCTCTTTTCGCTTGTCTTTTTGCTTTTGTATGCATTAGTTTCACTACCTTTTTACTTTTGTAAATGTTTGTGGGTATCATTGCTGTAAACCCTCACGAGACTACAACTCGTCCACTAGGGACACCTAAGGGTTTAAAGTCTTGTTGCATAGTTAAATTTTATTATGTTATTTTATTTTATGTTTTGCTCGAGGACTAGCAAAATGTTAGGTTTGAGGGTGTGATGAGTGGTAAATGTATCACTATTTCCCACTCATTTGACCTAATATTTTGTATAGTTTCTTGAGTTTTGTGAATATTTTGATGTTTTTTGTGTTATTTTGTAGATAAATAAAGTTTCAGGACTCTCTAGAGGTGATTTGGGGCCAAAACAGTGAAAATCGGATAAAAGGGCATTTTCGTCATTTCACGCATCGCGACGTGCAAGCCTTTGGCGTCGCGACACCTAACATGCGCCGAACAATGCTAACGTGTGCCGGGTCCACAAGTCAGAATCTGAGAAGTTTGACTTTGCTAACGTTCGACGTGCCACGTGTCACCATCACAACCAATCTATTAATGTACGTCGTGCCACATGTCATCATCCTACGGTGCCGACAGTCGCCATCGCCACGTGCCGCCACATGTCACTCCACGTGTCTGCCACGTCATCATCCACATCACCGGTTGACCGAGTCAAAGTGCCACGTCATCATCAACCAATCACAGCGTGCCATGTGTCACAATCTTATGGTGCTGACAATCCCTTTCGCCACGTGTCGCCATATTAGCGCCACGTCATCACAATTATTGAATCAAATTATCCGCAATCGCCACTTCAGTAGATAAGAATCTGAACCGGCCAATCACGCGTTGACAAGAACAAACTTTGCGTCGCGACGCGGGGAGCTTATTGGGGCCTATAAATAGAGCTCGAAATTTCTATTTCAAATGTACCTTCCTCTCTAAATTCTCTGATGTAAATAAGGAGTTTTCTATCTAGTTTGTTTTAATTTCAATTTTGTAATGAATTTTAATTACGTTCTGTAATAGTAATAGTAATTTACTTTCTTTACTTTTTACAGTTTTTACTATTCAACCATGAGGAGGTAACTTCCCCCTGCTATGGTGAAAGGTAATTCTTTTACTATTGCTATTTAGATTAATCTCCCTTAAATATAATATATTCACTATTTAAAATTTGACTTAAAAATGATACCGCCAGATTGGTCAGTTGGTAATTAAATTTTCTTACCGCCTATATGGCAGGTTTATTTTGGTTCCGCCTTTATGGCTAGTTGGACTTAATTTGACTTAATCAGGTTACCGCCTATATGGCCGGTTGTTAAAATAATCACAAGTTAATATATTATATTAAGGGAGATATCTAAATAGTAAATAGTAAAAGTTGATCATTTTACCTTAGCATTTTATTTTATTTTAATTTACTTTTCAGCTTTTACTTTACCGTAATTACTTTTCAGCATTTTTACTTTATGTCTTTTATTTTACTAGCCCTAGTTATGTGTCGTAACTAAGTTAGTTATCTGGGGTTGTGATAAATTTTAATATCACCGGTTTATAAAGGGTTATTTTATAGTTTGGGTAATTTAAAGGTTTACTTATTAAGTCTTAAGCTTAATGCGTCTTGTTAATTGGCCACTAATAAGATTGATCTGGTAAATCTAAAATAAACTTGACAAAGGAATTTTAGGTTTCAGCCTTAGACTTAATAGCCCACGATCTTCCTTGAGGATAGATAACCCTTTAATAGATTTCCTTACAGGATACACATATACCTTTCGGGCGGGGGTAGCCATAATTGGAACTTAAACTTAATGAATCAAGATAATTTGGTTGACATAGACATATGGTTCAATTGGGTTAAACTGGGTATTTGCGTCTGACCATCGACAGAGGCTTTCGCATAATTTAGTGTTCCAGGTTAGTAAACCAATTTATTACACAAACATGAAATAACCACTTCATCTTTTAAAAGATATTAGAAAGATTCACAACCCTAAATAGTTTCCTAATATTGAATTTCCTTAAACCTACTTTCGTGCAATTTTATTTACTTGTTTTTAAATTTAGAATCATAACCATTTCAGATTAATCAAACAACCTGTTAGATACTAGTAATCATTTGACCTCATAAAATTAATAGATTAGGTATTAAGTCCTCGTGGGATCGATACTTTTTATACTACTTGAACGATACGTGCGCTTGGGTTATACGCGTGTGTAAGCACCGGTCAGATTACTTGGATATATAAATTATAAAAGTCCATATGATTAGTACCGGATTAATAAGATACGAGACAATATTAATCCACAAAAGGTTTAATCATTAAATATCCATACTCGTAGTATTATCGAAAATGGACATCGATAATGCGGAATAGGCTAGTATTACACTTGTGCGCGTTATGGAAGCTTAACGGCATAGTTCTCATATATTTAAGTATTGGATACTTATGCAAGTGTGATATGAGGTTCTATTAGCCATTGGATCGGGAACAGCTTCGCTCTGGATAGACCCATCAGAATCTCATTGGTAGTATGACTATGAGTCTATGGGAATCCAAATCAGGGTAGGTGTATGTGGTCTTAACCTGAGACATGCATCGCTAATACTTGCGACAATCAGTATACTTTGGTTTTGGTCGTCCGGAGCTTTAACAGGTTCTATGTATGCCTCTTCTGGGTATACTAAGAATCGTAGTGTATTGGGTATGATGTCAAGATGGAAATATCACTTCAGTCATATGGAGATGATGATCATGCAGGGATACATAATTAGTACTCTTAAATGCTATAGCTATTGGGATAATATGACTTGGTCATGATTATCCGATTACAGAGACTAGTTATTAGTGATCCGATATATGCTTCGTACGGGGCAGACACAATTCCAGCCCTAGGCCTAGCATGTGACATCTGATACTAGATCGTAATACGCAATACTTTGTATACTACGCCTGATACAGATTATATATATTCCAAATTGAACATATTTCTGGAGAATTGGGTATGCACGGTGCTTTGCTAGAAGCCAACCATGTCTTGTAAATCGGTAAGAACGTGGTACCGGGTACGCACGTGTTTGGATAGTCCGACAACCATATTTACTGCCAACATATCGAGGATCTCTTGGGTCGCTTCCCAAGATTCACCGATGACATTTGGCTCGAATAGAATTAATCTGGGATTAATTATGAAAGAGAAAATTAATTTGGGATTAATTGCTTCAAGAATTAATCTGGTATTAATTACAGTAAGAATTAATCTGGGATTAATTATCAAAGAGAAAATTAATCTGGGATTAATTGCGTCAAGAATTTATCTGGGATTAAATTCGTCGAGAGGATAGAACACGATTAATTTGGAATTAATCGGCAAAATGAATTTAATAGTGAAATTATATTTTACTATTTAATTTATTTAATTGGGCTAAAATAATATATTAGATATATTAATTGAAATTGGATTTCAATGCTGAATTAAATTGGATTTTAATTCTAGCGAACGAATTAATTTGGAATCAATTCGCGAGCGACTTCCGTAATAATTTTGCTAGGCATTATTATTTAATTAAATTATATTTAATTACGTCGCTATGGAAAAATTTGTTTAGTCGGATTAAACGAATCTGGGCCCAAAGCTTAGTTGTGTGTTGGAGATGCCAACCAAATTTTGAATTTCAAAGTGGTGGGACCCACTTGACTTACATCAACTTGTCAAAAGTCGATGGAAGTGGTTGAGCTCATTTATTGAAATCTTACACACAACCAAAGTGTGTTTAACAAGTTTTGATTTTTTGGAAAAACAAAAACACTTTACTTTATTTTTAGAAAACATAACAAACATACATCAACTTTTGTAACAAGTTGAAAAAATCATCTTCTCTATTCTACCTCTCATGGCCGAACCTACATTCCTTGGAGGATAACAATTTTCTTTCAATTTTTGGACAAAGCTAGCACTTTGGGGGTCAACTAAGGTGATAGCGAAACTCACCCTTGAGTTTGGAATGCAAAAGAAAGCTTGGAGCTTCCACACATCCATGAAAAGTTTTGAATCTCAACCGATCAAAGTAAATAATTTCCGCAACATGTCTTTGATTTATTCACACAAAAATCATCTTAGTGATCTTGTGGCATGTGTAGGACACTAACAATGGTATCTGAGTCATCCTAAGTTTGATTTGAATTCTAGGGTTTATGGACTTTAATTTGGGGATTTAGTGTTTGGAGCATGATTTGTCTATATTGATTGTTGAGTTATGTTTGTATGATGATGAATTGGATTTGTTCATCTTTGGAATTGAGATAAATTGATTAGACCAAAAATCCCTAATTCATGGCCGAATACTACCCTAGAGTAGCTCATGGTGATTTTTTGAAAATTAACAATTGGATGTGTTGTTGGCATGAAATGTATGATTAGATGTTGATTTAATTTGATTGAAATCAAATTGCATGATAATTTCCTTGCCAAAACCGTGAACCTAAGCATGTTTAATGGATTGATTTTGCTTCAATTGTGTTGGACATGAATTGGCATTAATGAGCATGATTAATTAGTTTAAATTGATGTTTTGGAAATATTAGTTTAATTAATTAATTATGGTAATTACATTTTAATAAAAATTAATGTGATATTTAGAATATTATGTTAATATATTAGTCTTTAAATTGGATTGGGCTAAATTTATTGTAATTGGGCTTAATGGGCTTGGTTGGGCCAAATTTGGTTTTGGGCAAAAAAGGTGATTCCTTATTGGGCCCAAAACCATTTCCATAAAGTCCAAATATGACAATTGTGCCTTTAAAAATTTAATTGGGCCTAAATTGATTTTTGACATAGAGTGATTCCTATTTGGGCCTTGGCATTTTGGGTTTAATCCATAATGGCCAAAGCCCACGCCTGAAGAATTAATTGAAAGCCCATTGGACTTTAATTGAATAGTATTGGATGCTAATTGGGCCTTTGAGACCCATATAGATTGGATTTGGAATCCAAGTCTAAAAGGCACCATTAAAAGTGTAATTATTTAATTTGGAATTAAATATGAATTAGTATTGGATATGATTTAAATTGGATTTAAAATTGTAGTTCGATATAATTCAAGAATACGTACTTTGAGTATTTATTCTTAAACGAGTTGAACTCGCACAAATCAAATCTTTGTTTGAACATTGGATGGTCATTAATTCAAAGATTAATTAATTGGATTAGATTGATTGAATAACATGCTTTGTGTTACTTTGATGTATTTGTATGAATAATGTATATCGGATGGATATTAGAAGGGTGAGGCAATTTTGGAAATTGTTGTAATAAATTTAGAATTTATTAAATTGGACCTGTGTATCCATCCTATTATCTCTATTCTCTTTGTATTTCACTTCTCACCAATTCCCCTCAATGCAAATGAGGTTTCTTTAATGTATTATATAATTGGGTAGAAGTATGAATAGTGCTAGCGGGAGAGAGGAAATGGAGAGATTTGTTCTATGAACAAATTTGTTATATATCCATCCGTATATCATTATTAATTTATTTCGCGCCTTATTATGCTTTTAGAATGCATGCTTAAGGGTGTATGATGAGACCTAATCAAAGATAATAAATCGGTGGCCAATTTACGTGAAAAACCCTCATTAAATATTAAGCGTTTTCCTCTCAAGATCCAAGATTGGCATTGGTTTGTTGGCCAAAGTCAAGATCAATGTCCATCACGGATGTGTTTGAACCACGAAAGTTTTGTTCTATATCGCATGTCTTGGGCGGTTGTGACTTGTTGGCCAAAGTCAATGTCACTTCTAGTTCATCGACGTGGATTACGAAGTTTTCCCACTGTCAATGGGTCGCGCTTAACTGGAATCATTGAGTTTGTTGAGCCAAAGCCAAGGCTTAGTTGATTCAGAAGAAAATGTTAGGAAATATATATTGGATATATATCTCGGACTTGGAGGTCCACCTACCGGATCTAGGAATTGGATGGGATCCAATTGATGTTAGAGATCTACCTAGTTAAGTTTCATACAGCTTGTTGGCCAAAGTCAAGGTTGTGTGTTATTTAATGGGATCCTAGCCCGGAGTTGAGTAAATAGTAGAGCATGAGCTTAGGAAGACTCATCGTGATGATAACTTTAGTGTACAATTCGTTATGCTTGCCGCAATGACTCCTTAATTTTGTCGTCAGAACAAAGGGTTGGATCCTTATACCATGATGTTGAAATTAAAGGATCTTCATAGATCTAACCTTAGATCTTAGAAGTACAAATTGAAAAAGAAGCTCTTTCACTCGCGTATGTCAAAGGATACATCTGTCGAGCACTAGATGTCGCTGATGATTGCTGACATCGAACAGCTAGGTTAGCTGGGCATTACCTACGAGGCCGAGACTTCCATAGATTTGATCTTACAGTCTCTGCTCGAAAGTTGGGGCGGGTTCATAATGAACCAAGAGAAAACTCTTGGAGAGTTAATGGCTATGCTCAAGGAGGCAGAGCCAGAGCTTTCAAAATGGCAAGAAGCGCAAGGCACATCTTACTTTGACATCCCAGAAGGCCAAGGCTTGGCCGAAGGCTTTTAGGGGTGTGAAGAAAAAAGGGGCAAAGGCAAAATCATCACAGTCTTCTGGGAAGACAAAAGACATATCCCAAGATGTTTGCCTAAACTGTGGCAAACGGGGTCACTGGAAGCGTGACTGCCGTATGGACAAGGCAGACATGAAAGAAGTGAAGGTGGGCAAGGCTCCGACTTCAGGTATGTTTATTATAAACATGTCCACTACTAGTTTTAAAATTGGATTTTGATACTGGATGTGGTACATACATATGTACTGAAGTGTGGGATCTGCTGATTAGCAAGAGACTGGCTTCATATGAGATCGACCTGCGAGTCAGAAACGGGGTGAAAGTCGCTATTTTGGCTGTGGGAACCTAAGTTTTGGAACTGCCCTTTGGGCATGTACTTAAATTAGGAAACTGTTATAATGTACCTAGTTTGACTAGAAACATTATATCTATATTTAGTTTAACCTGTTGTGGGTAAACCTTTATGTTCCCGAAAACTGGGTGTTTTGTTTATAAAGATGATATTAAGATATACACATTAGATGTGAATAACAGTATTTATATTTTGAATATAAATGAATCTCAAACATATAATATGACAAACAAAATGCTCAAACTGGATAAATCAGAAGAGACTTATTTGTGGCATTGTTTTCTGGGACACATTAACAAGACTCGTATATCCACACTTTCGAAGAGTGGATACTTGGACGAATTTGATTCTAATTCAAATGACGTCTGTGAATTTTGTTTATTAGGCAAAATGCCTAAAACACCTTTTACCAGTAAGGGTGTAGGTGCCACCGAGCTGTTAGCCCTTGTTCATGGTGACGTATGTGGGCCCGTGTCTAGCTAGGCTAGAGGTGGATATCAATACTTTGTAACCTTTACGGATGTTGCATCAGGTTATGGTTATGTGTTTCTAATGAAACACAAGTCGGAAACTTTTGAGAAATTCAAAGAGTTTCGACACGAAGTAGAAAAATAGACTCGCAAAAGTATTAAAACATCACAGTTTCTGATCTCACCTCATGTAGATATTAATCTTATTGAGGAATACGAACCAGCTACGTATGAGGAAGTGATACAAAGTATCGACTCCGCTTTATGGCAAGGTGCCATGAAGTCCGAAATGGATTCCATGTATACAATCAAGTTTGGATATTGGTTGATGTACCAGAAGGCATTGTGCCTATTGGTAGCAAATGGATCTTCATGGTGAAGACATACATGGATGGAAACGTATAAAGCTAGGCTTGTAGCGAAAGGGTATCGTCATCAATATGGTGTTGATCGACGAAACATTTTACCTGTTGCCATGATTAAATCCATTCGGATAATGCTTGCTATTCCTGCATATTTCGCTTATGAAATATGGCAGCTGGACGTCAAAACTGATTTCCTTAACGGAAACCTTTTGGAGGAGGTTTACCCTGACGGTTTTGTGGTGCCAAAACATGCAAACAAGGTTTGCTAGTTAAACCGGTCTATTTATGGATTGAAGCAAGCATTGTGTTCTTGGAACCAACGTTTTGATGAGATCATAATGGTATATGGTTTCATTCAAAATGAAGATGATTCTTGTGTATATAAGAAGGTTAGTAGGAGCGCACTGACAATGATTATCTTATACGTTGATGATGTATTATTTCTTGGAAATGACATTCCCATATTAAAATCGGTGAAAGCTTGGCTTTCATTAAAAATTCTCCATGGAATACTTGGGAGAGACAACCTTTGTTCTAGGAATAAGGATCTACTAGGAGAGATCTAAAAGTTTTTGGCGCTCTCCGAGAGCTCGTACATTTTTAGACATGTACGCGACTTGGTGTCTCATATGCTTTGAGCATCTGAAGTCACAATTAGGCCGATCCAGGTGATGGTCACTAGATTGATGTAAAGAACATCCTTAAGTATCTTAGACGAACTAAGGATGCATTCTTAATTTATGGAGATGGAAAACTTGAGGTGACTGGGTTCATCGATGCAAGTTTCCAAATCGATCATTACGACTGTAAGTCGCAATCTGGGTACATATTTGTTTGAACTACAAAACAGTGAGCTGGAAATTTTCCAAGCAAGATATTATTGCCGATTCTACAACAAAAGCGGAATACATTGATGTGGCTGAGGTAGCAAAAGAAGCATTTTGGATCTATAAAATTCCTAATTAGATTAGGAGTAGTTCTGTTAGCAGTTGAGCTAGGCTACAGCACAGGCTAAGGAATTACGGTCTCATCAATGATCCAAGTATCTACTTCGACGGTTTCATCTGATTCGTGAGATCACACATCATGGCGATGTCAAGATCGACAAGATCATTTCAGATGATAACCTTGGATATCCGCTGACGAAAGTGATATCTCAACATAAGTATGAGCGACATGTACATAGTTCAGGTGTTGGACACTTGAGTGATTGGCTATAGGCCAAGTGGGAGATTGTTGGACAATTATGACCCATAACATCACTATTTGTAAAAGACATGGTGTTCTTTGTACAAATTAACTATGTGACAAAGGAAATTGCTCTTTTATCATTTTGTAATTGGATTACCTGGATATATAAATGATAAAAGTCCATATGATTAGTGCCGGATTAATAAGATATGAGACAGTATTAATCCACGAAAGGTTTAATCATTAAATATCCCTAGTCGTAGTATTATCGAGACTGGACATCGATAATGTGGAATAGGCTAGTATTACACTTGTGCGCGTCATGGAAGCTTAACGGTATAGTTCTCATATATTTAAGTATTGGATACTTATTCAAGTGTAATAGGAGGTTCTGTTAGCCGTTGGATCGGGAACAGCTTCGCTCTGGATAGACCCCTCGGAATCCCATTGGTAGTTTGACTATGTGTCTATGAGAACTCGAATCAGGGTAGGTGTATGTGGTCTTAACCTAAGACTAGCATCGCTAATACTTGCGACAATCAGTATACTTTGGTTTTGGTCGTCCGGAGCTTTAACAGGTTCTGTGTACGCCTCTTCTGGGTACACTGAGAATCGTAGTGTATTGGGTGTGATGTCAGGATGGAAGTATCACTTCAGTCATATGGAGATGATGATCACGCAGGGATACAGAACTAGTACTCTTAAATGTTATAGCTATCGGGATAATATGACTAGGTCATGATTATCCGATTATAGAGACTAGTTGCTAGTGATCCGATATATGCTTCGTACGGGGCAGACACAATTCCAGCCCTAGGCCTAGCATGTGACATCCGATATTGGATCGTAATACACAATACTTTTTATACTACGCCTGATACAGATTATATATGTTCCATTTTGAATATATTTCTGGAGAATTGGGTAGGCACGGTGCTTTGCTAGAAGCCAACCATGTCTTGTAAATCGGTAAGAACGTGGTACCGGGTACGCACGTGTTCGGATAGTTCGACAACTGTATTTACTGCCAACATATCCAGGGATCTCTTGGGTCGCTTCCCAAAGATTCACCGATGACATTTGACTCGAACAGAATTAATCTGGGATTAATTATTAAAGAGAAAATTAATCTGGGATTAATTGCATCAAGAATTAATCTGTGATTAATTACGGTAAGAATTAATCTGGGATTAATTATCAAAGAGAAAATTGATATGGGATTAATTACGTCAAGAATTTATCTGGGATTAAATTCGTCGAGAGGAGAGAACGCGATTAATTTGGAATTAATCGGCAAAATGAATTTAATAGTGAAATTAGATTTTACTATTTAATTTATTTAATTGGGCTAAAATAATATATTAGATATATTAATTGAAATTGGATTTCAATGCGGAATTAAATTACATTTTAATTCTAGCGAATGAATTAATTTGGAATCAATTCGCGAACGACTTCCGTAATAATTTTGCTAGGCATTATTATTTAATTAAATTATATTTAATTACGTCGCAATGGAAAAATTCCTTTAGTCAGATTAAAAAAATCCAGGCGCAAAGCTTAGTTGTGTGTTGGAGATGCCAACCAAATTTTGAATTTCAAAGTGGTGGAACCCACTTGACTTACATCAACTTGTCAAAAGTCGATGGAAGTGGTTGAGCTTATTTATTGAAATCTTACACACAACCAAAGTGTGTTTAACAAGTTTTGATTTTTTGGAAAAACAAAAACACTTTACTTTGTTTTTAGAAAACATAACAAACACACATCATTTTTTGTAATAAGTTGAAAAACTCATCTTCTCTCTTCTACCTCTCATGGCCGAACCTACACTCCTTGGAGGAGAAAATTTTTCTTTCAATTTTTGGACAAAGCTAGCACTTTGGGGGTCAACTAAGGTGATAGGGAAACTCACCATTGAGTTTGGAATGCAAAAGAAAGCTTGGAGCTTCCACACATCCATGAAAAGTTTTGAATCTCAACCGATCAAAGTAAGTAATTTATTCACACACAAATCATCTTAGTGATCTTGTGGCATGTGTAGGACACTAACAAATATACCCTGTATTTCTGGAAGGCCTTTTCTAGTAGTAGTAGGAGTGTTAATAGACGTACAAAAAGGCCTCCTCACTTTCCTGGTGAATGGAGAGATATTAGTTGTCAGAATGTTTGACCTTATAGGAGACTAATAAAGTCAAGAAAATAGAAATTTAATGCAACCAAGAGAAAATAAAAAGGAAGCGAGAGTGGAGAAGTAGACAGATAAGGTGACTGACGAAACAGTGGTGTGTGAGGCCTTCAAGGTGAATTTACAGGAAGAGCACTACAGTATAGCTGTGGTGTGCCATTAATTTGACATCATCTTACATCATGTCACTACACAACCAAAACCACCAGACCCCAGTCCATCCAAGCCAAAAGGGAAAATGGAGTCCACAAATACAACCTCTACAACCACTAGCAAAGGAAAACAAGTATGGGTAAGAATGAAAGATCGAGGAAAGCAAGCCAGTGCAAACTAGTCTAAATATATATTGCCATACAGAAACAAAAAGCGTACACTTGGAAATGAGGCATCTACAAGCCCATCGCTTGAATTGAGACCACCATGCGTATTTGGGTGGTTACGTTTGGCTGAAGATGTTAAACTTAACACTAACGATGAGGCAACCACACATTTATTTTCCTTATTTTTATTTTATTTTATTTTTGTGTGCTATTTGTGTGTTTAAAAGTTTGCATGTTTATTTATGCAGATACTCGCAAAACCCACACAGTCTGCGTAGCCAAAATCTGACCAACATGAGACTGATCAACTCCATGCACGATATTGTTGCTCCCCGCTCTCAATCTTTATGCTTATTTTACATTGAGGACAATACAAATTTTAAGTTTGAGAGTGTTTAAATGTTAGTGTTAGTTCCTACTATTTAAGAAAAAAATTAGTCCTAGCTAATAAAGCATAAGTCTAATGATGAGGTTAATTGCTTTAAGATGAAATTTTAGAAATGATAAGTGCCCAATTGAATTTTATCATATGCCTTGAGTATGTGATCTAGGATAGACTCATAAGCATTTAAAAGTAGGTTTCTAGTAGTAAGAACTTAGGTAGTTGACAAAGTGACTAGTTGAGGATATTATTTGAAGAAGAATGACTGTTTTCTTAGATATTCGTCTCTGTTTGTAATTGTTTATGATATATGGTATGGTTAGTGATTGGTGAAATCACACACGTTACACAAGCGCACGTATCGCTCAAGTAGTATAAAAATATCGATCCCATGAGGACTTAAATTCTATGTTGTTAATTATTGGAGTTATTTATTTACAGTATCTAATTGAGGTTGGAAGGAATTTTTCGTTGGTTGAAGATGATTTATCTAAAAAAATAAAAATACAAAATAAATTCAAAGGAAATTAATAATAAATAAAACATCCAGGGTTGTGAATCTGCCCAATACTACTCTATTGATGAATTGATTCTCCTATACATGTGTAATAAATCAATTGTTAACCTGGAACACGAAGATATGCAAAAGCTTCTGTCGATGGTCTGATGCAAACACCCAAAGTAACCCAATTAACTATATGTCTATGTTAATTAAGAAACTCCAAAATCATTAAGATCAAGTTCCAATTATGGCTACCCACGCCTGAAAAGTATATGTCTATCCTGGAAGGAAATCTCTAAGGTGAGATCATGAGTTATTGAATCTAAGGCTGAAACCTAAAATCTCTTCGTCAAGTTCATTTTAAGTTTACCACATCAATCTTATTGGTGATCAGGCAACAAGAAGCACTAATCTTAAAATTCAATAAACAAGCTAAAGCATCACACATATATAAAGAAAATCAATTATTAAACTTGTGAATATTGTGTTTCATCACTTTTCTAGATTAAAAATAAAAATGCTGGGGTTGGGGGATTCACCTTTAATATTTCAAATGTAGAAATTTCACTTTATTATAATATAGAAATTGTCAGTGTTATCCAATTAAGTCAAACTAGCCATAAAAGCAGTATTATTATTTGTTCATAAACCAGCCATATTAGCGATAATTATCTGTCACCTAAAGACCGACCATATAGGCGGTGTCACATTATGTCAAATAAAACAAACCAGCCATTAAAGAGGTATCAACTTTAATCCATGTTATTAAATTATAATTTCCATATTATAAATTAAGTGAGATTAATCTATCTTATCATATTAAAGGTTTCACACTCCCCCTAGCGGAAATTAACTACAAAACATAAAAGAAAATAAAAACACACAAATTATTATTAATAAAAATAAAAATACATAATTAAAATACAGAAAATAAACACACAAGATACAATCCTCAAGTTCCTTAAGAGAAACCTGAAGGAAAGTATGAAATTTACAAATGAAATCAAGCTCTATTTAGAGGCAAAATTTTACCTCCACCAAACATGGCATCAAACACTCCACCAAATCCTCCACCAAACATGCACGCATGTTTGGTAGAAGTTTGAAAATTGTAAATTATCATTTACTATTTTTGTATTTTTTTTTTGATAATGACTTTAATAATTATACATGACACACTTTGGATTTTTCATCAATTTCGGTCTTGAAAACTTTAGAATTCGAAATTCTTATGAACATCGATTTTTGAGTCCTCTTTCATCTAGAACTTGAATCACCTCAATCTGATATTGGAGTAAAACGTTATGGCCAAAATACGAAAAATTACACAAAGTTGAAATTTTCGAAATTGTACTTCGTTAGAACGCCATTTCAAGTTTCCAACCTCCAAAATTCAAATGTCAAGTCCAATTTTTGCCATTATTTATTTCACATGTCATCTTGATTGATTCCATTGAGTCACGATTATATTTTATCTGCAAAATAAACTAAAACACATCAAAATGTTCATAAACCTCGAGAAACCCTACAAAATATTAAGTAAATGAGGTGGTAAATATTGATATATTTTCCACTCATCACACCCCCAAACCAAACATTTTACTACTCCTCGAGCAAAATAAACAAAACAAAATGAAATAATAAACTAATACTAAATTAATCTAAACCACTTTCATAGGGATCACAGTTGCATTTAGCGTATGCAACAAGCCTTTAAACCCCTATGTGTCCCTAGTGGACGAGTTGTAGTCTCGTGAGGGTTTACAACGATGATACCCACAAACGTCAATTAAATGCAATCAAATAAAATTTAAAAGAAACAAAATAAACAAACTAAAAATTCAACTAAAAAGTGAGATTCTCATCCAAGTTAGTAATTGTTTTATTTCTTTCTAAATTACCAAATAAGTAAATTCTCCTATTCTTTTACCATTCTCCATATTCACAATCAACAAAGTATTAATCAATTCATTGTGCCCACAATATTCACAAGTGTAGTTGAAAAGAGTGTAATATTTTTGTACTAAATTTATGTTAAAGTTCACACATATTGGCAATGAATATTTTTTATATAAATAGACTTTTTTTTATCAAGCTTCACTGTTTGACGCAAACAATCAATGCTTACTGAGGCAAGATATCCGATTACTGAGTAAAAGCTTTATTAAACTAGTTAAGTCTACCGTTTGACTCGAACAATCACTACTGACCAGACAAGATGTCTGGTTACTAAGTAGAAGCTTAATTATTATCTAACTAATTCAAGTCGTACCGTTTGACAGGAACAGTCACTACTTGCTAGGCAAGACGTCCGGTTACTAAGTAAAACTTGGTCACTATTTAACTTCTTTTTTTTTTCTTTTTAAAAAAATAAAATTTCACTGCCTTTAGGTGCTGGCTCCAATAAACTAAAGAAGTGAATATTACAAAATTTTCACTTACAACCCATGTTCATTGTTTCCGTGTATATTGATAATACATGTCAAATGAGCATATTAAGATCAAATTTAATCAATATTATGGAGAACTCACAAATTTAAATAATTCAAAATGGAATAAATAAAAAATAACTTGTTACAAATTAGATTGAGATACGTCTTAGGAGCGTGAACTCCTTATACAGCTATCTCAAAACAATAATTTCACTTGGTTAGTTAAAAATTAAGAAAAAATAACAAACTAGACAACTAAGCAAAATAAAAATAAAACAAAGAAAAATAAAAATAACAAAGTAAAAAAAAATAAAAACAAACTAGTCAACTATCCCTTCCCCCTAACCTAAATGAGACATTGTCCACAATGTCTTAAAAAGATGAAGAAGAGTTTAGAAGACATAAACTGGTTAGCGTACAAAAAGAAAACATGCACAAAACAAAACATAACATTTAGGAAATAACAAGATAATACATACAATAATCACCCCCAAACCTAAACCTAGCACTATTCCCAATGCAATACATAACAAAGTAAAAATAAAGGAACAACACTATTGTGCTAATTGCTTGATTTGTTAGACATCATTCCTTGATGGCTCATGTTTTCACTGGTAGATTGGTTTGTTTTGCTTTAAGTGCTCCGTCTATGTGTTTTCCTATAAAAAATAACACACAAAATTTAAAAACTATACAACATGTGTACACAAAATAAAAAAAAATAAAAATTAGAGTAAAAATAAAAAGTTTGCATGGGTTGCCTCCCTGCTAGCGCTAAATTTATCGTCTTCAGCCAGACGTGTTTGAAGATTATCGTTCAATGAGGATTCAGTGTGGTTTTGGACGTCCTGGAAATGACAATGCAATGTGGGTTGCTTTTCCATCGTCTTTTCAAAAAATAAGGTTGCCAAAAGGATTTTGTCTTAATTTGTTCTCGTGCCACCTTTTTACACCTTTTAACTCTGTGCGGTTCCAAAAAGAAAGAAAATCATGAGGACTCGTATGGTGCTTTACTTTGAATGGTTGTGCCATTCTGTCAAGATTCTAGGCGGTTTCCTCGATATGCACTCCCCAATGTTGTGATGTCTCAACTGGTGTCATGAGATTCTCATTATGCTCCCACATTTGTTCTTGTATTTGCCCTGCATCTTATTCCATCATTTCTTCATATATGTATTTTAAAAATTTTTTATTCAGCTCTTCATACGACATATGTGTAATGCATACTCCATAAGTGTCAACCTGAAGATTTAAAGATATGTATTTTTGTAAGCCTTCATCCTTCGTGGTTATTATTAATGGTTCGGGTAGCTCTTATACTTGTTTCTCTTCATAGATGCAATCAGCGTCCAGATAAGTATCCAGATCAAATTGAGATTCTATTTTTTCGGCCTTCTGAACTGATATCTTTAACTCTTGATACTGCCCAGCCTCTTCACATGTTAAGGTGTCATCATGAAATCTTTGGTACTTGAGGGCTTCATCAGTGTCATCAAAAAATGTTCTGTGAGGTATGTAGCTTTGGTTTTCTATTAATTGTCTCATTTGATCTGTAAGTTTCTATATAGTTGCTGCTTGACTCTGAAAGATTGCTTCCCAATTCTTAAACATGTCAATCATCTGTTCATCGTGTTTCTTAAGCATGTTCATCAACCGTTCTTTATCGGATGGTTCTCGTTATTGATGAAGATCATAGGTTGATGGTGGATAAGATGGAGAATGTGGTTCAGTGAAATATGTTGGTTCTTCATTGACATACCAAGAATGATTCTGATAATTCTTCCAACCTGAATTATATTGGTACATGCATTGATCGCTTTGGTGGTTACCATCACATATCTCACATCTAATCATTGCGTTCTGAAATGGTTGAGCAAATGTTGTGTTGATTGGCTCTGATATCCATGGATAGTTGTTGGGCTGGACAACAAGCCTCAGAAAACCGGACTGTGTCTCCATGATGTGGGGTGTATCTTCACCTCTTAAAATTCTTAATGCTTCTATCGTCCAATAAGGATCCATTTTCAACCACCTGAAAATAAAACAAACAAAAAAAATGAAAAGGTAAAAATAAAGAAAATTAGATACAAGTAAAGTAATAGCTTCAAAATTAATAATACAAGAAAAATAAGTCCCCGGCAGCGGCGCCATAAACTTGATCGGTAAAATCACACACGTTACGCAAGCGCACATATCGCTCAAGTAGTATAAAAATATCGATCCCACGAGGACTTAAATTCTATGCTGTTAATTATTGAAGTTATTTATTTACAGGTATCTAATTGAGGTTGGAAGGAATTGTTCGTTGGTTGAAGATGATTTATCTAAATAAATAAAAATATAAAATAAATACAAAGGAAAATAATAATAAAGAAAACATCTAGGGTTGTGAATCTGCCCAATATTACTCTAATGATGAATTGATTCTCCTATACATGTGTAATAAATCAATTGTTAACCTGGAACACGAAGATATGCAAAAGTCTATGTCGATGGTCTCATGCTAACACCCAAAGTAACCCAATTAACTATATGTCTATGTTAATTAGGAAACTCCAAATTCATTAAGATCAAGTTCCAATTATGGCTACACATGCCCGACAGGTATATGTCTATCCTGGAAGGAAATCTATAAGGTTAGATCATGAGTTATTGAATCTAAGGCTGAAACCTAAAATCCCTTCGTCAAGTTCAATTTAATTTTACCACATCAATTTTATTGGTGATCAAGCAACAAGAAACATTAAGCTTAAGGTTCAATAAACAAGCCAAAGCATCACATATATATAAAGAAAATCAATTATTAAACTTGTGAATATTGTGCTTCATCACTTCCCTAGAATAAAAATAAAAATGCTGGGGTTAGGGGATTCACCTTTAATATTTCAAATGTAGAAATCTCACTTTATTATAATATAGAAATTGTTCGTGTTATCCAATTTTGTCAAACTAGCCATAAAAGCGGTATTATTATTTGTCAATAAACCAGCCATATATGCAGTAATTATCTGTCATTTAAAAACCGATCATATAGGTGATGACATCTTCTTTTGATCTTTTTTTGCTTGTTGGATTTGGGCTTTTCTTCTTTGAGGGCATGTCCTCTCTAGTTATCTGGGGTATGCCCATTTGCTCTTGTATAGTTTTATTTTGGTTAATATACTTACTTTATCCAAAAAAAAATTAAGTGAGATTAATCTATCTTATCATATTAAAGGTTTCACACTTCCCCTAGCGTAAATTAACTACAAAACATAAAAGAAAATAAAAAAACACAAACTATTATGAACATCAAAGTTATAGATTTTTTAGTCTTCTTTCATTTGGAACTTGAATCACCTCAATAAGATATCGGAGTAAAACATTATGGCCAAAATACCAAAATTACACAAAGCTGAAATTTTCGAAATTATACATCGTTAGAACGACATTTCAAGTTTCCAACCTCCAAAATCCAAATGTCAAGTCCAATTTTTGCTCTTGTTTGTTTCACATTTCGTCCTGATTGATTCCATTGAGTCACGATTTTATTTTATCTGTAAAATAAACTAAAACATATCAAAATGTTCATAAAACTCGAGAAACCCTACAAAATATTAAGTAAAATGGGTGGTAAATATTGATATATTTTCCACTCATCACACCCCCAAACCTAACATTTTCCTAATCCTCGAGTAAAATAAACAAAAAAAAATAAAATAATCAACTAATACGAAATTGATCTAAGCCACTTTCGTAGGGATCACGGTTGCATTTAAACCCCTAGGTGTCCCTAGTAGACGAGTTGTAGTATCGTAAGGGTTTACAACGATGATACCCACAAACGTCAATTAAATGCAATCAAACAAAAGTTAAAATAAAAAAAATAAACAAACTAAAATTTCAACTAAAAAGTGAAATTCTTATCCAAGTTAGTAATTGTTTTATTTCTTTCTAAATTACCAAATAAGTAAATTCTCCTTTTCTTTTACCATTCTCCATATTCACAATCAACAAGGTATTAATCAATTCATTGTGCCCACAATATTCACAAGTGAAGTTGAAAAGAGTGTAATATTTTTGTCTTAAAGTTATGTTAGAGTTCACACATATTGGCAATGAATATTTATTTATATAAATAGACTTTTTTTAAATCAAGCTTCATTGTTTGACGTAAACAATCAATCCTTACCGAGGCAAGATGCCCGATTACTGAGTAAAAGCTTTATTAAACTGGTTAAGTCTACCGTTTGACGTGAACAATCACTACTGGCCAGATAAGATGTCTGGTTACTAGTAGAAGCTTAATTATTATCTAACTAACTCAAGTCGTACCGTTTGACGGGAACAATAACTACTTGCTAGGAAAGACGTCCGGTTACTAAGTAAAACTTGGTCAATATTTATCTTTTTCTTTTTAAAAAAAAAAAAAAAGATTTCACTGCCTTTAGGTGCTGGCTCCAATAAACTAGAGAAGTGAATATTACAAAATTTTCACTTACAACCCATGTTCATTGTTGCCGTGTATGTTGATAATACCTGTCAAATGAGCATATTAAGATCAAATTTAATCAATATTATGGAGAACTCACAAATTTAAATAATTCAAAATGGAATAAACAAAAAATAACTTGTTACGAATTAGATTGAGATACGTCCTAGGAGCGTGAACTCCTTACACAGCTATCTCAAAACAATAATTTCACTTGGTTAGTCAAAAATTAAGTAAAAATAACAAACTAGACAACTAAGCAAAATAAAAATAACAAAACATAGAAAAATAAAAATAACAAAACATAAGAAAAAAAAAACAAACAAACTAGTCAACTATCCATTCCCCCTAACCTAAATGAGACATTGTCCCCAATGTCTTAAAAAGAAGAAGAAGAGTTTAGAAAACATAAACTGGTTAGCGTACAAAAAGAAAACATGCACAAAACAAAACATAACATGTAGGAAATAACAAGATAATACATACAATAATCACCCTCAAACATAAACCTAGCATTATTCCCAATGCAATGCACAACAAAGTAAAAATAAAGGAACAACACTACCGTGCTAATTGCTTGATTTGTTAGACATCATTCCTTGATGGCTCCTGTTTTCAATGGTAGATTGGTTTGCTTTTCTTTAAGTGCTTCGTCTATGTGTTTTCCTACAAAAAAATAACACACAAAATTTATAAACTTTACAACATGTGTACACAAAATAAAAAAAATTATATTAAAAAAAAAATTTGCATGGGTTGCCTCCCTGCTAGCACTAAATTTATCATCTTCAGTCAGATGTGTCTGAAGATTATCATTCAAGGAGGCTTCAGTGTGTTTTTGGACATCCTGGAAATGACAATGCCATGTGCGTTGCTTTTCCATTGTCTTTTCAAAAAATAAGGTGGCCAAAAGGATTTTGTCTGACTCAGTTCTCGTGCCACTTGTTTACACCTTGTAACTCTGTGCGGTTCCAAAAAGAAAGAAAGAAAATCATGAGGACTCGTATGGTGCTTTACTTTGAATGGTTGTGCCATTCTGTCAATCTTCTGGGCAATGTCCTCGATATGTACTCCCCAATGCTGTGATGTCTCAATTGGTGTCATGAGATTCTCATTATGCTCCCATATTTGCTCTTGTATTTGCCCTGCATCTTGTTCCATCATTTCTTCACCAATGTATTTTAAAATTTTCGTGTTCAGCTCTTCATCCGATATCTGCGTAATACATACTCCATAAGTGTCAACGTGAAGATGTAAATATATGTCTGTTTGTAAGCTTTCATCATTCGTGGTTAGTATTAATGGTTCGGGTAGCTCTTCTACTTGTT
Source organism: Zanthoxylum bungeanum (assembly GCA_019454045.1). Classification (NCBI taxonomy): domain Eukaryota; kingdom Viridiplantae; phylum Streptophyta; class Magnoliopsida; order Sapindales; family Rutaceae; genus Zanthoxylum; species Zanthoxylum bungeanum. The sequence continues at coordinate 44,608 of SKCR01036802.1, read as the reverse complement.
TCTCTTCACATATGCAATCAGCGACCAGATAAGTATCCAGATCAAATTAAGATTTTGTTTGTTCGGCTTTCTGAACTGATACATTTAACTCTTGATACTGCTCAGTGTCTTCCCCTGTTAAGGCGTCATCATGAAATCTTTGGTACTCAAGGGCTTCATCAGTGTCATCAAAAAATGCTCTGTGAGGTATGTAGCTCTGGTTTTCTATTAATTGTCTCACTTGATCTGTCAGTTTCTATATAGTTGCTGCTTGACTCTGAAAGATTGCTTCCCAACTCTTAAACATTTCAGTCATCTGTTCATCGTGTTTCTTGAGCATTTCCATCAACTGTTCATCCTCGGATTGTTCTGGTTATTGATGAAGATCATAGGTTGATGGTGGATAAGATTGAGAATATGGTTCAGTGAAATATGTTGGTTCTTCATTGACATACCAAGAATGATTCTGATAATTCTGCCACCCTGAATTATATTGGTACATGCATTGATCGCTTTGGTGGTTACTATCACATATCTCACATCTAATCATTGCGTTCTGAAATGGTTGAGAAAATGTTGTGTTGATTGGCTCTGATATCCATGGATAGTTGTTGGGCTGGACAACAAGCCTCAGAAAACTGGAATGTGTCTCCATGATGTGGGGTGTATCTTCACCTCTTAAAATTCTTAATGCTTCTATCGTCCAATAAGGATCCATTTTCAACCACCTGAAAATAAAACAAACAAAAAAAATGAAAAGGTAAAAATAAAGAAAATTAGATACAAGTAAAGTAATAGCTTCAAAATTAATAATACAAGAAAAATAAGTCCCCGGCAGCGGCGCCATAAACTTGATCGGTAAAATCACACACGTTACGCAAGCGCACGTATCGCTCAAGTAGTATAAAAATATCGATCCCACGAGGACTTAAATTCTATGCTGTTAATTATTGAAGTTATTTATTTACAGGTATCTAATTGAGGTTGGAAGGAATTGTTCGTTGGTTGAAGATGATTTATCTAAATAAATAAAAATATAAAATAAATACAAAGGAAAATAATAATAAAGAAAACATCTAGGGTTGTGAATCTGCCCAATATTACTCTAATGATGAATTGATTCTCCTATACATGTGTAATAAATCAATTGTTAACCTGGAACACGAAGATATGCAAAAGTCTATGTCGATGGTCTCATGCTAACACCCAAAGTAACCCAATTAACTATATGTCTATGTTAATTAGGAAACTCCAAATTCATTAAGATCAAGTTCCAATTATGGCTACACATGCCCGACAGGTATATGTCTATCCTGGAAGGAAATCTATAAGGTTAGATCATGAGTTATTGAATCTAAGGCTGAAACCTAAAATCCCTTCGTCAAGTTCATTTTAAGTTTACCACATCAATTTTATTGGTGATCAAGCAACAAGAAGCATTAAGCTTAAGGTTCAATAAACAAGCCAAAGCATCACACATATATAAAGAAAATCAATTATTAAACTTGTGAATATTGTGCTTCATCACTTCCCTAGAATAAAAATAAAAATGATGGGGTTAGGGGATTCACCTTTAATATTTCAAATGTAGAAATCTCACTTTATTATAATATAGAAATTGTCAGTGTTATCCAATTAAGTCAAACCATCCATAAAGGCGGTATTATTATTTGTCCATAAACCAGCCATATAGGCAGTAATCACCTGTCACCTAAAGACCGACCCTATAGGCGGTGTCACATTATGTCAAATAAATAAAACCAGCCATTAAGGCGGTATCAACTTTAATCCATATTATTAAATTACATTTTTCATATTATAAATTAAGTGAGATTAATCTACCTTATCATATTAAAGGTTTCACACTTCCCCTAGCGGAAATTAACACAAAACATAAAAGAAAGTAAAAATACACAAACTATTATTACTAAAAATAAAAACACATAATTAAAATACAGAAAATAAACACAAAAGATACAATCCTCAAGTTCCTTAAGAGAAACCTGAAAGAAAGTACGAAATTTACAAATGAAATCATGCTTTATTTATAGGTAAAATTTTACCTCCACCAAACTTGACACCAAACACTCCACCAAATCCTCCACCAAACATACAAGCATGTTTGGTGGAAGTTTGACAATTGTAAATTTTCATTTTCCATTTTTTTATTTTATTTTTGATAATGACTTTAATAATTACACATAACATACTTTGTATCTTTGATCAATTTCGGTCTTGCAAACGTCAGAATTCGAAATTCTTATGAACATTAAAGTTGTAGATCTTTGAGTCTTCTTTCATCTGGAACCTAAATCACCTTAATCCGATATCAGAGAAAAAAGGTATGGCCAAAATACAAAAATTGCGCAAAGTTGAAATTTCTGAAATTGTACTTCGTTAGAACGCCATTTCATGTTTCCAACCTCAAAAATCCAAATGTCAAGTCAAATTTTCGCCCTTATTTGTTTCACATTTCGTCCTGATTGATTCCATTGAGTCCCGATTTTATTTTATCTGCAAAATAAACTTAAACACATCAAAATATTCATAAAACTCGAGAAACCCTATAAAATATTAAGTAAAATGGGTGGTAAATATTGATATATTTTCCACTCATCAGTTAGAGTAGAAGAAAGAAAAATATTTTGAAACAAATTAAAAAATGAAAAAAATAGCAAAAAAGAAAAAATAATTTGAGGAAAAATAAAGATAAACCACCTATAATCGATAAGCATGAAGCTACCCATGAGCAAGTGTTAGGACCACTATGAGGAAAAATATTACCTAAAGGGTAGGTAAGTCCAAAGAAAAAGAGAAGCTTTATCGTATCGAGCTCAATAGGCAAATACATAGCACTTTTGAGATATTTAGGTTGGTTAGACCTATTGGATCCCAATTTTTTAGGCGAAATCACCGAGTTGACTTACTTAGGAATCGAGCTATGACCGAAACTTTACACACAGTCTGGCTTAGATAATTTATTCAAGAACTTGGATTTGGGTTGTGTTGAGTATTTTAAAGGTTCTTTGATTTTATTGGTAGGCATTCTTTGAAGACAATATTATGTGTAACTATCAGGATTGTTTTATGTGTTTTATTAGTTTTGCATGATTGTAAGTGAATATTGAAAGACATTTATGGTTGTCTTTGTTGTAAGCCCTCAGGAGATTATAACTCGTCCATTTGAGCCGCCTAGAGGTTTAAAGACTTGTTGCGTACGTTAAATGTAATCGTAATCCCTATGAAAGTGCCTTAGGTTATTTTGTTTTCAATTTGTTTATTTTATTTTATTTCTGTTTGTTTTGCTCGAGGACTAGCAAATTTTTAAGTTTGTGGGTGTGATGGAGGTTCATATATATAGATATATATCTGCCCCTTTATTTTAATATTTTGAAACATGGTTTATTGAGAGTAAGCTGATTAAATATTAAAAAAATGGATCATAGGGTGGTTGACTATTGAGTTCCATTTAGGCTACGTGTTCTGTTCATACGCTACTAAGCCGCACATAGGATCTTAGACGTCCCCTTTCGGGAACGCCTTCTTACTAGTAGGGGATAAACCTGATGTAAATATATCGAGAAAAAGAAGATATCTATGGTCGATTCTACGAAGGGTAGATTTGCCCCTTATGTTATGGCCCATCTTGCACTTAGTCCCTCGCAGGATTAGGGGAGAAGCAAGGTTTTTCTGAAAAAACTTTTTGTTCTCCTGAAGAAAACCCATCTTCAAAGATACAAGGGCTAGTCAACGGAAGGAACTGAGCAACCTTTAGCCTATAAAAGATGAATGTCAAGGTCGGGAAAAGCACTTGCACATTATGATCGGGTTAACTACGCTCCGAATGAACCTCTCTTTACTTTGTTGTACCATCAAGTATATCATATGCTGGGGATAAGAGTTTAGTTGTCATGTCTGGGTACCATCATTCACTTTTGGTCGATCTATTGACCATCTATCTATAACTCATCTAATCAACTTTCATTTAACGACAGGCGAGCGTAGGGAGTGTCAATGATCTGAACCATCGTAAGTCACAGCTATTGGCGGTGAAGCGCAGGTCTTCTCAAAGGAAAATATGTACTAGAGCGAGACTCAAATGGACTTAACGGGGATTAATCGACAAAATTGGAGCCAATTTAGGCCATATTTCAAAGTCAAAATACGTGTCCCGATGCTGGAAGCGCATTGCGATACGCGTACAAAGAAAAAATGAAAGAGATGAGCAGTTGGCGGTGTGTCGCAATGCGCTAATGATTTCTATGAGTGGCGCGATGCGAGTTCAGCTCATCGTAACCCGGAAGATGCAAAAGAACTCAACGGATGAAATTTGGGTTAGCCGTGTGAACAATAACACATTATCTAGCTTTTTATAATTCAAGGATCCTAGCTAACGGATTATCTTAGAACGGTATATAATGATATATTAAGAGTATTAGAATGATTTTGGAAGAAATAGGAAAGATTGAAAGGTTCTAGATCCATTTGTAATGTTTTCGGACTTTTCAGAGGATTTTCTAGTTTTGAGTCGGAAAGTGAACCTAGTGTTATGAATATGTTGTATCTGGTATATTAAGAGTAATGAAACTGAAATCGTTGGAATCAGACTTGATTTGGGTGTTTCAGGAAAGTCCAGAAGTTTGTTATAGTTGTGTTGGGAACTCAGCGTAACAGCTATTCTAACCACGTTTCATCATTTTTTTTTACAGATATGACGAAGATCATGAGTATTCACGTAACCAGGTAAGTATTTCATGCGATGATTACATGGCGTATTATTTGTTGTTTGTTTCTACATAGATATGTGTGTCTGTGTATGTGTGTATGTATATAGATTATACCGATATAACCTCTTTCAGAATAGTATGAGATTTTTTTTTTATTGTTTCACAATTTATGTGTCAATGGTTGATATATTTGGTTGAGTATTTGAGACATGATTTGAGATGATTTAGATGTGTCCTAAGATTCCTTTGAGCTTGAGATATGTTTTGAGATGTTATGTTTCTGGATTTCAAAATATGCTACTGAATTTAATCTTGATGATTGAGTTTTCATATTATGTTTCATAGTGATTTTAATGACGAATATGTTTTATGAATATAGTGATTTAGGATTTTATTGTGGAAGACTGTGTTCACATATGTAACTAAAGATAGAGTTGAAAACCCTATTTCAGAGTAAAGATATGATTGTAATTCCTATCTCAGAGTAAAAATATGACCGAGACTCATATCTCAGAGTAAACGTAAGGTTGAAACCCCTATCTCATAGTAAAGATATGGAGTCTGGCTGACAAGCCATAACTTCTTATCTCAGAGAGTTATTCGTCCAATTAAATTGGTTCTTGGACGCAGAGATGTTGTTTTACCGATATTTTTCTATAGGGATGTTTGTTTAAAGATGATGTTTGTCTAAGATGATGAGTTTTTATAGAGATTCAGTTTTATGACGAGTTATATAAAGATAAATTTTTTTGATAATATTAATTTTGAAGTTTGATTTCATTTACAATAGATGAGTTTTTATGATATATTTTTAAAATATGGATAAAACGGTTACCTTATGTTTTTCCGTTTCCGATGATGGATTAGATTGACTGTACAAAACTTATATTTGTAATGTGTCTGTGACCAATTTGGTTGATAATTTAGTATTGTGTCATAACAATCATGGTTAGGGAATCTGTTCGGACGGTATTCATCTCATACATATTCTAAAATAGGTCGTGAATCTCGTATGAGCATTGTATGCCGGAACTATAAAGTATATGTCAATAAATGATATGTGTAAGCATGTTTTGGAAGTTTTTCCCTTATAATTCGGATATATGTTATTATACTTTTACCTTATTTTCTTCTGTCATTTATAGTACATGTGTGGTTACTGAATTTTATAACTAACACCAAAATAGTTTGCTAGTTTTGTAGGTTGGCAACCAGATCGGTCAGCCATTCAAGTTGTTGGAAAGTCATGCTCGAGAAGAAAGATCACCCAAATTGCAGTCATCCACTTCAGAGTTCTGGGTAGTGTCGTAGAAGTCTAGGAATGTAGTTGCTTATGTTTATGTTTTGAGTCGTGCTAAGCCCGCTGTTGTTGTATGTATATAGATAAAAATTTTGATTTGTACCTACAATTATGGGCACGGAACCCGTTTAGTATTGATGTTGAGCATTAATGTGTCTTGGGTATGGACCTGAGGTTCACTTATGTATTTGATATTCATTACAGGTTACGTTAAGGTGCTGGACTAAGTCTAGGTTGCATGTTTTTTTAGCTGACATCGTGCCGAAATATTAGCAATATCACAGGCTTAGGGAGATGGTGTAACGACCAGTAGTTTTTACTACTGCCTACAGTGATACTGTTACGTATGGGATGAAGGCATGTAAAATAAATTATGTTGGGATTCAAATATACTCGTGGAACGACTTTGGGGACAATCGGTAAATTTCTTGAAGTCCCGGGACGAGACTGTACCGTGTTTCCTTTGGACCACTCATGGTATTTGGGGCGTAACCTTTTCATAAAATCTCCGATTGTTATGAATTTTATATCATCGGAAATCTGAGAACGAGACCTATAACTTCCGCGTTGAATATTTTCCCAAATTTGGAACAGAAACTGATAAAAAATACAAGTCAAAATTCAAATGAATAGTGATTTCGGACCCCAAGTGATAAAATCTCAAAACTTCTCCTTTTTTCTACATTCTTCCTTATATCATTTAAGTCCCACTATATAAGAGGGATACTATTCAAGGTTTTAGGGATTTGGGAAAACAAAAATAAAGAAAGAAAGAAGAAGCATGACCGTGAGAAAGGAAAGAAGAAAAAAAAATAAGAGAAGAAGAATGAGGAGAAGAAGAGAGAAAGAAAAAGAAGAAGAAGAAAGAGAGAGAAATGAAAAAGGAGGATTTTGGAGCATCTTAAGAAAGAAAATGAGTGGAATCAAGGTAAAGTGTTCTTGACCCAAATTTTAATAATTTAAATTTTGGTGATTAGATGATTAGAGTATATTGTTGGGTTGATAATAATGGAGTTTGGATGATTTGTGTTGAAGAAATGGGTGTTTTGGGTAATTTTAGGTTTGTTATTCAAGTTTGTTAATTTGGTTAGGATGATGAGGATTGATGACGTTTAATGCTAGAAGTGTGCTATAATGATAAACTAAATGTTATATTAGCTTGAGGATGTATTTTGGATGTGGTATTTGATTGGGATCGTATGGGATTGGAATTTGGAAACCAACCGTGGAGAAATAGTTTATGCCTCTGGAAAACGGCAATGCGTCGCGACGTGCAGCGAGACGGAGAAGATCAAGAACTTAGCGTCAGCGCGTCGCGACACGTATAAGACTTGCGTCGCGACGCGACGACCAAAACTCAGGATTTTTCTATAGCAATGCGATGCGTAACCCAGTCTGAATATTGTTTTACAATTCATCTGAGGAATAGAAAGGTTCTAATGGGGTAGTCCAATTAGGTTAAGGAATTTTATGTGATCATGAATCGTATATTATAATTGCTGATTCTGACTCCGTATATTCATTATAGATATTCGTCAGGAGCCGGACTCGCCTCCAGTAACGTGAATGGAACTTAGCCGGACTTCAAAACAGTGAGTGGACCTCTTTTCCCAAACTGGTTTTATTTATTAAGTTTTGATATCAAATTTACTTTCCCGCTTTAGGGCGTTAGAATGCTTTATTATTACAGTTATTTCATAATTAGTTATGATTTGAGTTTTAATTAAAAAAGAAATATTTTCAGAAAATGTTTGATATATTTTTAAGATTTAAAGCATGAGTTTTATGTTTTCGGGGCATGAGGGAAAAACTCACCCCAGAATGTAACTTGACACAGTTGGAATTAATGGACAGAGACATGTGCACATTTAGAGGACTAGGGGACGGCGATACGTAACGCCCCTAAATCCTAGTTTCAGAGACAGGATGACGGCATAGGTTCGTGTACGTGGACTCTAGTTCAGAGCTTGGGTGGTAGCATAGATCCGCACTCCCAGTTCTAGTTTGTGGCTTGGGGGACTGCGATACGTAACGCCCTAAGACCACCAGTTTCAGAGTTAGTAGTGGCATGTTTTGGGGGACGGCGATACGTAACGCCCCAAAGTCATGGATTTGCACTACTGGCTATAGTTAGGCGTATGGGGGGACGGCGATACGTAACGCCCTCATACGTCAAGGATTTTCAGATACAGAGCAGCTCACAGTTTTCAGATTTTTAGTACACAGTTGTCAGAAATCAGATTTTAGAAAATAGTTTTCGAAACCATAGTTTCAAAAGTAGTTTTCAAAAAGATCAGTTTTAATAAAGAGATTTCAGATGGAGGTTTCAGAAAAGAGATTTCATATGAAGTAATTTTTCTAAAACTTTAGTTTTAAAGACCTAATGATTTGATTGAGTTTTTCAGTTTTCTTGTCCACTCACTTAGATCGTAAATGATCTAATCCCCACTCCAGTCTTTAGGTTTTACAGGATTCTCGGAGGACGAGCTCGGAAGGACGGATACTGATGCAGTCACTAGGGAAGGAGTCCACCAGTATGAGTCAGAGATATAATGACAGTCCAATTATAGTCAAGTATCAGTCTTGTATAAGTCATGGTCGTGTGTAGTCATTGTAAAATGGTTAATATTAAATACAGTAATTAATATTGAGTTTGTTTTCTTTGTTCTTGAGTTGGGCTACGGTCCCACACAAAGTAAAGTCATATAAAGAAAAGTATATTAGTTTCTATTATGGTTAAATAATCAGAGGATTATGGGGTTAGTACTGTTATCCCCTGCCGGTAACATCTCCCAGATTGGGGATGTTACAAAGATGGTATCAGAGCATGGTCTATGGAGTCTGTGACTGCAGTGGGCAGAGTACTGGGGTCTTGTATACGCAGTATGTCCGGGATGTTGTATAATTATGACCCATAGCATCACTATTTTGTAAAGAACGTGGTGTTCTTGAACAAAATTAACTACATGACAAAGGAAATTGCTCTTTTATCATTTGTAATTGGATTACCTGGATATATAAATGATAAAAGTCCATATTATTAGTACCGGAGTAATAAGATATGATACAGTATTAATCCACTAAGGTTTAATCATTAAATATCCATTGTCGTAGTATTATCGAGACTGAACATCGATAATGCGGAATAGGCTAGTATTGCACTTGTGCGCGTTATGGAAGCTTAACGGCATAGTTCTCATATATTTAAGTATTGGATACTTATGCAAGTGTGATAGAAGGTTCTGTTTGCCGATGGTACGGGAACAGCTTCGCTCCAGATAGACCCCTCAGAATCCCATTGGTAGTATGGCTATGTGTCTATGGGAATCCGAATCAGGGTAGGTGTATATGGTCTTAACCTGAGACTTGCATCGCTAATACTTGCGACAATCAATATACTTTGGTTTTGGTCGTCCAGGGCTTTAACAGGTTTTGTGTACGCCTAATCTGGGTATACTGAGAATCGTAGTGTATTGGGTGTGATGTCAAAATGGAAGTATCACTTCAGTCATATGGAGATGATGACCACGCAGGGATACAGAACTGGTACTCTATAGTGCTATAGCCATCGGGAAAATATGACTAGGTCATGACTTTCCGATCATAAAGAGACTAGCTGCTAGTGATCCGATATATGCTTCGTACGGGGCAGACACAACTCCAGCCCCAGGCATCCGATACTGGATCATAATACGCAATACTATGTATACTACGCCTGACAAAGATCTTGTATTTCCTAAAAGAATATTTCTGGAGAATTGGGTAGGCACGGTGCTTTGCTAGAAGCCAACCATGTCTTGTAAATTGGTAAGAACGTGGTACCGGGTACGCACGTGTTCGGATAGTCCGATGACTGCATTTACTGCCAACATATACAGGGATCTCCTGGGCCGCCTCCCAAAGATTCACCGATGACAATTGACTCGAACAAAATTAATCTGGGATTAATTATGAGAGAGAGATAGAGAATTAATCTAGGATTAATTATGGCAAGAATTAATCTGGGATTAATTCGACTAGAAAAGAAAACGCGATTAATTTAGAATTAATCGGAAAAATAAATTTAATAGTTAAAATTGGATTTTACTATTTAATTTATTTATTTGGGCTAAAATAATATATCAAATATATTAATTGAAATTGGATTTCAACACGGAATTAAAATTGGATTTTAATTCATGCGAACGAATTAATTTGGAATTAATTCGCAAGCGACTTTCGTAATAATTTTGCTAGGCATTATTATTTAATTAAATTGGATTTAATTATGTCGCAACGGAAAATTTGTTTATTCGGAATTAAACGAACTCGGGCCCGAGCGAAGTTGCGTGTTGAGTTAGCCGACTTAAATTTAGAATTTAAAAGTGGTGGGACCCACTTCACTTACATCATTTGTTTGACTAATGATGGAAGTGGTTAGGCTTGATTTTGGATTTGATTTGTTGGTTGAGTAAAGCTTAGTTTACTTATAAAACACTCAAACCAATTCAACACATAAACTTAGTATAAATTAACTTGTTGACTTTGGAAGTTGTATGAAGTTACTATTCACAGCAACCTATTCTCTATTCTTCCTCACAAAATGATGAGCTTCTCTCCTTCTCCCATGGATTTTTGTTGCAAAAATAAAGCATGCTAGCACATTAAGGAGTCAAAGGAAGGTGATAGGGAGACTCACCCAAGTGTTGGAACACTAATAGAAGGCATGGAGCTTCCATCTTCAAAGAAAAGTTTTCAAATTCATCCAAACCAATGTAAGCATTCCGCAACTTCCTTTGGTAAAATTCACACACGAATCACTCTTAGAGATCCTTGGCATGTTCTAGGAACACTAACAATGGTATCAGAGCGGTTTCTAAGCATGATTCGATTCTAGGGTTCTTAAACTTTAATTTGGGATTTTATGCTTGGAGCTTGATTTTGCCTAAATTGATGAGTTGGTTGTGTTTATATGATGTTGAATTGGATTTGTGCATCTTTGAAATTGAGAAAAATTTATTAAATCAAAAATCCTCATTTTCTCATCATGGCCGAAAATTACCCCTAGGATTGCTCATGGTTAATTTTTTGAATTAGACAATTGGATATGTTGATTCACATGAAATTGAATGTTAATTGTTGATTTAAATAGATTGAAATCAAAATTGGATGTTAATTTCATGTATTGCCGTGAGTGTGAAGCATGTTGGAATGGATTGATTGTGCTTTAATTTGTGTTGGACATAAATTAAAATGTTAAGCATGATTAATTAGATTAATTAGTGTTTTGGAAAGACTAGATTAATTAATTAATTGTGTTAATTACACTTGAAAGGGATTAATATGTAATTTGGAATGATATATTAATCTAATTTGTTTTATTTGGGCTAATGGGCTTGGTTGGGCCAAATTTTGGTCTTGGATCATATTTGGGTCATATTTGGGCCTAAACCATTTCCATAAAGTCCAAAAATATGACATTAGGCCTTTAATAATTTAATTGGGCCTAAATTTATTTTATGGCATAGGGTGATTCCTAACTTGGGCCTTGGCATTTTGGGTTTGATCCATAATGGCCAAAGCCTATGCCTAAAGAATCAATTGAAAGCCCATTGGAATTTAATTGAATAGTATTGGATGCTAATTGGGCCTTTGAGACCCAATTGGATTGGATTTGGAATCCAAGTCCTTAAAGGCACTATTGAAAGTGTAATTGTTTAATTTGGAATTAAACATGAATTAATATTGGATACAATTTAAATTGGATTTGAAATTATAGTTCGATATAATTCAAGAATGCGTACTTTGAGTATTTATTCTTAAACGAGTTTGACTCGCGCAAATCAAATCATTGTTTGAACATTGGATGGTCATTAATTCAAAGATTAATTAATTGGATTAGATTGATTGAATAACATGCTATGTGTGAATACTTGGATGTATTGTATGAATAATGTATATCGGATGGATATTAGAAGGGTGGGGGCACTTTTGGAAATTGTTGTAATAAATTTAGAATTTATTAAATTGGACCTACGTGCCCAGCATATTATCTCTATTCTCTTTGTATCTATCTTCTCACCAATTCCCCTCAATGCAAATGTGGTTTCTTTAAAGTATTATGTAATTGGGTAGAAGTAAGAATAGTGCTAGCAGGAGAGAAGAAATGGAGAGATTTGTTCTAGGAACAAATTTGTTATATATCCATCCGCATATCATTATTATTTATTTCGCGCCTTATTATGCTTTTAGAATGCATGCTTAAGGGTGTATGATGAGACCTAATCAAATATAATAAATTGGTTGCCAATTTACGCGAAAAACCCTCAAACAATATTAAACGTTTTTCCTTCCATTGAGTGGTTCTCTCTCAAGATCCAAGATTGGCATTGGTTTGTTGGCCAAAGTCAAGACCTTTTGTCCATCGCGGATGTGTTTGAACCGCGTAAGCTTTGTTCCATATCATACGTCTTGGGCGGTTGTGACTTGTTGGCCAAAGTCAAAGTCACTTCTTGTTAATCGACTTCAATTACGAAGCTTTCCCACTGTCAATGGGTCACGCTTAACTAGAATCATTAAGCTTGTTGAGCCAAAGCCAAGGCTTAGTTGATTTAGAGGAGAAGGTTAGGAAATATATTGGATATATTTACATATATTGGATATATATTTCGGACTTGGAAGTCCACCTACTGGATCTAGGAATTGGATGAGATCCAATTGATCTTAGAGATCTACCTAGTTAAGTTTCATACAGTTTGTTGGCCAAAGTCAAGGTTGTGTGTTATTTAACGGGATCCTAGCCCACTAGAAAACTAGGTTTCCCGAGTACTCCATAGAAGCTTAGAGGCTCGTCGAAAAATAGTGGGAGACAAGTATTAAATTTGCAATTTCGTTTAGATACTTGCCAATACGCGCTCATTTTATTTTTCATCATTAATTATACATATATTAGTTGGACTAATATTCAATTGTTGTTTTAATTGAACAGTTGGATTGTATTCAAACAACTTCATTTGTAGTTGGTTATATAGTTGGACTATAGTAATCATTACATTTGAATGTAACCGATCAATTGTAGTTGATTATATAGTTGGACTATAACAATCATTAAATTCGATTGTATCTGAAATAGTTGATTATATAGTTGGACTATAGCAATCATTACATTCGATTGTACCTGAAATCGTTGATTAAATAGTTGGACTATTGCAATCAAGATGGCTGAAAGATTAGCATTTAGAACATAATCCTGGGTGAAAATGTCTTTATTGGCATAATTTTTCAGATTGGGAAATGAATCTCATGATAGTCCTGGGAGTTGAGAAGTTACTCTATGTAATAGAGAAACCTCTCGGGCCTGATCCCGGAGTTGAGCAAATAGTCGAGCATGAGCTTTGGAAGACTCATCGTGATGATAACTTTAGTGTTCAATCTGTTATGCTTGCTGCAATGACTCTTTAATTTCATCGTCAAAACTAAGGATTAGATCCTTATACCATGATGTTGAAATTAGAGGATCTTCATAGATCTAACCTTAGATCTTAGAAGTACAAATTGCAAAAGAAGCTCTATCACTCGCGTATGTCAGAGGGTATATCTGTCGAGCACTAGGTGTCGCAGATGATTGCTGACATCGAACAGCTAGGTTAGCTGGGCATTACCTACGAGGCCGAGACTTCCATAGATCTTATCTTACAGTCTCTGCTCGAATACTGGGGTGGGTTCATCATGAACCAAGAGAAAACTCTTGGAGAGTTAATGGCTATGCTCAAGGAAGCAGAGCCAGAGCTTCCAAAAGGGCAAGAAGTGCAAGGCGCATCTTACTTCGACATCCCAGAAGGCCAAGGCTTGGCCGAAGGCTTCTAAGGGTGTGAAGAAAAGGGCAAAGGCAAAATCGTCACATTCTTCTGGGAAGATAAAAGACATATCCCAAGATTTCTGCCTAAACTGTGGAAAACGAGGTCACTGGAAGCGTGACTGCCGTATGGACAAGGCAGACATGAAGGAAGTGAAGGTGGGGTAAGGCTCCGACTTTAGGTATGTTATAAACATGTCCACTACTAGTTTTAAGAATTGGATTTTGATACTGGAGGTGGTACAAAAATATATATGCTGATATACAGAATCTGCTGATTAGCAGGAGACTGGCTTCAGATGAGATCGACCTGCGAGTCAAAACGGGACGAGAGTCGCTGTTTTGGCCGTAGAAACCTAAGTTTTGGAACTGCCATTTGGGGCATGTACTTAAATGAGGAGACTGTTATAATGTTCCTAGTTTGACTAGAAACATTATATATGTATCTAGTTTAACCCATTGTGGGTATACCTTTATGTTTCGAAACACTAGGTGTTTTGTTTATAAAGATGATATTGAGATGTCCACATTAGATGTGAATAACCTTCTTTATATTTTGAATATAAATGAATCTCAAACATATAACATGACAAAAAAAAGGCGCAAACTGAGTAAATCAAATGAGACTTATTTGTGGCATTGTTGTCTGGGACACATTAACAAGACTTGTATATCCACACTTTTGAAGAGTGGATACTAGGACGGATTTGATCCTAATTCAAATGATGTCTGTGAATCTTGTTTATTAGGCAAAGTGCCTAAAACAACTTTTAATGGTAAAGGTGCAAGTATCACCGATCTGTTAGCCCTCGTTCATAGTGACGTAAGTGGGCCTATGTCTAGCTAGGCTAGAGGTGGATATGAATACTTCGTAACCTTTACGGATATGGCATCGCGTTATGGTTATGTGTATCTTATGAAACACAAGTCAAAAAATTTTGAGAAATTGAAAGAGTTTCAACACGAAGTATAAAAACAGACTGGAAAAGTATTAAAACATTAGGGTTGGACCATGGTAGATAATACTTAAACATATGAGTTTCAAGATTACTCGAAAGAGTATGGTATTCTTCCACAGTGGACTCCTCCCAAAACACCTCAATTTGACGGTGTGACCGAACGGAGAAACCGAACTTAGTTGGACATGGTAAGGTTAATGATCAGTCGCTCTGAGCTACCAATTTCCTTCTAAGGATACGCATTAAACAGTGCAATACTTATTTTGAATAAGGTTCCATGAAAATCTGTTAGACAGACTTCATATTAGATATAAACAGGAAAGAAACCGGGTTTTTCATTCTTGAAGATTTGGGAATGCTGGGCATACTTTATATGTTTGGATGATACCAAACTAGAACCCAAATCGGATAAGTGTCTATTTGTAGGTTATCCTAGGGAAACCAAAGTATAGTACTTATAAAACTCACAAGAGAATAATGTATTTGTTGCTCTCTATGCGGTTTTCCTCGAAAATGAATTCCTAAATGCAGTGGTAAGTGGGAGGAAAGTAGAACTCGATGAAAATCGGAGTGATACTATTCCAGGCACCGATCCCTAACAGAACATGAACAGTTCATCATGGATGAAACTGTACCCCAATCTTTGAATACATAAGAACCGCATATGTCGGAGAGAGTCAGAAAACAACCTGGGAGGTATGGGTTTCTGATCTCACCTCATGTAGATGTCAATCTTATTGAGGAAGACGAACGGACTATGTATGAGGAAACGATACAAGGTATCGACTCCTTTTATGGAAAAGTGCCATGAAGTCCGAAATGGATTCCATATATACGAACCATGTTTGGATACTGGTTGATGCACCAAAAGGCGTTAAACCTATTGGTTGCAAATGGTCTTCAAGGAAGAAAAACATGGATGACAACATTGTTGGACAATTATGACCCATAGCATCACTATTTGTACAGAACATGGTGTTGTTGTACAAATTAACTATGTGACAAAGGAAATTGCTCTTTTATCATTTGTAATTAGATTACCAAGATACATAAATGATAAAAGTCCATAGTCGTAGTATTATCGAGACTGGACATCGATAATATGGAATAGACTAGTATTGCACTTGTGCGCGTTGTGGGAGCATAACGAGTTAATTTAGAATTAATTCGCTAGCGACGTGAATAGTAATTTTGCTAGGCATAATTATTTAATTAAATTTGATTTAATTACGTCGCAACGTAAAATTCGTTAATTCGGAATTAGCGAATCCGAGCCCGAGAGTGTTTGCGGGACCACTCGTATTTTGAATCAAGTGGGGCCCACAAGTCACATCACGCGTCACATCATTAGTCATTCTTGTGATGGAAGTCACATCAACTTTGAGTGATGTGATGCTTGTCACTTTTGTGATTGATGGGAGTTGTTGAAAGGCTTTAATGCCTTGTACCATTTTTTGAAAGTGTTAATTGTATTTGATTTTTGAAAATGAAAACACACAACACTCATCTCTTCTCTCTCTCTCATCTCACGGAACTTGATGCCTTTTCTCTCAAAATTTTCTCTCATGGCCGAGAGCAACAAGAAGCTAAGGAAAGATTTGTGGCAAATTTTTCAATGATGCTAGCACATCCAATGGGTCTTACAAAGGTGATAGGGAAACCCATTCATGAGCATGGAATCATCATTCTCAAAGCTTGGAGCTTGAAGAACACATAAGGAGCACACAAAGGGACCTTGGCCAAAAGTTGGAGGAGGATTTTTTTTTGTGTTCTTCGCATCGCAAAGCCGATCAAAGTGAGTATTTCCGTAACTTTACTTTGATGTATTCACACATTTATATGCTTAATTTGATCTTGGTTTGACCTAGAAAACCCAGTAAACATACGAACGTACAAAGCTAGGCATGTAGCGAAAGGGTATCGTCATCAACATGGTGTTGATTACGACGAAACCCTTTACTCATTGCCATGATTAAATCCATTTGGATAATGCTTACTAATACTGTATATTTCATAATGAAATATGGCAGATGGTCATCAAAACCGCTTTCCTTAATGGAAACCTTTTTGGAGGATGTTTTTATGCAACATCCTGACGGTTTTGTTGTGCCGAAACATGCAAACAAGGTTTGCAAGTTAAATCGATCCATTTATGGATTGACGCAAGCATTGAATTCTTGGAACCATCATTTTGATGTAATCATAATGGTATATGATTTAATTCAAAATAAAGATGATTCTTGTGTATATAAGAAGGTTAGTGGGAGCTCACTGACAATCATTGTCCTAAGTATTGATGATGTATTGCTTCTCGGCAATGACATTCCCATGCTATAATCGGTGACAGCTTGGCTTTCATAAAATTCTCCATGGAATACCTGGGAGAAGCAAGCTTTATTCTAGGAATAAAGATCTACTGGGATAGATCTAGAAAACTGCTGACACTCTCCCAAAGCTCGTATGTTATGAAAATGTACGCGACCCGATGTCTCATATGCTTTGAGCATATGGAGTCACAATCAGCCCGATCCAGGTGATGGTCACTGGATTGAAGTAAAGAACATCCTTGAGTATCTTGGATGAACTAAGGATGCTTTCTAAGAATATTGGGAAAGGATAACTTGAGGTGACTGGGTTCACCGCTGCAAATTTCCAAACTGATAAAGACGATTGTAAGTCGCAATAAGGGTACATATTTTGTTTGAATAACGGAACAGTGAGCTGGAAATCTTCCAAGCAAGATATTGTTGCTGATTAAACAATAAAAGCGGAATATTGATGCAGCTGAGGCAGCAAAAGGAGTATTTTGGATCTATATAATCCTAATTGGATTAGGAGTAGTTCTGTTAGCAGCTGAGCTAGGCTACAGCGCAGGCTAAAGAACCACGGTCTCATCAACGATCCAAGTATGTACTTCAAATGTTTCATCTGATTCGTTAGATCATACATCGTGGTGATGTGATGATCGACTAAATCGCATCAGATGATAACCTTGCAAATCCGTGACGAAAGCTATTCTCAGCAGAAGTTTGAGCGACCCGTACATAGTTCAGGTTTTGGACACTTGAGTGATTAGCTATAGGCCAAATGAGAGATTGTTGGATAATTATGACCCATAGAATCACTATTTTGTAAACAACATGGTGTTCTTGTACAAAATTAACTATGTGACAAAGGAAATTGCTCTTTTATCATTTGTAATTGGATTACCTGGATATATAAATGATAAAAGTCCATATGATTAGTACCGGATTAATAAGATATAAGACAGTATTAATCCACTAAGGTTTAATCATTAAATATCCATAATCGTAGTATTATCGAGACTGGACATCGATAATGCGGAATAGGCTAGTATTGCACTTGTGCGCGTTATGGAAGCTTAACGGTATAGTTCTCATATATTTAAGTATTGGATACTTATGCAAATGTGATAGGAGGTTTTGTTTGCCGATGGTACGGGAACAGCTTCGCTCTGGATAGACCCCTCGAAATCCCATTGGTAATATGACTATGTGTCTATGGGAATCCGAATCAGGGTAGGTGTATATGGTCTTAACCTGAGACTTGCATCGCTAATACTTGCGACAATCAATATACTTTGGTTTTGGTCGTTCGGGGCTTTAACAGGTTCTGTGTACGCCTATTCAGGGTATACTGAGAATCATAGTGTATTGGGTGTGATGTCAAGATGGAAGTATCAATTCAGTCATATGGAGATGATGATCATGTAGGGATATAGAACCAGTACTCTATAGTGCTATAGCCATCGGGAAAGTATGACTAGGTCATGACTTTCCGATCATAAAGAGACTAGTTGCTAGTGATCTGATATATGCTTCGTACATGGCAGACACAACTCAGCCACAGGCCTAGCATGTGACATCCGATACTGGATCGTAATACATAATATTATGTATACTACGCCTGAAAAAGATCTTGTATTCCTTAAAAGAATATTTCTGGAGAATTGGATAGGCACGGTGTTTTGCTAGAAGCCAACCATGTCTTGTAAATTGGTAAGAACATGGTACCGGGTACGCACGTGTTCGGATAGTCCGATGACCGGATTTACTGCCAACATATCCATGGATCTCTTGGGTCGCCTCCCAAAGATTCACCGATGATAATTGACTCGAACAGAATTAATTTGAGATTAATTATGAGAGAGAGAGAATTAATCTAGGATTAATTATGGCAAGAATTAATCTGGGATTAATTCAACTATAAGAGAGAACGCGATTAATTTAGAATTAATCGGCAAAATAAATTTAATAGTTAAAATTAGATTTTACTATTTAATTTATTTATTTGGGCTAAAATAATATATCGGACATATTAACTGAAATTAGATTTCAACGCGGAATTAAAATTGGATTTTAATTCAAGCGAACGAATTAATTTGGAATTAATTCGCAAGCAACTTTCGTAATAATTTTGCTAGTCATTATTATTTAATTAAATTGGATTTAATTATGTCGCAATGGAAAATTTGTTTATTCGGAATAAACGAACTCGGGCCCGAGCGAAGTTGCGTGTTGAGTTAGCCGACTTAAATTTAGAATTTAAAAGTGGTGGGACCCACTTCACTTACATCATTTGTTTGACTAATGATGGAAGTGGTTAGGCTTGATTTTGGATTTGATTTGTTGGTTGAGTAAAACACTCAAACCAATTCAACACATAAACTTAGTATAAATTAACTTGTTGACTTTGGAAGTTGTATGAAGTTACTATTCACAGCAACCTATTCTCTATTCTTCCTCACAAAATGATGAGCTTCTCTCCTTCTCCCATGGATTTTTGTTGCAAAATTAAAGCATGCTAGCACATTAAGGAGTCAAAGGAAGGTGATAGGGAGACTCACCCAAGTGTTGGAACACTAATAGAAGGCATGGAGCTTCCATCTTCAAAGAAAAGTTTTCAAATTCATCCAAACCAATGTAAGCATCCGCAACTTCCTTTGGTAAAATTCACACACGAATCACTCTTAGAGATCCTTGGCATGTTCTAGGAACACTAACAATGGTATCAGAGCGGTTTCTAAGCATGATTCGATTCTAGGGTTCTTAAACTTTAATTTGGGATTTTATGCTTGGAGCTTGATTTTGCCTAAATTGATGAGTTGGTTGTGTTTATATGATGCTGAATTGGATTTGTGCATCTTTGAAATTGAGAAAAATTTATTAAATCAAAAATCCTCATTTTCTCATCATGGCCGAAAATTACCCCTAGGATTGCTCATGGTTAATTTTTTGAATTAGACAATTGGATATGTTGATTCACATGAAATTGAATGTTAATTGTTGATTTAAATAGATTGAAATCAAAATTGGATGTTAATTTCATGTATTGCCGTGAGTGTGAAGCATGTTGGAATGGATTGATTGTGCTTTAATTTGTGTTGGACATAAATTAAATGTTAAGCATGATTAATTAGATTAATTAGTGTTTTGGAAAGACTAGATTAATTAATTAATTGTGTTAATTACACTTGAAAGGGATTAATATGTAATTTGGAATGATATATTAATCTAATTTGTTTTATTTGGGCTAATGGGCTTGGTTGGGCCAAATTTTGGTCTTGGATCATATTTGGGCCTAAACCATTTCCATAAAGTCCAAAAATATGACATTAGGCCTTTAATAATTTAATTGGGCCTAAATTTATTTTATGGCATAGGGTGATTCCTAACTTGGGCCTTGGCATTTTGGGTTTGATCCATAATGGCCAAAGCCTATGCCTAAAGAATCAATTGAAAGCCCATTGGAATTTAATTGAATAGTATTGGATGCTAATTGGGCCTTTGAGACCCAATTGGATTGGATTTGGAATCCAAGTCCTTAAAGGCACTATTGAAAGTGTAATTGTTTAATTTGGAATTAAACATGAATTAATATTGGATACAATTTAAATTGGATTGAAATTATAGTTCGATATAATTCAAGAATGCGTACTTTGAGTATTTATTCTTAAACGAGTTTGACTCGCGCAAATCAAATCATTGTTTGAACATTGGATGGTCATTAATTCAAACAGGATTAATAGTGATAGAAACAACAGTTACTTACCCTAGCCAAGTGATCCAATAAATAAGGCCTCGACCTATCCAGATCATCTCTCCACCGAGATACCAGTTAAGGAAGTTATCTTGACAGAGTCTATCTCATACATATCCTACATGAGCAATAGACTCCATCAGGGCATAAAGTACTAGAACAAGAAAGAATAAGCTCCTCGAGACATAAAGAAATGACCAATGAGATATAAGCAATTCTTATCAGCATGAGTATAGGCGACCGTAAGAAAAACCCAACGGAGTCCATTTCAAAAAATAAAAGGACCTTGAGAGGTAGACCACCTAGAAGAAGGATTAAGGATGTTTCGGTGATATAAAGAATAAACCTAGGGTAGTGCAAAGATTAAGGTAGTCAGAGTGAGGCTTGCTAGACCAGTAGAAGTTCATAAATAGATTAAATTCGTAGAACCCACAGATAAGCCGAGTCAGTAAGAGATCCGTAGAAGATTATAAGAATAGACCTATAAAATTGAAGATACTTAAAAAGTGATAAGGTATCAGTATGGACAATAGAATAAAGTGATTAAATCAGTCTTATAACAAAGAACATAAAGTTGAGATCTAAGAAACAAATAGAGGAATGACCCACCGTTAGTCTTAGTAGCAATCAGTAAAGTAAGAAAATAGGATATGTAATGGTATAAGAAACGAGAGGAAAAACAAGGAAATAATAGAGTAAAGAATCGATGATAATTGTAGGACCCTAAAGCCTAGTAAAGAAAAGAACCAGTAAATGGGAGCAATTGATAGATTAGACAAATTACGAGATGGCTCGACAACTTGGTTGATGAATCCAAAGAATCATTGACGAGGAAACTAAGAAGGGAAAGTTCAACACTACAGTAAGTTGAGTGAAGTACGGAAACCTTCATAGAAACAAAGAACCCTCAAGAAAATAAAGATATTAGAAGTACAAAATGGTCATGGAGAATGATTTGTAGGAATATAGTGAATAACTTATGAGAACCTCATGGTATTGAGAAGAAGAATTTTAAGTAGAGAGAAGTGTATAGATCAATGATTCAGTAGGAAATACCCTTAGTAGTTGAAGTAAATAGAGTTTTCAAGGGAGTAAATGAGTAAGGAGTTGAGGAACTAAGATAAGAAATGAACCTTCGTAGAAGAATGAGTCCCTTAGGAAAGATAGCAAAAGGATTATAGTAGTACCCAGAGAAAGAACGTAGTAACTGCAGAGAGTTAAGCAACAGAAAGGGTAAAGAGACAGTATAAGGAACTTGTTAGAGAGTACGCTTCTAGAAGGATTTGTATAGGATGCAAAGTGATTGATTGATGAAAAGGACCATGAGTAAAGTTAGAAAATGTAAGTCAACCTAGTGTAGAAAGAGATATCAGACAGGTATACACGAGAGTGATGGACCTGAAGTGTAACCTTGAGATACTCCAGAAGCAAGTATTAATGTAGTGATAGATGATTGAAACATACGACTCTTAAGAACAGCAACAAATCAGAATAAAAAGAAAGGAAAAGATAGCTTAACTAAGAGATTTAAAGAGAAGCTATTAGATAGAGTAACAAAGAGAAGAAGTACTAGTTAAGGATACGATAAAAATAGAAAGGACAACGTTAAGAATAACCAAGGACATATGAGAACAAATATCCTTCGAGTAAGGGAACAGAGATATAACCCATAGTAGATTCAGTTATAGAACGAAGTAGAAGAGTAAATAAAAAGGTTAGCTGATACAAGTATTGAGAGTGAATTGTCAATGAGCAACAACAAACAGGAAAGGAAATACTAAATAAGTATTGACAGAGTGTAGCATGATATAGAACCGAGAAAATAAGTTTACCATAGTATGGAAATCAATAAAAAAGAAGATATTCTAGCATGCAATCGAGTATAGAAGACGAGTTGATATAAAATAATAGTAAAGAATGATCAAAGATATGAGACCTACATATATAGTCCAAGAATGATCGAGTGAAGCTATTGAGAGTCAGAAAGGAAGTTATTGAGTTAGAACAGTACCAAAATGAGGTAGTAGTTAAGTGATAACCGATAATTCAAGAAAACAAGGTCTGAGGAAATGATAGGTGCGTAAAAAAAGAAGTAGATATTCCCCAGGTAAAAAGGCAGAAACATAGACCAAGAAAGTTCTTAGCAGATAGTAGAATGATGTGAATGATGAAAAGAGTAATAAGAAAATTTAGAGAGTGGAACTGTTAAGGTGCAACAGCGGTATGAAAGAATACATAATAAGTAAAAGTTACAGTAAGTAATAACAAGGAAAATTATGGTTAAGCAATCATAGAAGGTACCTAGCCCTAGTCTAGGATGACCAAACCACTGCCGGTTTGGGATGGTTTTAGTCACGGATATGGGTGGTTTGGTAGTCTAGTATCATAGTACGGAAACGAAGAAATAAGTTAGTGCGAAGCTGAGATTGTCATAGAAAATGAATCCTCGAGCTACGAAATATTGGCAATAATGTGAGTAAAGACCTTTGAAACTAAAGTACGAAACAATATAAGCTTTAACCTTAACCAAATCCAGAGGAACCACTAGGAAATATCAGTAAGTTAGAAAACTTCAAAACCCCCTTAGAAAGTAGAAATTTTGGAACTTGAAGAAGAGAAGCTTATAGATTGCTGAAGGTTGTAAAGGATGTATAGAGAGTTAATAGTTAAGTGATGAGAAAGAATAATAAGATCAAGTTGGACAAATGAAACAAAGGATTACTAAGTACAAGTGGAATCTTTAGTAAGAGTCAAGGTATCATCTACTAAGAATCTGATCAAATTAAGAAATTGTGGAGCATAAGTAAAGACCTATAAGAAAGAGATCTTGGAGATAAGATATTTTGAGTTCAACTAAAGGTCTAGAAAAGAAATAGTCAAATATACTCAGCAAAAGTCTTACAAAACGAGAACTTAGAAAAGAGAAAAGAGGAAAAATCAAGTAGCTAGTAGAAGTTAGAGACAAGAAGATATGTATAGTAGAATCTCTAGATATTCTCGAAACTAGGAAGACCGCAAGTTAGAAACCAGAAATGATTCGAGGATGAATCCTATTTAGGGGGAGAATTTGTAACGACCAATAGTTTTTACTACTGCCTACAGTGATACTATTACGTACGAGACGAAGGCATGTAAAATAAATTATGTTGGGATTCAAATATGCTTGTGGAACGACTTTGGGGACAATCGGTAAATTTTTTTAAAGTCCCGGGACGAGACTGTACTGTGTTTCCTTTGAACCGCCCACGGTATTTGGGGCGTAAATTTTTCATGCGATCTCTGATTCTTATGAATTTTATATCGTAGGAAAGCTGAGAACGAGACCTACAACTTCTGTGTTGAACATTTTCCCAAGTCGGACTAGTAACTGATCAAAAAGGCAAGTCAAAATTCGGATGAATAGTGATTTCGGACCCACGTGATAAAGAAGAAGAAGAATAAGAAGAAAGAAGAAGAAGAAGAAAGAAGAATAAGAAGAAGAGAATAATAAGAAGAAGAAGAAGATAGAAGAAATAAGAAGAAGAAGAAGCAGAAGAAGAAGAAGAAGAATAATAAGAAGAATAAGAAGAATAAGAAGAATAAGAAGAAGAAGAAGAAGAAGAAGAAGAAGAGAAGAAGAATAAGAAGAAGAAGAAGAAGAAGAAGAAGAAGAAGAATAAGAATAAGAAGAATAAGAAGAATAGCGAAGAAGAAGAAGAAGAATAATAAGAAGTAAGAAGAAAAAGAAGAAGAAGAATCAGAAGAAGAAGAACTGATGCTCTGTTTTAGTTGAAAGTGCCGCAATTTCCAGGAAGTTAAGAAGAAGAAGAAGAAGAAGAAGAAGAAGAAGAAGAAGAAGAGAAGAGAAGAAGAAAGAAGAAGAAGAAGAGAAGAAAAAGAAGAAGAAGAAGAAGAAGAAAGAAGAAGAAGAAGAAGCAGAAGAAGACAGAAGAAGAGAAGAAGAAGAAAAGAAAAGAAGAAGAATAAGAAGAAGAAGACGAAGAAGAACAGAATAAGAAGAAGAAGAAGAAGAGAAGAAGAAAAAGAAGAAGATAAGAAACAGCAGAGAAGAAGAAGAAGAAGAATAAGCAGAAGAAGATAATCAGAAGAAGAAGAACT
The DNA here is from genome assembly GCA_019454045.1 of Zanthoxylum bungeanum. Classification (NCBI taxonomy): domain Eukaryota; kingdom Viridiplantae; phylum Streptophyta; class Magnoliopsida; order Sapindales; family Rutaceae; genus Zanthoxylum; species Zanthoxylum bungeanum. The sequence goes on along the minus strand of SKCR01036802.1, from coordinate 19,651 downwards.
GATGCTCTGTTGTAGTTGAAAGTGCCGCAATTTCCAGGAAGTTACTGATGTTGGCCTTAAGAAGAAAAGAAGAAGAGAAAAAGAAAAGAAAAGAAGAAGAAGACGAAGAAGAAGAAGAAGAAGAAGAAAGAAGAATAAGAAGAATAAGAAGAAGAATAATGATGAAGCAGAAGAAGAAGAGAAGAGAAGAAGAAGAAGAGAAGACAGAAGAGAAGAACTGATGCTCTGTTGTAGTTGAAAGCGCCGCAAACTTCCAGGAAGTTACTGATGTGGGCATTAAGATCATTAGTTGCATTCCCCCCGAACTGAACTGACTGCTGAATCATCTGAATGCATGTTTTGATGTCACACACATTTGCTGGTAAGGAGGAAGTACAATACAAAATGAGTCTGTCAACCACCGAATGGTTCTGTCTCGAATGGGAATTGGTGGTGCAACGTTCAAAAGGTTCAGGTTCCATGTTGACTAAAGCTTTTTGGCCTTCTCACCTTTCCCTTCTCAACTGTCTGATGGTTCTTTCAATTTCTGGGTCAAACGGTCGTAGTTCAAAACTTCTGGTTCGTCTCATGAAGTTTCTGAAAACCTGAAACACAAGAAACAAAAACATAAGTAAAAAGAAATTAGATACAAGTAAAGGTATCCAACCCCTAAAAACTAATAGTAAAAGATAAATAAGTCCCCGGCAACGGCGCCAAAAACTTGATCGGCGTAAACACACACGTATAACGCAAGCGCACGTATCGTTCAAGTAGTATAAAAATATCGATCCACGAGGACTTAATATCTAATCTATTAATTTATGAGGTCAAATGATTACTAATATCTAACAAGTTGATTGATTGATTTGAAATGGTGACGATTCTAAATTTAAAAAAACAAGTAAATAAATTGTCGAAAATAGGTTTTAAGAAAATTCAATATTAAAAACTATCTAGGGTTGTGATTTCTTCCAATATCATTTTAAAGATGAAGTGGTTATCTTAAAGTTGGGTAACATATTGATTTATTACCTGGAACACTAAATTATGTATAAGCCTCTGTCGATGGTCAGACACAAATACCCAGTTTAACCCAATTGAACCATATGTCTATGTCAACCAAATTATCTGGATTCATTAAGTTTAAGTTCCAATTATGGCTACCCCCGCCGACAGGTATATTCCTATCCTGTAAGGAAATCTATTAAAGCGTTATCTATCCTCAAGGAAGATCGTGGGCTATTGAGTCTAAGGCTGAAACCTAAAATCCCTATGTCTAGTTCATTTTAGATTTACCAGATCAATTTTATTAATGGCCAGTTAATGAAAAAGCATTAAGTTTAAGACTCAATAAATAAATCTTTATATTACCCAAGCTATAATCTAACCCTTATAAAACGGTGATATTGAATTTCATCACAACCCCAGATGACTAATTTAGTTACAACACATAACTAGGGCTAGTAAAAACTTGAAAATAAAGACATAAAGTAAAAATACGGTAAAGTAAATACTGAAAAGTAAATTACAATAAAATAAAATGCTAAGGTAAAAGGAATTACTTTTACTACTACTAATTTAGATATCTCCCATAAAATAATATATAAACTTGTGATTCTTTTTCCAACCAGCCATATAGGCGGTAACCTGATTAAGTCAAATTAAGTCCAACCAGCCATAAAGGCGGAACCAAAATTAAATTACCAACCGACCAATCTGGCGGTATCCTTTATTAGTCAGGTTTAAATCAGATTAAAATGAATTACCAACCGACCAATCTGGCGGTATCCTTTTTAAGTCAATATTTTAAATAGTGAATATATTATTTTTAAGGGAGATTAATCTAAATTGTAACAGTAAAAGAATTACCTTTCACCCTACCTGGGGGAGTTACCTCCTCATGGTAAATAAAAAACTGTAAAAAGTAAAAAGTAAAAATTAAATTACTATATTAACAAAACGTAATTAAAATTAATTACAAAACTAAAAAAACTAAAAAACTAAAAATTAAAAGAAAGTAGAGAGAGAAACTCTCTCTTTAGATAGAATATAAGAGAGAGAGTAGTGCATTTAATTCTGAAATCTCGAGCTCAATTTATAGCCTCAGTAGGCTTCCATCGTCGCGACGCCAGGGACCTCAGCGTCGCTACGCCAGCTTTTGTCGACGTGGCAAGCTCTGGTTGGGCTTCAATTATTGTGACGTGAAGATTCTGGATAAGCTGATAAGGTGACACGTGGCGCGGTAGTTGGGCTTCAATTATTGTGACACGTGGCGGCTTCTGATTGGTCGCTGAGATTCTTATCCGCCACGTGTCAGATAAGGATTAGATACTCAATTATTGATGCTGACATGGCGATGATGTGGCGGTAACGTGGCGACGACGTGGCGACACGTGGGAAAGAGACTGTCGGTACCGTAGAATTGCGACACGTGTCACTTTCTGATTGGCTGATGATGATGTGGCACGACACGTGGCAATTTTGACTTGTTGACTTGCTGACGTGGCTGATGACATGGAGACACGTAGGATGACACGTGGCACACGTGGTGATGATGACTGTCGGCACCGTAGGATGCTGACACGTGGCACGGCGCCTGTTAGCAGATCGGTTGTGATGGTGACACGTGGCACGGCGCATTTTAGCAAAGTCAAACTTTTCTCAGATTCTGATTTGTGGACCTGGCGCACGTTAGCACTTTTCGGTGCATTTTAGACGTCGCGACGCTGAAGGCTTGGCGTCCGCGACGCAAAAATTTACAAAAATGCCTTTTTGTCCAATTTTCACTGTTTTGACCCAAATCACCTCCAGAATGTCCTGAAACTTTTATTATCTACAAAATACACAAAACACATCAAAATATTCACAAAACTCAAGAACTATACAAAATATTAGGTTAGATGAGTGGGAAATAGTGATAGATTTACCACTCCTCACACCCCCAAACCTAACATTTTGCTAGTCCTCGAGCAAAACTAGAGTAAAATAACATAATAAATTAACTAAGCCACTTTCGTAGGGATCACGGTTGCATTTAGCGTATGCAACAAGCCTTTAAACCCCTAGGTGTCCCTAGTGGACGAGTTGTAGTCTCGTGAGGGTTTACAGCAATGATACCCATAAACATTTTACAAAAGTAAAATGGTAGTAAAACTAATGCACACAAAAGCAAAAAGACAAGCGAAAAGAGAATAAAGAAGTTAGTGACTAATCAGGTGAAACTTCTACTCCAAGTTACTAGTTGTTTTGTTTTATTCTAAATTACTGAATAAGTAAATTCTCCGATTATTTTTACCATTCTTCATATACATAGCCAACAAAATATTAAACAACTTATTTTTGCCCACAACAGTCATAAGTGCAGTTGATAAGAGAGTAATATTTTTGTCCTAAAGTTCTATCAGATTTCACACCTTTTTGCAGCAATGGAATAATTTTTCTCATTTTTCTGATTTTTTCTTTGATTTTTTCCCTATTTTTTATTTATATACAATATCTTCCGTCTATGTAGCGAGTGTTGGGTCGGTGACTCCCAAACCAGTTGGCTTTAGGGCACCAGGTGTTAAGACACCCCTACGGACTTAATTACTCAGACTTCAGATATATATATTTTTGCAACATCTTCGATCCATGTAACGAGCTTTGGGCCAGTGACTCCCAAACCAGTTGGTTTTATGGCACTAGGTGTTAAAACACCCTTACAGACTTAATAACTCGGATCTCAGACATTTTTTTTTCACTCCATTGCTTTTTGAGATGCTTCCTCTAATTAAACTAAAGCACTGAATATTACAAACTTTTCAATTTTAGCTCATGTCCGTATGTTACTATATATGTTGATAATATCTGTCAAGTGAGCATATGAAGATCCATTTTAGTCCGTTTTATGGAGAATTCACAAATTAAATAATTCAAAAGGAAATAAACAAAGATTAACTTGTTTCGAAATAGGTTTGAGATACGTCTCAGGAGTGGAAACTCCTTACTCGGCTATCTTTTACCAATTTCACCTTTTTAGTCAAATAAAAATGCAAAAATGCAAAATATTTTTGTAATTTTTGAAAAAATTTTCATTTTTTTGTATTTTTCGAAAAATTTTGGACTAAAAATAAAAAAACACACAACACTAAAATAAACAAAACGATCAACTAATTCCCTCCCCCACCTAAATGAGACATTGTCCCCAATGTCTTAAAAAGTAGAAGAAGAGTTTAGAAAATAACTACCTGGTTAGCTGAAATTCTACAGGAAATTAAATGTTAAGATCCTGATTAATCCTACGCCTCTTACCACGATCGTCCTCAGACCAATTTATCTTTGAAAGGATATGGTCAACTCGTGGTTCATAGGTTATGAGTTGGTCTATTAGATCCGGAGCAGTTCTGGCAGTAAAGAGGAGTTCTTTCAAAGGTTTTGAGACGAACCCATTTCTCCAGGCATCATCAAGAAACACACAAAGAAAATCATAAAATCCATCAACGTTGTACAGCCCAATTGGTTTCTGGTGTATGTTTAGGTTTGCCCAAGATAGCACAATAAAAATTTCCTCTAATGTACCCAAGCCACCTGGGAAAGTAATAAAAGCATCAGCACAGTTAATCATTTCTACCAAATGTTCAGACATACCTGGCACGATCAGTTCCTCTCCGTTTGATGGTTCAATAAGATTTGCTTCTGCCAAGGGTTTTGGGATGATTCCCAAAATGTGACTGCCTCCTTCCTGTACAGCTTTTGAAACGATCCCCATAAGTCCAAGATTGCCTCCGCCATATATTAAGTGCATATTTCTTGCAGCTAAGACTCGACCTAATTCTTGTGCTGCTTCTACGTATTGTGGCTTAACACCAACACTACTACCGCAAAACACACAGATATTTTCAACTCGTCTTCTTGAAGTGGCTTCCATTTTTTATATGTATTTCTTTCTCAACTCTGGATGACTTCAAAAGTGCAATGACTGGCTGAATTTATAGTACCTGAAAAGGGTGAGTAAAAATAGCACAAGTATCTTCCAGAGGACGATTAGTAGTGAAATAATATCGTGATAGTCAAAAAGGTATGGATCCTGTCGGAGAAAATAAAAAAAAAACAACAAAACAAATCACAATTATTAAGAAAAGACAAAGAGATATAATATTTACAAGAAAAATAACGGCTTGATTGACGTCTATGCGTCAGGGACAAGCTTCCCATCTAATTTTCTTATAAACTGGCAAACAGGGTCTTTTTGAGTCAGATTCCCAAGACTTAATTGTTGTCTTTCTTTTTGGAATTGTGTATGTAATTTGCGAATAGCTATGTGAACATATCCACTGGGATGCGTCTCAAGAGTTAAAGATATATCATCTAAAGACTCCTTACTCAAGCCATCCCTAATGAATTTAATTTTGTCTTCGCGATTATTAGACACCATTCCTAAAGAACGACAACGAGTATTGCAATTCCAGCGTGCACATTTGTAACAAACACCCATTTGTTTAGCTCTACATTTCTTTGCATAGGTGCTTCTTCCAAAACCAGGCATATGTGAAATAAAAGAGTCAGAAGACTCACCTGCCAATCTGACTCGTGCTTCAATTACCCAACGAATGTCATTAGGAATACCTTTGATCATCAGTAGTCTCATCCGTTCCAAGCGAGCTTTGTAGACTTTCATAAGAGATTTTTGAGGGAGAGAAGGAAATTGCTTGTGAAGATTTGCGAGAGCTCTTCCATCCGTGAAATGACTAAACCTGCAAAAATTAAACACACAAAAATAAAACACACCAAATCACAATATATACACAAATTGCATGGGTTGCCTCCCTGCTAGCGCTAAGTTTAAAGTCGTCAGCCAGACTTGGCTTCTCGAACGTTAAGCTGGATCTGAAAGTGTAACACTTTCTTTTTGTCGCCCAAATGATTCTCCCCAGTAGTGCTTGACACGCTTGTTTTTAACCTTGAAAGTTTTGTTAGCGTCAAGATCATGTATCTCAACGGCTCTCTTTGGTAAAACTTTGGTGATCACAAATGGACCTGACCACCGTGATTTTGGCTTCCATGGGAAGAATTTCACCCTTGATTTGTTTAACAGTACCTTCTGTCCTGGTTCCAGTTGTATGCGTACTAACTTCTCATCATGTCTCTTCTTGCCCTTTTCTTTGTACAATTTGGCATCATCAAAAGGCTGATTGTGAAATTCCTCCAATTCGTTGAGCTGGTGGAACTTTTTCTCTTCTGTTGCTTGTAGTGTAAGAATTGGCTTCTTCAGTACAAAAGACGCTTTATCTTTAGGCTCTACAGACAATTGACATATTTTAAGTTTGTCAGTAGAACTTTGCATTGCATTGGAGTTCTGAATGGTACTGTGTATCACATCAAGTTTGAAACATTTCTCATTCTTTTCATCATCTGAGAAATTCATGGCCTTGAAAACATTGAATGTTACTTCTTGGTCTTGTACCCTCATGGTTAATTCTCCTTTTTGTACATCAATAATGGTTCGACCTGTAGCCAAGAATAGTCTCCCGAGGATGATTGGCACGTCTACGTCTTCCTCCATATCAAGGACAATAAAATCTGCTGGGAAAATGAATTTGTCAACCTTGACCAGCACATCCTCAACTACGCCTCTTGGAAATACGAGAGTTCTATCAGCAAGTTGCAGTGAGACTGAAGTTGGCATTGTTTCTCCAATCTGTAATTTCCTGAAAATAGAAAAAGGCATCAAGTTAACACTCGCACCTAAATCACACAAAGCCTTACCAAAGTTATGTTCTCCTATGACGCAAGGAACAGTGAAACTGCCAGGATCTTTCAACTTCGGGGGAAGTTTCCTCTGAATGATGGCACTGTATTCTTCTGTTAATGCTACTGTCTCGTAATCTCTCAATCTCTGTTTTCGTGAAAGAATATCTTTCATGAATTTGGCATAGGTGGGCATTTGTTCCAACGCTTCTGCAAATGGAATGTTGATATGCAGCTTTTTGAAGATCTCCAGGAACCGAGAAAAATTCTTGTCCAATTTGTTCTTCTGAAGACGTAGAGGAAAAGGTGGAGGTGGAATGATCTGTTCTTTTTCCTTTGCTTCTTTTTCCTCAATCTGTTGCTTTGTTTCTTTTGGAACTTCCTCAGCAGCTGTTTTGGCTCCAACATCTTTGTTGATTTTAGTACCGTTTTTTAACATGATGGCATGACATTGCTCCTTCCCCATGTTCCTTTGATTTGGCTCTGTGTTGCTAGGAATGGTACCTGGCGGTCTGTAACTCTGAGCATTTGCCAGTTGTCCAATTTGATTCTCCAGTGCTTTAATAGAAACAGATTGACTTTGAATTAATGCTGCTTGGGATTGAAACATAGCATCATATCTTGCTGCTTGAGAGTCGTGTTTTGCTTCTAACTTTTTCAAGTGGGTCAACACTTCTGTTATTCCTGGTTCATTTGATTGCTTCTGGCTTTTGTTCTGTTGCTGGAATTCAGGTGGTGGATAATTCTGCTGTTGGCCTGAATTGTTGCTCCATGATAAATTAGGATGATTCCTCCACCCTGGGTTGTAGGTGTTGGAATATGGATTGTTCCTCTGTCTGTTGAAATTGTTGACATAATTAACCGTTTCTTCAAGTTGGTTCGACTCTGGTGCTCCTCCATATGCTGAACTTATGGATCCAGTGGTAAGAGTCTCCATGAATTTGCATATCTGATCCAGCTTGGCGTTGACTGCTGTATTGGCTCCACTTTCATAAATTCCTGCAATTCTTTGGATCATGCTCCTTTCTGTTGGCCACAAGGAATTGTTGTTGGCCATTTCTTCGATTAGGTCCCAGGCTTGATCTTCTCCTTTTGCCATCAAGGCTCCTCCAGCAGCAGCATCGATTGTGGTTCTCATTATTCCAGAAAGCCCATTATAGAATGTTTGGACTTGAAGCCATTTTGGAATCTCATGGTGAGGACATTTCCGAAGTAAATCTTTGTACCTTTCCCAAGCTTCGCAGAGGGATTCTGAATCTTGTTGTACAAAGGATGTTATGTCATTCCTCAGCTTTCCGATTCTGGCTGGTGGAAAGTACTTTATAAGAAATTTGGTGGCTAAAGTGTTCCAAGTTGTGATAGAACCTGCTGGTAGTGAATGTAGCCAAGCTTTAGCTCTGTCCTTTCAGGGTGGGAAAACACGCAGTCTCATTGCTCTTCTGATGCTCTGTTGTAGTTGAAAGTGCCACAAACTTCCAGGAAGTTACTGATGTGGGCATTAAGATCATCAGTTGCATTCCCCCCGAACTGAACTGACTGCTGAATCATCTGAATGCATGTTTTGATGTCACACACATTTGCTGGTAAGGGAGGAAGTACAATACAGGAAATGAGTCTGTCAACCACCGGAATGGTTCTGTCTCGAATGGGAATTGGTGGTGCAACGTTCAAAGGTTCAGGTTCCATGTTGACTAAAGCTTTTTGGCCTTCTCGCCTTTCCCTTCTCAACTGTCTGATGGTTCTTTCAATTTCTGGGTCAAACGGTCGTAGTTCAAAACTTCTGGTTCGTCTCATGAAGTTTCTGAAAACCTGAAACACAAGAAAACAAAAACAATAAGTAAAAAGAAATTAGATACAAGTAAAGGTATCCAACCCCTAAACTAATAGTAAAAGATAAATAAGTCCCCGGCAACGGCGCCAAAAACTTGACCGGCGTAAACACACACGTATAACACAAGCGCACGTATCGTTCAAGTAGTATAAAAATATCGATCCCACGAGGACTTAATATCTAATCTATTAATTTTATGAAGTCAAATGATTACTAATATCTAACAAGTTGATTGATTGATTTGAAATGGTGACGATTCTAAATTTAAAAAAACAAGTAAATAAAATTGTCGAAAATAGGTTTTAAGAAAATTCAATATTAAAAACTATCTAGGGTTGTGATTTCTTCCAATATCATTTTAAAGATGAAGTGGTTATCTTAAAGTTGGGTAACATATTGATTTATTAACCTGGAACACTAAATTATGTATAAGCCTCTGTCGATGGTCAGACACAAATACCCAGTTTAACCCAATTGAACCATATGTCTATGTCAACCAAATTATCTGGATTCATTAAGTTTAAGTTCCAATTATGGCTACCCCGCCCGACAGGTATATTCCTATCCTGTAAGGAAATCTATTAAAGCGTTATCTATCCTCAAGGAAGATCGTGGGCTATTGAGTCTAAGGCTGAAACCTAAAATCCCTATGTCTAGTTCATTTTAGATTTACCAGATCAATTTTATTAATGGCCAGTTAATGAAAAAGCATTAAGTTTAAGACTCAATAAATAAATCTTTATATTACCCAAGCTATAATCTAACCCTTATAAAACGGTGATATTGAATTTCATCACAACCCCAGATAACTAATTTAGTTACAACACATAACTAGGGCTAGTAAAAACTTGAAAATAAAAGACATAAAGTAAAAATGCGGTAAAGTAAATACTGAAAAGTAAATTACAATAAAAAAAATGCTAAGGTAAAAGGAATTACTTTTACTACTACTAATTTAGATATCTCCCATAAAATAATATATAAACTTGTGATTCTTTTTCCAACCAGCCATATAGGCGGTAACCTGATTAAGTCAAATTAAGTCCAACCAGCCATAAAGGCGGAACCAAAATTAAATTACCAACCGACCAATCTGGCGGTATCCTTTTTAAGTCAATATTTTAAATAGTTAATATATTATTTTTAAGGGAGATTAATCTAAATAGTAACAGTAAAAGAATTACCTTTCACCCTACCTGGGGGAGTTACCTCCTCATGGTAAATAAAAAACTGTAAAATGTAAAAAGTAAAAATTAAATTACTATATTAACAAAACGTAATTAAAATTAATTACAAAACTAAAAGAAACTAAAAAACTAAAAATTAAAAGAAAGTAGAGAGAGAAACTCTCTCTTTAGATAGAATATAAGAGAGAGAGTGGTGCATTTAATTCTGAAATCTCGAGCTCAATTTATAGGCCTCAGTAGGCTTCCAGCGTCGCGACGCCAGGGACCTCAGCGTCGCTACTCCAGCTTTTGTCGACGTGGCAAGCTCTGGTTCGCCGGTTTGAAGATTCTGGATAAGCTGATAAGGTGACACGTGGCGCGGTAGTTGGGCTTCAATTATTGTGACACGTGGCGGCTTCTGATTGGTCGCTGAGATTCTTATCCGCCACGTGTCAGATAAGGATTAGATACTCAATTATTGATGCTGACGTGGCGATGATGTGGCGGTGACGTGGCGACGACGTGGCGACACGTGGGAAAGAGACTGTTGACACCGTAGAATTACGACACGTGTCACTTTCTGATTGGCTGATGATGATGTGGCACGACACGTGGCAATTTTGACTTGTTGACTTGCTGACGTGGCTGATGACATGGAGACACGTAGGATGACACGTGGCACACGTGGCGATGATGACTGTCGGCACCGTAGGATGCTGACACATGGCACGGCGCATGTTAGCAGATCGGCTGTGATGGTGACACGTGGCACGGCATATTTTAGCAAAGTCAAACTTTTCTCAGATTCTTATTTGTAGACCCGGCGCACGTTAGCACTGTTCGGCGCATTTTAGACGTCGCGACGCTGAAGGCTTGGCGTCGCGACGCGGAAAATTTACAAAAATGTCTTTTTTGTCCAATTTTCACTGTTTTGACCCAAATCACCTCCAGAATGTCCTGAAACTTTATTTATCTACAAAATAACACAAAACATATCAAAATATTCACAAAAATCAAGAAACTATACAAAATATTAGGTTAAATGAGTGGGAAATAGTGATAGATTTGCCACTCATCAGTTTTGCAGGATTCTCAGAGGATGAGCTCGGGAGGAAGGATACTGATGCAGTCAATAGGGATGGAGTCCACCAGTATAAGTCAGAGACATAGTGATAGTCCAGTTATAGTCAAGTATGAGTCTTGTATAAGTCATGGTCGTGTGTAGTCATTGTAAAATGGTTAATATTAAATACAGTAATTAATATTGAATTTGTTTTCTTTGTTCTTGAGTTGGGCTACGGTCCCACACAAAGTATAGTCATATAAAGAAAAGTATATTAGTTTCTATTATGGTTAAATAGTCAGAGGATTATTGGGTTAGTACTGCTATCCTCTACCGGTAACTTCGCCCAGATCGAGGATGTTACAAAGATTCTTGAAGTTGTACCGATCTAACACCAGAAGAATAAATGACCTATGGAACCAGACTGTAGGATTTTAAGAAAAGTTATCTTGGGCGTGAGAAAGGAAAGCTATGAGAAAGCATAAAATGGATGCATAAAAGTATAAGTAGCAAGAGATAAAGAATAGTAAGGAGATGTAATGAAACAAAGAGGTTTTGAGGATATCTACTTAGAAATATACAAGAAAATAGAAAAGCCTGATCAAGTAATAAAATGCCTAGAAGTAAGATCTCTTCTCTCCTCAGAACACTCCTTCAAGTTGAACCAGTAGTCTTCAAGTACTTCCTATAGATAGTAAAGTCCCATGAGTACCCATTCAGGAAAACAGGAAGAGAAAGAAAAGTTAGGAAGCGGAGTAAGATACAGAAGGTGGATATCTAAGTAATTGGAAGTAAATAGAGATAGAGAAATAGAAACAGATAAGAAATGTCGAAATCTATAGTAATAAGAATCAGAGACATGGATTTAAGTAATAAAGGATGATACCAGAACTAGTAGAAAAGAAGAGTGCAGCAAGACTATACCAGAATGAAATACCGAGTAGGTCTAAGCAAACTTTCTTTTTCCCCAGCGAGATTCCCTTCCTTCCCAGAAATTCCTCTAAAGGTTAACCAGATAATTCTCGAGCGTCTGGAATAGATAGTGAGTTCCCCGAATAACCGAGAACAACTATAAAACAGAAGTAAGAAATCAGGAATTTCGTCAAAGCTTCCAATAGATGAAAGATGCAATAATGATAAAGAGATTTTAGGTTTTCCAAACTCAAACCCATAAGAAAACAAGATGAATAGCAACAGAAACAACAGTTAGTTACCCTAGCTAGGGGATCCAATAAATAAGGCCTCGACCTATCCATATCCTTACTCCACCGAGATACCAGTTAAGGAAGATATCCTGACAAAGTCTATCTTATAACTATCCTACATGAGCAATAGACTTCATCAGGGCATAAAGTAGTAGAACAAGAAAGAAGAAACTCCCTGAGACATAAAGAAAATGACTAATGCGATATAAGCAGTTCTTATCAGCATAAGTATAGGCGACCGTAAGAAAAACCCAACGGGAGTCCATTTCAAGAAATGAAAGGACCTTGAGAGGCAGACCACCTAGAAAAAGGATTAACGATGTTTCGGGGATATAAAGAAGAAAACCTAGGGTAGTGCAAAGATTAAGGTAAGTCAGAGTGAGGTTTGCTAGACCAGTAGAAGTTCACAAATAGATCAAATGTCGTAGAACTCGTAAATAAGCCGAGTCAGTAAGAGATCCATAGAATAATATAAGAATAGACCTATAAAATTGAAGATACTTAAGAAGTGATAAGAGTATCAGTATGGACAATAGAATAAATTGATTAAATCAAGGCTTATAGTAAAGAACAGAAAGTTGAGATCTAAGAAATAAATAGAGGAATGACCCACCGTTATTCTTAGTAGCAAGGAGTAAAGTAAGAAAATAGGATATGTAATGGTATGAGAAACGCGAGGAATAACAAGGAAATAATATAGTAAAGAATCGATGATAATTGTAGGACCATAAAGCCTAGTAAAGAAAAGAACCAGTAAAGGAGAGCAATTGATAAATTAGACAAATCACGAGATGGCTCGACAACTAGGTTGATGAATCCAAAGAATCATTGATAAGGAAACTGAGAAGGGATAGTTCAACACTACAGTAAGTTGAGCGAAGTACGGAAACCTTCATAGAAACAAAGAACCCTCAAGAAATTAAAGATATTAGAAGTACAAAAAGGTCATGGAGAATGATTCGTAGGAATATAGTGAATAACTTATGAGACCTAATGGTATTGAGAAGAAGGATTTTAAGTATAGAGCAGTGTATGGATCAAAGATTTAGTAGGAAATACCCTTAGTAGTTTAAGTAAATAAGGTTTTCAAGGGAATAAATGAGTAAGGAGTTGAGGAACTAAGATAAGAAATGAACCTTCGTAGCAGAATGAGTCCTTTAGGAAAGATAGCAAAAGGATTATAGTAGTACCCAGAGAAAGAACGTACTAACTGCAGAGAGTTAAACAACAGAAAGGGTAAAGAGACAGTATAAGGAACTTGTTATAGAGTATGCTTCTAGAAGGATTTGTATAGGATACAAAGTGATTGATTGATGAAAATGGCCAGGAGTAAAGTTAGAAAAGGTAAGTCGGAAAAGTTTTAGCAATAGTACCCAGTGTAGAAAAAGATATCAGACAGGTATACACGAGAGTGATGGACCTGAAGCATAACCTTGAGATACTCCATAAGTAAGTATAAGTGTAGTGATAGATGATCGAAACATACGACTCTTAAGAACATCAACAAATAAGAATTAAAATAAAGGAAAAGATAGCTTAAGTAAGAGATTTAAAGAGAAACTATAAGATAGGGTAACAAAAAGAAGAAGTAATAGTTAAGCATACGATAAAAATGGAAAGGACAGCGTTAAGAATTATCAATGACATATGAGAACAAATATCCATCGAGTAAGGGAACAAAGATATGACCCATAGTAGATTCAGTTATAGAACGAAGTAGAAGAGTAAATAAAAGGTTAGCTGATACAACTATTGAAAGTGAAATTGTCAAGGCGCGACAAAAAACAGGAAATGAAATACTAAGTAAGTATTGACAGAGTGTAGTATGATATAGAACCGAGAAAATAAGTTTACCATAGTATGGAAATCAATAAAGAGAAGATATTATAGCATGCAATCGAGTATAGAAGACGAGTTGATATAAAAGAATAGTAAAGAATGATCAAAGAGATGAGACCTACAGATATAGTCCAAGAATGAATGAGTGAAGCTATTGAGAGTCAGAAAGGAAGTTATTAAGTTAGAATAGTACCAAAATAAGGTAGTAGTCAAGTGATAACCGATATTTCAAGAAACCAATGTCTGAGGAAATATTAAGTGCGTAAAAAGAGAAGATATTCCCCACGTAAAAAGGCAGAAACATAGACCAAGAAAGTTCTTAATAGATAGTAGAATGATGTGAAGGATGAAAAGAGTACTAAGAAAAGTTTAGAAAGTGGAACTGTTAAGTTGCAACAGCGGTAGGAAAGAATAAATAATAAGTAAAAGGTTACAGAAAGTAATAACAAGGAAAAATATGGTTAAGCAATCATATAAGGTACCCAGCCCTAGTCTAGGATGACCAAACCACTGCAAGTTTGGGATGGTTTTAGTCACGGATATGGGTGGTTTGGTAGACTAGTATCATAGTATGGAAACGAAGAAATAAGTTAATGCGAAGCTGAGATTGTCATAGAAAATGAATCCTCGAGCAACAAAATATTGGCAAGAATGTGAGTAACGACCTTTGAAAGCAAAGTACGAAACAATATAAGCTTTAACCTTAACCAAATCCAAAGGAACCACTAGGAAATATCAGTATGTTAGAAAACTCCAAAAATCCCTTTGGAAGCATAAATGTTGGACCTTAAAGAAGAGAATCTTATAGACTGCTGAAGGTTGTAAAGGATGTATAGAGAGTTAATAGTTAAGTGATGAGAAAGAATAATAAGATCAAGTTGGACAAATGAAACAAAGGATTACTAAGTACAAGTGGAATCTTTAGTAAGAGTCAAGGTATCATCTACTAAGAATCTGATCAAATAAAGAAATTATGGAGCATAAGTAAAGACCTATAAGAAAGATATCTTGGAGATAAGATATTTTGAGTTCAACTAAAGGTCCATAAAAGAAATAGTCAAAGATACTCAGCAGAAGTCTTACAAAACGAGAACTTAGAAAATAGAAAAAAGGAAAAATCAAGTAGCTAGTAGAAGTTAGAGACAAGAAGATAAGTATAGTAGAATCTCTAGATATTCTCGAAACTAGGAAGACGGCAAGTTAGACACCAGAAAGGATTCGAGGACGAATCCTATTTAAGAGGGGGAGTATTTGTAACGACTAGTAGTTTTTACTACTGCCTACAGTGATACTGTTACGTATGGGATAAAGGCATATTATGCTCGTGAAACGACTTTGGGGACAATCGGTAAATTTCTTGAAGTCCCGGGACGAGACTGTATCGTGTTTCCTTTGGACCGCTCAAGGTATTTGGGGCGTAACGTTTTCATATGATCTCTGATTTTTATGAATTTTATATCGTCGGAAAGTTGAGAATGAGACCAACAACTTCCGCGTTGAATATTTTCCCAAATTCGGACCAGAAATTGATAAAAACACAAGTCAAAATTCAGATAAATAGAGATTTCGGACCCAAGTGATAAAATATGATAACTTCTCCACTTTTCTACATTTTTCTACATTCTCCTTATATCATTTAAGTCACACTATATAAGAGGGATATTATTCAAGGTTTTAGAGATTTGGGAAAATAAAAAGAAAGAAAGAAAGAAGAAGCATGACCGTGAGAAAGGAAAAAGGAAAAAAGAAAAAAAAAAAGAGAAGAAGAAGAAGAAGAATGAGAAGAAGAGAGAAAGAGAAAAGAAGAAGAAGAAAGATAGAGAAAGGGAAAAATGAGGATTTTGGAGCATGTTAAGAAAGAAAATGAGTGGAATCAAGGTAAAGTGTTCTTGACCCAAATTTTAATAATTTAAATTTTGGTGATTAGATGATTATAGTATATTGTTGGGTTGATAATAATCGAGTTTGGATGATTTGTGTTGAAGAAATTGGTGTTTTGGGTAATTTTAGGTTTGTTATTCAAGTTTGTTAATTTGGTTAGGATGATGAGGATTGATGATGATTAATGCTAGAAGTGTGCTATAATGATAAACTAAATGTTATATTAGCTTGAGGATGTATTGTGGATGTGGTATTTGATTGGGATTGTATGGGATTGGAATTTGGAAACCAGCCGTGGAGAAGCAGTTTATGCCCCTAGAAATTTCCGATGCGTCGCGATGCGCAGCGAGATGGAGAGGATAAAAAACTTAGCGTCAGCGCGTCGCGACGCGCATAAGACTTGCGTCGCGACGTGACGACCAAAACTCAGGATTTTTCTAAAGCAATGCGATGCGTAACCCAATCTGAATATTATTTTACAATTCATCTGAGGAATAGAAGGTTCTAATGGGGTAGTCCAATTAGGTTAAGGAATTTTATGTGATCATGAATCGTATATTATAATTGCTGATTCTGACTCCGTGTATTCTTTATAGATATTCGTCAGGAGCAACGCTCGCCTCCACCAACGTGAAGGGAACTTAGCTGGACTTCAAAACAGTGAGTGAACCTCTTTTCTTAAATTGATTTTATTTATTAAGTTTTGATATCAGATTTACTTTCCCGCTTTAGGGCGTTAGAATGCTTTATTATTACAATTATTTCATAATTAGTTTTGATTTGAGTTTTAATTAAGAATGAAATATTTTCAGAAAATGTTTGATACAGTTTTAAGATTTAAAGCATGAGTTTTATGTTTTTCGGGCATGAGGGAAAAACTCACCCCCAATATGTAACTTGACACAATTTGAATTGACGGACAGAGACATGTGCACATGTAGAGGACTATGGGGACGGCGATACGTAACGCCCCTATATCCTAGTTTCAGAGATAGGATGACGGCATAGGTTTGTGTACCTGGACTCTAGTTCAGAGCTTGGGTGGTAGCATAGATCCGCACCCCCAGTTCTAGTTTGTGGCTTGGGGGACGGCGATACATAACTCCCCAAGACCACCAGTTTCAGAGACAGTAGTGGCATGTTTTGGGGGACGGCGATACGTAACGCCCCAAAGTAATGGCTTTATACTGGTGGCTAAAGTTAGGCGTATGGGGGGACGGTGATACGTAACGCCCTCATACGTCAAGGATTTTCAGATACATAGCTGCTCACAGTTTTCAGATTTTTAGTACACAGTTTTCAGAAATCAGATTTTATAAAATAGTTTTCGGAAACCAGAGTTTCAAAAGTAGTTTTCAGAAAGATCAGTTTTATTAAAGAAATTTCAGATGGAGGTTTCAGAAAAGAGATTTCATATGAAGTGATTTTTCTAAAACTTTAGTTTTAAAGACCTAGTGATTTGATTTGAGTTTTTCAGTTTTCTTGTCCACTCACTTAGATCGAATAACGATCTAACCCCCACTCCAGTCTTTAGGTTTTGTAGGATTCTCAGAGGACGAGCTCGGGAGAACGGATACTGATGCAGTCACTATGGATGAAGTCCACCAGTATGAGTCAGAGACATAGTGACAGTCCAGTTATTGAGTAAAATGGTTAATATTAAATAAAGTAATTAATATTGAGTTTGTTTTCTTTGTTCTTGGGTTGGGCTATGGTCCCACATAAAGTATAGTCATATAAAGAAAAGTATATTAGTTTTATTATTGTTAAATAGTCATAGGCTTATGGGGTTAGTGCTGATATCCTCTGCCGGTAACATCTCCCAGATCGAGGATGTTACAAAGATTCTTGAAGTTGTACCGATCTAACACCAGAAGAATAAATGAGCTATTGAACCAGACATTAGGATTTTAAGAAAAGTTATCTTGGGAGTGAGAAATGAAAGCTATGAGAAAGCATAAAAGGGATGCATAAAAGTATAAGTAGCCAGAGATAAAGAATAGTAAGGAGATGGAATAAAGCAGAGAGGTTTTGAGGATATCTACCTAGAAATATACAAGAAAATAGAAAAGCTTGATCAAGTAATAGAATTCCTAGAAGTAAGATCCCTTCCCTCCTTAGAACACTCATTCAAGCCGAACCAGTAGTCTTCAAGTACTTCCTATAGATATTAAAGTCCCATGAGTACCCATTCAGGAAAATAGGAAGAGAAAGAAAAGTTAGGAAGAGGAATAAGATACAGAATGTGGATATCTA
Source organism: Zanthoxylum bungeanum (assembly GCA_019454045.1). NCBI lineage: Eukaryota > Viridiplantae > Streptophyta > Magnoliopsida > Sapindales > Rutaceae > Zanthoxylum > Zanthoxylum bungeanum. The sequence goes on along the minus strand of SKCR01036802.1, from coordinate 1,705 downwards.
AGTAATTGGAAGTAAATAGAGATAGAGAAATAGAAACAGATAAGAAATGTTGAAATCTATAGTAATAAGAATCAGAGACATGGAGTTAAGTAATAAAGGATGATACCAGAACTAGTAGAAAAGAAGAGTGTAGCAAGACTATACCAGAATGAAATACCGAGTAGGTCTAAGCAAAATTTCTTTTCCCCAAGCGAGATTCCCTTCCTTCCAAGAAATTCCTCCAAATGTTAACCATATAATTCTCGAGCGTCTCGAATAGATAATGAGTTCCCCAAATAACCGAGAACAACTATAAAACAGAAGAAGTAAGAATTCATGAATTTCGTCAAGGCTTATAATAGATGAGAGATGCTATAAGGATAAAGAGATTTTTGGTTTTCCAAACTCAGACCCGTAAGCAAATAGGATGAATAGCGACAGAAACAACAGTTAGTTACCCTAGCCAAGGGATCCAATAAATAAGGCCTCGACCTATCCATATCCTCACTCCACCGAGATACCAGTTAAGGAAGTTATCCTGACAGAGTCTATCTCATACTTGTCCTACATGAGCAATAGACTCCATCAGGGCATAAAGTACTAGAACAAGAAAGAAGAAGCTCCCCTAGACATAAAGAAAAAGACCAATTTTTAGACAATTAAGACCCATAGCATCACTATTTTGTAAACAACATGGTGTTCTTTTACAAAATTAACTATGTGACAAAGGAAATTGCTCTTTTATATTTTTGTAATTAGATTACTTGGATATATAAATGATAAAAGTCCAAATTATTAGTACTGGATTAATAAGATATGAGATAGTATTAATCCATGAAAGGTCTAATCATTAAATATCCCTAGTCGTAGTATTATCGAGACTGGACATCGATAATGCGGAATAGGCTAGTATTGCACTTGTGCGCACTATGGAAGCTTAACGGCATAACTCTCATATATTTAAGTATTGGATACTTATGCAAGTGTGATAGGAGGTTCTATTTGCCAATGGTACGGGAATAGCTTCGCTCTGGATAGACCCATCGGAATCCCATTGGTAGTATGACTATGTGTCTATGGGAATCCGAATCAGGGGTGTGTATTGGTCTTAACCTGAGACTTGCATCGCTAATACTTGCAACAATCAGTACGCTTTGGTTTTGGTCGTCTGGGGCTTTAACAGGTTCTGTGTATGCCTCTTCTAGGTTTACTGAGAATCGTAGTGTATTGGGTGTGATGTCAAGATGGAAGTATCACTTCAGTCATATGGAGATGATGATCACGTAGGATATGGAACTAGTACTCTTAAGTACTGCAGTCATCGGGATAATATGACTAGGTCATGATTATCTTATTATAGAGACTAGTTGCCTGTGATCCGATATATGCTTCGTACGGGGCAGACACAATTCTAGCTCTAGGCCTAGCATATGACATCTGATACTGGATCGTAATACGTAATACACTGTATATTATGCTTGATAAGATTATATATTACTTTAAAGAATATTTCTGAAGAATTGGGTAGGCACGGTGCTTTGCTAGAAGCCAACCATGTCTTGTAAATCAGTAAGAATGTGGTACAGGGTACGCACGTATTCGGATAGTCTGATGACCATATTTACTGCCAACATATTCAGGGATCTCTGGGGTCGTTTCCCAAAGATTCACAATGAGATTTGACTCGAACAGACAATTAATCTGGGATTAAGAAAATCAGAGATAA